>JAGFMF010012237.1:0-11184 GCA_019455555.1 Galemys pyrenaicus
CGCGGGGCTCTGAGTCCGGCGGGGCTGCGGCCACTGCTGTCGCCTGCGCCCGGGCTGCCAGAGCGTGTGGCTGTTCAGGCTGGAAAGTGCCGGCAGCGCGAACCAGAGCAGGGGAGCAGCTGGTCACTGGGAAGAGGAAGCAGGGCCCGAGTCCAGTCAGCTGACAGCCCCTTCCGGAACGCAGCCCCGGAGGGACTTCCCAGGCCCTCTTTTATGGGGTTCCCTGGGGTGGGCGGGGAGTGGCGGAAGAGGCCGGTTCCTGGCCGCAGGTGGGGCCCCGTGGCCGCAGGGCCCGGTGCAGTGGAGGGGCCCTGAGTCCCGTGGGGACAGTCGGGTCACCGGCCAGCCCTGCGAGCCCAGGGCGACGGCGAGGGGCTCCTGGGGCCTCGGGTTGGGGCGCCGTGTCCTCTGATCGGGCTCCTGGGGACTGTCCACCTCTCAGCGCTCCCGGGGCCTTTTCTCCTTCGGGGTAGTTTTCCACCCTACTTTGCCTGCATCCCTGCTGTGCCTGGTCGCCCCGTCACCCAGAGCCTGAAGCCACCGCTGGGGCGCTCTGCTTCTCCCCGCTCCCGGCCCGTGGCTGCGCCTCTGCCCTGCGCCAGCGGCGCTTCATCCGCGCTGGCCCGTTTGATCCCGTGCTGGCGGCTCCCAGCGGGGTGCAGTTCTGACGCCCTTGGGCCTTGGGGTGCAGGCCCCGGGGGCAGCGCAGCCTGGGCTGCCCTGGGGGCAGGGCGGGGGGACGGCGCCCGGGGCTGCTCCCCTGTGCCGGTCGGCAGCCGCTCCCCGAGGAGGCAGAGGCGGCCCGGGAGCCTGGTGGGTCCAGCCCTCTGGCCGCCCCGTTGGCCGGGCCTGCCTCTTGTGCGCGACTGGACGGTGCCGGGCGCCGTGGGTTTCGGTCCCGCCCCCTCCAAGTGTTCCTTGCAGTGTCCCAGGGCCTCAGCCGGTTCGCCGCGATCCCAGCGCGGCCGCGGGGGCTACGCCAGGGGGCTGGGTGGGCTGAGTTGGCGATCGGGGAGAAACCCAGGGAGGGCGGGTCTTCGTGAGGTCACTGGCGCCCAGGCCGGGCCGTGGGCAGGGTGGGCCGGGCACGGTGTGCTGGGCCAGCGCCTGCCTGCAGCTGACAGGGCGGCGGGCGGCCGGCGGCGGCGGGGGCAGATCTGCTCAGGCCCCAGAGGGTGTGCGGCTCGGGAGGTGCAGACGTGGACGAGCGGCTGGGCTGGGAGGCGCCAGCTGTTCCACAGGCCCTGAGGCGGGGGCGGGGCTCCGCTGCCAGGGCCAGGTCTGGGCCCTGCGTGAGGCCGTGTATCTCATTTGTGAGGGCAGCACTGACCTGCCCACCGCCCGGCCAACATGCTCACCAGCCTGGAGCGCCCCCCGCCGACGCCCAGCGCCCCCCTCAGCCGAGCTCACCTAAGACCCCCAAACCAGCGGACTCTGGGGGGGCGCCGCCCCGCCAGGGCCCCTCCAGCCGCGCCCAGCACCTGAGTACACGTGGCTGACGCCAGCCCTCTGCTGCCTCCTGGGTGCGGGTTCGGGGCCTGTCCCCAGCGCCCTCCGGTTCCCAAACCTCAGTCCTGGGATGCCCCCACCTTCAAGTCAGGTCGAGCAGCTGCTCACACAGGGAGAGCATTGTGCGGTGCCACAGCCCTGGCCATGCCTGGTCACAGAGGGTCACATGGGTCAGAGGGTCATGCCGGGTCACAGAGTCACACTGGATTTGAGGGTCACACGTGGTCACGCTAGGTCATAGATGGTCACACTGAGTCAGAGGGGCACAGGAGGTCGCAGAGGGTCACACTGGGTAATGTTGGGTCACACAGGTTACAGAGGGTCACGCTGGGTCCCAGGGATCACGGGGGTCACGATGGGTCACAGAGGGTCACGCCCAGTCACCTGGGCCACACCTGGCCGTGCCAGGCCTCACGGGGCCACACCCGGCTGCTGAGCGCAGCGTGTCGGAATTGGGCCGAGCCACGGTGGGGTGCCGGCAGCTGTGCCCCTCGAAGCCATCTTGCTGCTGGGCCCCGGAGGGCGGGCAGGCCTGTGGCCTGTGGCTGGCGCCATGGGCGCCCCTGTCCCCTCATGCGTGGTGCTGGCTGCCCGCGCCGACCTGCCCGCTCCCCGGCGCCGTCTCTGTGTTGTGCGGCGGGCCGAGCTGGCCAGAGCTGGTTCTGCTTCCGCGGGTGACGAGCAGCTTCCTCCTTTGAGCCGTTTCCTCTTCTCGTGCTTCACCAGCAGCTTTCCAGGGAGGCCTGGCCCAGCCAACACCGGTCCCCCAGGCAGCCACCGGGTCAGCGCCTGTGACGGGACCACCTTCCTGCGGCTGCACGGCCTGTCCCAGCGATGGCCGTGGTGGCCGGGGGCGGCCGGGGCTGTCTGGCCGTCGTCTCACCAGTTCCGCGCACCACCGGAGCTGCTCTCGGGAGGACGGGGCTTCTCCTCAGTGCTCCGCCCTGTGGAGTCCTCCGTACCCGACTCAGCAGCCGGGGCGGCCCTGCTCTCTGCAGCACGCACCTCTGCACCGTGGGCTCCGCCTGCCACGTCCACGCCCGCGGGCGCCGGGCAGCAGCCCCGCCCGGCACCGCCTCGGCTGGCACCGCCTCGACGGTGGGACTGGGGTTGAGCCTGGCCCTGGCCGCACCTGAGGCCCAGGCCAGAGGCTTGCTGGGGACCTTCGCCGAGGCCCGCGCCCTAGTGCCCAGTGCTGAGCTGGGTGACCGAGGAGGGACGTCGGTGGGTCGGGAGACCCGTCCTGAGCTCAGTGCGCGCGTGGCGGCTGGGGACGGGGCGGGGAGGGCTGTCCACCGGGACCGCCGTTGAAGTCCAGCACGGGGAATTTGCTGGGCCCAGTGTAGGAGTCGCCCTGCCCTGCCGGAGGTCCAGCTGCACCGGGGACTCGGGCAGGGCTGGGCCGGGAGGCCTCGCCACACTGAGGGTGCAGTGCACAGGGCCTGGCTGGCAGGCTCCCCGGGGGCCCTCCCAATGCGGCCGGCCTCCGATGGCGGGTGGGAGGCTGTCCCGGGCCAGGCCGAGCGGCTGCTGCAGCGAGGCTTCGGGCTCTGGGCTCCGGCAGGTCAGCTCTGGCCATCAAGCCGCACACGCTGGAGGGGCCTCGGGGTGGGGGCTGAGTGGGGCCGCTCTCTCCAAGCCGGGTGAGCAGCCGGGTGAGCCACGGGCGAGACCACGGGGTGACGTGCGGGTGATGTTATAGGCAGCTCCCGGGTGGCACTGTGAGGGCGAAGCGAGCCTCACAGGGGGACGTCACGGTGCTGGTGCCGCAGGGGACGCGTGGGCGTGTCCCCTGGGTCGGGCAGGGCCGCACTCTCGGGGCTGCCTGCTGGCGTGAGCCTCTCCGACCTTTCTCTGGAGCCTCTTCTCGCTCGTGGGGTGAGAACCTCCACAGGGGCAGCGGGCGGGGACCAGGCCAGTGTGGGAGCGGCCGGGCCCGGAGCACGGTTGGGCTGCCTCGCAGAGGGGACAGCAGGGTGGGCGTTGTGGCCTCCTGGGGGTGGCTGCGCTGAGCCTCTGTGGGTCAGGTGGGCATTGGCGCAGGCGGGGCCTGAGCAGGTACTTCCAGGGCTGCCTCAACCCCGTCTGTCCCCGCAGCCCGAGGCCCGTCCCTGCAGACCTCACGTGCAAACTCAGGCCAGGCTGCCCCGAGGACGGCACCAGAGCCCGGGGACTGCGGGATGGAGCTCACCAGCCGTCGGAGAGCTGGATCCAGGCAGGAGGACCTGGGGGGGCTGTCCAGGGAAGAAGTGGCCAGGCCAATCCTGAGCCCCAAATACCGGCGGGACAGCAGCGCCTTCTGCAAGAACAAGAGGCCGAAGGACGTCTCTGAGGACGCGGACATGGTAGGATGGCGTCTCATTCGGGGTGTGTCTGCCGGCCTGGGGCCGGCCCAGGGAGCCCTTGTGGAGGATGGAGAGATGGGCAGTGGCCAGCTCTGTCCCTCCCTGCCCACACCTCCAACTCTGCTCTTTATGGGGTGGCTGGGCTCCTGGCACTGCCCCCCACTGTGCAGTGAGCCCGACTGTGTCTGGGTCGAGGTCCCAAGGCCCTGCGTGGACCCTGAATCCCGTGGGCCCTCACAGAGCATTCCCAGTGTCCACGCCCTGGGGGACGGCAGGCCCGCACCTGTCCAGCACCACTTCCTTCCAGGGACAGTGGCGTCTGTGAGCTGCGAGGAGCTCGTCAGCCCTGGGCCGGCGCCTGGGTCAGAGCCCCACCCACGGCAGGCCCGGGCTGCGGGACATGGACGTGTGACGGGGCAGCTGTGTGGGTCTCGGGCCCTGACGACATCACGCCCTCTCCCCGCAGCGGGAGGCCCTGAGGATGTGGATCTCTGGGAACATCAAGAAGAAGGTGTGCGTGCGCTTCGTGGGGAGCCCCGAGCTGTCGGACACGGGGTGAGTGCAGGGCCGGCCCCGCCTGCCCCTGGGATGTCCACCAGGCGCATCTACCGGGCACGGGTCAGGCCCTGCTGGCTGCCTGGGGCGCTGCTTCCCGGGTGCCGGGCTCGGCTGCATGCGGGCGCCCTGGGCGGGTCTGCACGGTGGGCTCTGACGTGAACCCAGGGCCTTGGGCCCGTGTCGCCCCCCAGGACACCCGTCCCGCTCTGGAGAGGGCTTCTCCCGGGCAGGGATCTCCACACCCGACCCCTCCTCCTGAGGAGGGGCCCCACCCTTTCCAGGCCCCTCTGCATCCCAGCCCCCTCCGGGGCACCCCCCGGAGTGGCTGCCAAGGCCACAGCCATGGGCGCAGCGGCCACCCACTGGCCACTGGGAGCGCAGAGCTGCCTGGGGGCTGGCCTGAGAGCCGCTGCGGAGGGACCACAGCCCTGTCAGGGCCTCGGCGTCCACGGTGGCCGTGGGGTGCTGGTCTCGGTTCCCTGGAGGCCAGCAGGGCGCCGACCCGTGCGTGTTTCTCCTGCGGCCACATCTCCTCTGCCTGGAGCCTCTGTCCGCACCCCGGGGACCCGCGCCCGGGGGTGTCATGCGGCCGTGACCGTGCGCAGCTGGGAGCTGGTGGCCCCCCTCGTGTGGGGTCAGGCTCCTGCCCTCGGTCACCCGTGACCTGCACGCGTGGTTGGCCTCACCGCTGTTTGCTGAGAGGCGGGCGAGGAGGCGCATCCTGGGCCCAGACAGGTCAGGGCGAGAGAGGTTCCCGCCGAGTGGCGCTTGGGGCCTGTGACGTGCCCAGGAGGTCCTGGTCTGGTCCTCTTCAGCTGGGTCCCTCGTCTCACTGGGAGACCCAGGACAGACCGTCCAGTGGGAGGGTCCCCCGCGCTCCGCCCCAGAGCCTGCTGGCCCGTAGGGCCGCTGTGCCGAAATCCTCGTCCTGTCTGCTTCAGCTCCCGCCGCGCTGGCAGGTGCAGGGAGCTCTGCCTTGGCGGCTGTTGTCACTTCAGAGAGTGCACGGTCTGCCTCGGGGTGAGGCTCAGCTGCCGTCGGAACCGCTGGTTCAACAGCTCCTGACCGTCCTGAGGAATCTGGTGTCCAGTGGGGGTGACCGGGGCACCCTCCTCCTAATTCTGAGCCCATGGAGCCACGTGGATGATCGGCAGGGGTGGCTGAAGCGGGGCCCCGACCCCCTTGTGCTTCTCCCCCGGTGGAAGGACGTGCTCGGTGCTGGACGCGCGCGTGCCTGCCGCGAGCCCTCGGCACGTGCGCAGACTGACCCACACGGCCACCCCCAGCCCGTAGGCGCGCGCGGAGACAGCAGCTCTGACGCCCACCGGCGGGTGACGTGTAGGCACCTCCTGCCCCTCCCGCACCGCAGGGTCGTCGGGACGTTCCCGCCACACAGGGCGAGAGCCTGTGAGAAGGTGTCGCCCTTTGTCCAAGGGCCCAGAGGGAAGTGAGGTCCGCCTGTTGCCCCCACCCAGCCCTTCCTGCAGGGAGCCGCGGCAGGTGTGCCTCAGCGCTCCGCCTGACGACGTCCCGTCCCTCGACCCGGTGACGCCTGTTCTGGGTTTGGCATTCCCAGCTGCGGGTTTCTGACCTTCAGGATCGCAAAGGGCCGTGCCCCTCGCTCTGGCTCCCGCGAGGACCCTCGTTGGCGGGTTGCGGTGTCGTCTCCGCAGCTGCTCTAAGGGTTTCTCGTGTCTTCAGTCCTAGGAGTCCGGTGGCTCTGGGCCCGGCACGCGTCTCCTGATGCGTCCTGGTGTCGGGCGCTCGGTTCTTGAATCCGCAGGTTTATGCCTCTTTTCCCAGTGTGGGAATGTTGCACTGTTCTCTCTCCTTTCTGTTGTAATTGTCCTTTAAGATTTCACTTTGTAGCTGTCTACTTCTGCCAGGCAGATGTAAAATAGATTTTCATCTGTTGGCCTTGGAGCCTGCAAACTTGTATCCCCATCAATTCTCTCTCTAAAGAAAAAAAAAGATTTTATTTATTTATGCATACAGGAGCTGGGGTACAGACCAGAGGTGAGGGGTTGGGGGCTGTGAGCGGAGTCCCCAGAGACAGAGCGGGGAGCAGAACAGGCAGATGGACTGAGGCACACTGCTGAGGGGAGCAGCAGGAGGCAGGAGAGGCCTGCTGCGCCCGTGGGTCTCCTTCCTTGCTGGGAATTGGACTTGTCCTTCAGCGGCTCCAGAAGCCCCACAGTGCGGCGCTCAACCCTTGAGCCACCAGGGAGGCCCTTCCCTGTCAGTTCTTGCAGCTTTCTGGGAGAGTCCTGAGAATTTCTCCTCGTACAATTTTGTCACTTGTGAGAAAGGGCAGCTGCGACTCCTCCTTTCTCACCTGCGCGTCTTATTCTCCTTCCTCCCTTCTTCCCTTCTGGTGCCGACTGGCCGTGGGGAGGCGGCCGCCTGGCCCTGCCCCATCTCAGGGTACAGCGGCCACCACCTCGTGTGAGGCAGCGGCAGGGCTTTCGGGGGCCACTGGGAAGGCAGGTTGACTCCTCACTGCTCCGTTTGTTGAGAGTTGTCATCGGGGACGAGTGCTGCGGGCAGAGCCGTCCCGTGTCCCGGTGGACAGAGGCTGCCGCGTCTCCTTCGTCCCGCCAGATGCCGCTGGACGGGCTGGTGTCTGAGTGTCAGCGGCCGTGCGGCTGGGTCGCCACGCACACACTGGCCCAGCCTCGCCTGTCCCTTGTCTGTGCGCGCCCTGGGTCCCCAGGGCTGCCGTTCACGGCTCTCTGGGCCCGTCTGCCCTCTCCGGGCCGCAGCGAGTGCTCCCTCCAGAGGGCCGGCCCCGCGTCACGTCACTCCGTTCTGCTGTCTGTTTATGCCCCGAGTTCCTCAAAGGTCGGTCGCGGCACCGTCAGCCCTGAAGCTTCTGTTCGCCGTGTCTCTTTGTGAGACTCACTTTCCGAGTTTCCGGCGTGCTGGTAACTGCTGCGGAGCGGAGCTTCGGGTGTGAGGATCTCACAAGCCCCGTCAGGGGCCTTCGCCGCGTCCCTGGGCCGGGCCGTTGTGTTTCCACGTCCTGCGGGAGCTCCTGGCTCCTGGTGTCACTGAGATACGCAGTTGGAAGCTGCTACTTGAGGTCTTGCCCGTTGAGAACCGCCTCGTGTGCAGTCTGTGGGGACGGGCCCCTCATGATGGCCCCGAGGTCAGAGGTCAAGGCCTGAGGCTGCTCTGCTCTGGGGCCAGGGTGGGGTGTTCCTGCTCTGCTGGGGACGGCAGCAGCTCCTCTGGGCCGCCTGGCAGGGCTGGGTTCCCGTGCAGTGGGGTGGGGTGGTAGCTGCGACGTGACCGTGGGCTCCTGCAGGGAGGTGCTGTGTGCCTGCGGCTACACACGGAAGCAGCACCTGGAGGAGGAGGCTGCCAGGCCCCCGGCCTTCCAGGGCACAGACTTGGACCCAAAGCTGCACGTCCAGGAAAGGCCCACGGACGCCTTCGGGGACATCGTCTTCACGGGCCTGGGCCAGAAGGCGGGGAAGGTCGGTTTCCTTGGCTGTCTCTCACTGCGGGGGGTGACCCAGGGGGCTCCTGGGGGTGGGAGGAGGCCTGTCCTGAGCAGGCCTCCAGTGTTAGGGGACGGCAGGGAGGGCTGCTGGCTCGCGGATCCTGCTCGGGCTGTGGGGGGCCAGGGGAGAGGGCAGGACCGGGACATGCGCAGTGCCCAGTGCGGACTGGTGGCGACGCGAGGGACGGCTTGGGGTCAGATGCCAGAACCCTCCTGGTCAGCACCGTCCATGCCCGTATCTTGCGCCCCCTCAGGCAGTGTAGGCCACCCCAGGCTGGCCGTGTCTTCAGGGCACCCACCTGGCGGGCAGGAGCTCCTGGGGGCAGTGAGGGTAGCAGGGGGTGCCCCGAGGGCTGAGCCAGGCCCAGAGCAGGTAGACAAGTTGGCCGCCAGCACGGGACGCAGTTGGGACACCACAGCCTTACTGCAAGGTTGGAAGAGGACGGGCCTCAGGTGAGGGGTCCCAGACACAGGATGAGGCGCCTGGCACGGTTAGGGGACGGCACCCCATGGACGCCCCGCTAGGCCACCCTTCCCTGCAGCTCCGGCCCTGGTCCCGTGGGCACGGCCACCTTTGCTCACTGGGTGTGGCCAGCGGGGTGTCCCCCGCACCAGGCTCTCTCCGGCCCAGAGAGCCGCCGCTGACTCGGCCTCCCTCCCCTCGGCCCCAAGTACGTCCGCGTCTCCGAGGACACGGAGCCCGACCGGCTCTACCAGCTCATGACCCAGCACTGGGGCCTGGACGTCCCCAGCCTCCTCATCTCAGTGACCGGCGGGGCCAAGGACTTCCACATGAAGCCCAGGCTGAAGAGCGTCTTCCGCAGAGGCCTGGTCAAGGTGGCCCAGACCACAGGTAGTGCCGCGAGGACCCAGGCCGGGCGCGCGGCGGCGGGGAACCCACGATCCCTGGGCCGTCTCGGCCCAACACGGGGAATCCCGGGCTGCTGCCTGGGCCTGCCACGGGCTCTGATGAGGGGCCCAGGCCGCGCCACAGGGGATCTGGCAGAGACCCCGTGCACCTCCAGGCCTCAGGGCACAGGGCACGCCGGGCCCCGGGGAGGGCGGGAGGAGGGTGCCGGCCTGGGTCTCACGGGCCAGGGTGGGTCTCACAACCGGCTCTTCCTGGGGGCCTACGGACGGAGCACATGGGGACCCAGCCCCTCTGCTCTCGCAGGGGCCTGGATCATCACTGGGGGGTCCCACGCGGGCGTGATGAAGCAGGTGGGGGAGGCCGTGCATGACTTCAGCCTGAGCGGCAGCTGCAGCCAAGGAAAAGTGGTCACCATTGGCGTGGCCACCTGGGGCGCCATCCACAACCGGGAGAGCCTGGTGTACCCCAGGGTGAGTGGGGCTCAGAGGCCCGTTGGGCACACCCGGACAGCAGGCTGGCGGCGGAGAAACCAGGATGCAGCGACATGCTCAGGTCCGGCGAGGCTTGGCCACGGCCGCCTGCACTGGCTCTGCCTTTCCCTGGACCTCGGCGGGGCCTGCGGGCAGCAGAGGCTCAGCGTAGCGGCCGCGCCGGTGCAGGAGGCTCCTGCAGGACGGTGCTGACCCGAGCCAGGCCGCTGGACCCTGTGCTGGCCCTGGACCCGGCCCAGAGGCAGAGCCCCGCCAGCCCGAGCCAGCGCTCCCGCCTGACGCCGCCCAGAGCCAGCTCCGCGCCGAGCAGAAAGACGCCTCCCCGGGGCTTTGAGGGGTGCAGCGGGCGTGTCAGCTCTCCCACTGTCAGAGAGTGCCGTGATCATGCTGGTCCCAACAAAGTCCTCGGGGCGGCCAGGCCCTCTGGCCACTGCCCCTGGGGCAGGGTCCAGTGTGGCCTCTCCCGGCAGCCTGCCTCCGTGGGGCACCCCTGTGCTCACGGGCCCCTCCGAGCACCCGTTCCTCGTTCACCACGACCTCACAGGGCCGCCTGGGCGCAGGTGAAGGGCCTGAGCGCAGCCCACCTGCGCAGACTTTGGAGCCGGGGTGCGGCCGACATCGGGGTGCGGCCCCGTGGCTGAATTCAGGACGGGCTTCCCTCCACGACCTCCCCCCCCCAGGGCAGCTTCCCCGCGGAGTACGTGGTGGACGAGGAGGGCCAGGGCCAGCTGACCTGCCTGGACAGCAACCACTCCCACTTCCTCCTCGTGGACGACGGGACCCACGGGCGCTACGGGGTGGAGATTCCCCTGCGGACGAGGCTGGAGCAGCACATCTCGGAGCAGACGAAGGAGCAGGGGGGTGGGTAGCGCACACCTTCGGGGTGCCGGGGACAGAGGGGAGTGGCCAGGTGTCTGCGTTGGGCCTTTCTCTGCACTGTCCCTTGCCCTGCAGGCCAGGCGCCTCCTCGCCCCACCTCAGCGCCCCCCACAGACCTCTATAGCCCTGCAGCCATGACCAGCCTGGCCTGGTCTCCCTGCATATGGGGGACTCTGGAGGTCACACCCTTGTAGGTGTGATTTGAGGAGGGGGTGTGAGGACGGACGTCCCTGGGTAAGGGCCTGAGGGCTGCTCTGGGCTCGTAGCCCCTCTGCACCGCAGCTGCCGGCCCCCAGCACTGGTCCACTGGTGGGTGAGAGCAGGTGATGCCACCAGCCCAGACCACACTTGTGAATGCTCCACCCGTGGGTTGTGGGTACACGGGGGCCAGTGAGGCCACAGGGGCCCTTGGGGAGAACGTTCAATGCTGGCAGCGGTTGTGACACCCTCACATGCTCCCAGGCTGCCAGGCAGGGAGGGGTGGGGCAGAGGGGCAGGGAGGCCGGGGCGCTTGGACTCGCTGGGCTTCACCCACGTGGCCCAGGCTGGAGCCCGTGTCCAGGCTGTGGAGAAGAGCGGCCATGGCCGTGTGGCCTGCATAGAGAAGGCCCAGCCAGGGTGTGCTGGACCACCGCCTTAGCACCGCCAGAAGGGAGCGGGCTGCAGGGCGGGCGGGTGTCCGCGGGCGCTGTCCTGGCCTCATTTAGCAGGCACCTCCATCCGCAGCTCCAAGCAGAGCCCGCAGACTGCAGGGCGGGCTATGTTGGGGTGGGCCTGGGCGGGGGGGTCTGAGCCCCGGTCCCTAAGCTGGGGCTCCCTGCTGTGTCCTAGGCGTGGCCATCAAGATCCCCATCGTGTGCGTGGTGCTGGAGGGGGGTCCCGGCACCCTAGAGGTGAGCACTGGCTGGGCAGGGTGGGTGCGTCTGCCGCGGGGGGCAAGGTGCGCATCCTGTCGTGGGGCCGGTCAGAGCGGCTGGGATGGGTTGTGTAGTTTGAGGGCCAGTCAGGAGGGACAGCTTCTGCTCC
>JAGFMF010012237.1:26609-64121 GCA_019455555.1 Galemys pyrenaicus
GGGGTGAGGGGTCCTCTGCCCTGAGGAGAGGGTGGCTGGGGTGAGGGGTCCTCTGCCCTGAGGAGAGGGTGGCAGGGGGTGAGGGGTCCTTGCCCTGAGGAGAGGGTGGCTGGGGTGAGGGGTCCTCTGCCCTGAGGAGAGGGTGGCAGGGGGTGAGGGGTCCTTGCCCTGAGGAGAGGGTGGCTGGGGTGAGGGGTCCTCTGCCCTGAGGAGAGGGTGGCAGGGGGTGAGGGGTCCTCCTGCCTGAGGAGAGCGAGGCCGCAGGCAGGTGTCCAGCAGTGTCAGCTCTGGCTCCAGCTCAGGCCACAGGCTCCAGGGGCAGAGCCTGACTGCAGGGCCCCTTGGCAGGTGGGCTTATAGAAGCCTGGGGGCGGGGCTAAGCCAGCTCTATGCAAATGAGGGCTCCAGTCAGTGAAGTTCCTATTGGAGGAAAGTGTCAAGAGGTGATTGGTGGAGCTTCGATCCTGGGTGTGGCCTGGCCTGTGGTTTCTTCCTGGTGGTCGCTGCAGCTGCACAGCCCAAGGGGAGGCAGTGGCTGGACAGGGCAGGGCCCCACAAGGGCCTGCGGTCCGCGCCCCTGGGTCTGGCTGTTACCCGACCTGGAACTGCGCAGTGCTTACGCTGTATCAGGTTTAGGGGTGCGTTTAGGGGACGGCGGGGTGAGCGTCTTCTCTGGGGATGGGCACTGTGCCCCAAGAGCTGTGCTCTCTGCTCTGCGGACAGCCATGGGGCCTCTGTGTCCTGGGCTGGCCCCGTGCGGCCCCTGCAGCTCAGAGGCACGAGAGGTCCAGGTGGGCCGGAGGCCACCTGCTTCTGGCGGGCAGTGTCCCCTGTCACATCTGCTGTTGCGGTGGGCAGGACCCAGCCCCCAGGAGACCCCTTAGCCAACCCTGAGGTAACCCGAGGCTCCCCTGCCCACTGTGGGGCCCGAGCACTGGCCTTGAACAGCTCTTGGTCGAACAAGGATCAGCAGTCCGGGCCGATGGGCGTGGGGTCCTCTGAGTCTCTCACTCCCATGCAGGCCAGCTGCTGGGCTCTGGGACCCTGGGCCAGGGCTGTGCCGGGGGCAAGCAGGCTGCCCCCAGCGGTTACCCCACTCACCATGTGGGTACCCCCACCCCATCTCTCTGGCTCTGGGCACCAGACTGAGCAGACCCCACCTCCCCGCAGGAACCCGAAGGGTCGCACGGGGCTGCGTGGACGCGGAAGCCTCTGCCGCTTTGGGCCCAACCACACGCTGCAGCCCGTGATCACCCGGTGAGCAGCCGCCCGGAGCCCGAGGCCGCCCCTGCACCCTGGAGCCTCCCCGGCCCGTCCAGCGGGCTCGAGCCACAGTCTGCATGTGGTGCTGGCACCAGCCGCTGGCAGCGCCTGAGATGCTTGTTTGCACCCCAAAACTGACAGAATGCCTCTGTGTCCTGGGAAGGCCCTCACTGCCCTCTCCTGTCGGCTGTCCTGTGGCCCCCTTACCTTGAAGAGGAGCAAGGCAGGGCCAGCGCCCCCAGAGAATAAGGACGCACAGCTGCGTTCCTAAGGGGCAGCGTCGTGTCCCAGGAGACGCAGCGCGTGCAGAGGGCAGGACGGCCTGAGGCACGCTGCTCCCGCCCTGTTCCCGGGTAGAGGGGCTGAGTGTCCGGGCAGGTGGGCCCTGGAGAGGTGCACCCGGCAGCCCCAGCGTGGGCGGGGGGGGGGGGGGGGCCCTGGTGNGGGGGGGGGGGGGGCTCTGATGTCATGTGGGCGGAGTCCTACTGGTCGGGGGTGCTCTTCCCCGGGGCGGGGTCTCAGGAGGGGCTGTGCTGTTGGCAGTTGGCGGCGGAACCAGGACGGCACCATCTGCAGGAGGAACATTAAGAAGATGCTGGAGGTGCTGGTGGTGCCCTGTGAGCCCTGTGGGCGCTGGGCCCTGCCTGGGGTAAGCACTGTCGCCGGGCTGCCCTCTCTGGCTGCCGGGCCGTCCACCCGTCACCTACCGACTAGCCTCACACGCCATCTGCCCGGGCTCCTCTGCCCTCCTAGTCCCCAGGATGGGCTGGGACGCGCTTCATAGGGAAGCCCCCTCCTGGCTGACTGCTGTGGACTGAAGCCCAGACGCGCCGGAACTGGCCACAAGCCTCGGGCATCCCTGTCATGCTCGGGCTGTGCCGACGTGGCCGGGGCTTCCTAGACTCACGCCACGGGGCAGACAGGGCCTCTGGCAGCGACCTGCTGGCACCCGCCCTGCTTGACCCAAGTGGGGCAAGTGCTGTGAAGGGGCAGGCCCATTCCCTGGGCTGGTGCACGGTTGCGGGGGAGGTTGGAGGCGGCAGGGCCTGTGGGCACAGACGGAATCGGGGTGCGGAGGGGCTGAGTATCCTGTCTGAGGGCCTTACCGCTGAGACTTGCTCCCGACCAGCGGCCCTCTGTGCCAGCTTGCGCCCGCGGAGGGCCGTGCCCTGCCAGGCCGGGCCTTGGTGAGCAGAGTCTGCGACGCACTGTCACGGCCTTGGGCCTCTGTTGGGGTGCCTCGTGTACCCCAGCTCAGCAAGAGAGGCTCGTGGCCAACGGCCGCCCCCTCACAGGGCTGGCGGCTCTGGCAGCTCCTTGGCCCAGGTCTGTGAGGCCTGGCAGCCGTGACCCCGCCCGCCCCTGCTGAGGTGGGGGTGTGGTCCTCCCTCCCCGGGCTCTTGGGTCTCCCCGGGCAGGACACTGGCCCAGCCTGACACAGCGCCCACCGCGGCGTCTTCTAGCGGGTCCCGGCCAGCCCCGCAGGCACGGGGTGTCTGATGAGCCGCCGGGCTCTGCCGGGCTCTGCCGCCGCAGCTGGCAAGGCCGAGGGCCCGGCCGGGAGGGTGGGGTGTGGGGACTCCAGGAGACTCCGAAGCAAGCAGGGTCCCGAGGATGGCCAGGGAGGCCACCAGCGCTGGGGTGAATCCTGGGGCAGGTGGGGACAGGCGGGGCTGAGCGCGGCAGGAGACAAAGGGGAAGTGAGCAGCACAGCTCGCAGCCCGGGCGCGGAGGTCTGGTGCCGGCTCCCTCCCCAGCGCCAGGCCCCTGGCCTGTGTCCTCCAGGCCGGGCCTCGCCTGCACACTGAGGTCCGCGCTGACGCGGGCGCTGGCTCTGGACGTGTCACTCTGGCCGAGACAGCTGGGCTGCCTGACGCTCCCGCCTGTGGGTCCAGGTGTGGCTGGCTGCCCCAGGCTGGCAGGAGACAGCAGAGGTGGGTCCCCAGAGGTCTGCTGTGTCCACTGCCCTCTGCTCAGGGCTCCCGGGAGCCAGGGGAGACGCTGCCCTGGAAGTTGAAGCAGGTCCTCCGGAGGGAGTTCTGGACGTCCTTCGAGAACCTGCTGGCACAGGGCGCCGAGGTGGGTGGCTTGTCCTCTCTGTTCCTCCTGCAGCCCTGAGCCCAGGTCTGCTGTGGTGGGGCTTGGGCTGGGCGGCCAGGTGTGCTGGGGCCCAGTGTGCTGGAGGCCGTGAGTGCAGGGGCCCAGCTGCAGTGGGGGCGATGTGCACTGGGGCGGGGCTCGGCGCCAGGGCCAGGCGTGCTGGGAGGCGCATGGACACTGGCCGCTCGTTCCGGCGCTGTGACGGGCTCCCACTGGCAGCCGGGGACCTGCTGCTCTGGGACTAGCTGGGCGCTCAGCCTTGCTGCCCACCCCTGGCGGCCCCGGGCCGCGCGCCTCTCCCACGGCGGCCTGGCGCCTTTGCACGGCTCACGCAGACAGCTGGTGTCTCAGGTCACGCCGGCCCGAGTCTCGTCGCGGCCCAGGCAGCGCCTATGTCCGGGCTGGCCCCGGCGTGCAGCCCGATTTTCCTGCTCTGTAAAGGGCGTCATGAGCCTGAGGACAGGCACACCCCACAACAGGCCGCTGTGCAGCGAGCACCTCCGTGGCCCGGGAGCTTCCACATGCGCGAGCTCCACCCATCCATTCCGGAACATTCCATGCGAGCCGTGTGCCCCTGACCCGCCGCCATCAACCGCCCAGGCATTTGTCTTGGCTGCTCTGGGCGGGCCTTGGCGTCTGGCCCTCTCCTGGCCCCGTCCGTTAGTCCTTCCAAGGCCCCAGGGTCTGCTCTCCGAGGGCCGGCACCAGCCGAAGGTGGTGAGGCCGCGGGGCGAGGCCAGTGGTGTGGAGAGGCCAGCTCGGGCCTTGGCTCACGGGACACAGGCCCCCACCGAGGAAAGCTGGCGCGGGCCGGGCACCCGGTGGGGCGGCTCACCCTGCGCTGCCCCCAGGTGCACAAAGGCTACGTGGACGACCCTCGGAACACGGACAACGCCTGGGTTGAGACGGTGGCCGTGAGCGTCCACTTCCCAGACCACGGTGACGTGGCCCTGAGAGGGCTGAGCGAGGTGGGTGACCGGTCAGGCGCTGGGAGAGGGGCCCGGGGCCTCAGGGAGCCTGACTCCGGCCGGGCCAGAGCTGAGCGGGACTCCTGGGGCTCCCGGGGTCAGAGACTTGCACGAGGGGGCCGGGACGTCAGGGTTCCCTTGGGTGACCGAGCAGGTCATGCGGATGGCACCCGGGTGCAGTGGCACTCTGGGGGTCCCCTCCGGACTCTGGGGGTGCCCCGTGGGGGTTTTTGTCTCCTGCACTTTGAGCAGATCCAACCTACGTCCCTCACCGGAACTGGGACCGCGCGGTTGGGACCGCAGCCAGGGCCTCATCTGCAGGACAGAGGCCCCGCACAGGCCGCTGTCGCACTGGTCGGGCTCGCGGGCCCTGACTCGGCATCTCACGCCCGTCCGCGGAGGTGCCCCCAGCAGCCGGCCCGGTCCTCGGGCGAGCCCCAGAGGCCCAGCCCGCCTCGCAGCTGAGGTCGGGGCGCTTGTGGCCGGCGGGCGCTCAGGCTGTCCTTCCCCCGGCAGCACCTGCAGGCCGACGGCGCAGGGACGTCCCCGGAGTGGCAGGTGGTAGACAGCCGCACGCCGCTGTGTGCGGGTCATAGCGCCCTGCTGCAGGAGGCCGCCGCGCTGCACGGGGCCCACTTCTGACCGGCAGGCGGGGACCTGGGACGGTGGACCTGGGACAGCGGCGCCACCTCGGCCCCGGCCTCGGCTCCCCGGGTGGTCTGGGCCAGCCCCCTCACAGCTGCTCGTGTGGCCCTACAGGGTCTGCCTTTGGGGCGCGGGCCTGGCCAGCTCTGTCTTGGGCACCCTGCAGGAGCATGGACCCTGGCCCCGCCTGTGTTCACCGTACCCCAAGTCGACCATGGCCAGGCACGGTGCTGGGCCCTCAGCTGATGCCCGCTTCCCAGCCACACCACTGTGACAAGCATGTGCGGCCCAGGGATGCGCTTCCTGTGGTCACCTGTGGCCTCCTCTTGGCCCAGCCCCGAGAGCGCCCCACTCACTGGCCTGGCTGGGGGCACCGTGGGGGCCAAGGCCCACCCCTCAGTGGGCAGGAGGCCCAGGGCCGCATCCCCAGGACGTGGGGTCCGGCCCTGGCGGCCGGGGAGAGCGGGCGGACGGTGTTTACTTGGGCGCAGCTGGTCGAGTGCCAGACCCACGGACCGTCGGCGCGGCGTCCCGAGCCCGAGGACCCTGACGTTCAACCGCCCCCCACCGCTCTGCCAGGCCGTGGTGCTTCCCGAGGGGTTACCGGCAAGCTCAGTGTCGGGGGCTGTGTGTGAGCACCCCAACCTCTGCACACCCCGCTAAGCTCTCCGTGGCAGCGTCTCCGTGCTCTCCCTGCCACCCTCAGTTCCCAGCGCACGATTTACCGCCCCGCTCCCCTCCTCTGCTGTTCACCCGTGAACACCCCCCCCTCCCCAGAGCCAGGCAGTCCTGGGCCCTGGGCCAAATAAAAGCCTCCAGCGTGGAGGATGCAGCGTGGTCACTGCGTCCTTCCAGAGCAGCTCGGGGCGGGTCACGGGCCGCGCCCCCCACTCGGCCTGCCTGAGAGGTCGTGACGGCCCACGGGCCGGGCCCTGGTCCTCGGCCGCGCGTGACCCATCCACAGCCCAGCCCAGGCTGGCGGTCTCGGCCCCGCCTCTGCGCAGGCCCCCGTGCTCGCTGCCGCCCTGGGGGTGGGCGGACACCCTCGTTCTCCTGTGCGAGGACACTGGCCGGTCATCTCGGCCACCCCGGCCGGCACCCTCACGCACCTTCACCTCGAGGGTCCCTCTCCGGAGTCCCCGGGAGGTAGGGCAGCAGCGTGGGGGCTTTGGGGAGGGACACAACACGAAGACCTCAGACACACACACACAGAAAGACAGGCAGACACACAGAAGTACACACAGATACACACGTACACACTCACACAGACACGTAGAGACATGCACCCATAAACGTACACAGAGACACACGTGCATGTATACATACATGTAGACACATACACACAGACATACACACATGTAACTGCACGCAGAGACACACGTACACACAGAGAGACATGGACACGTATAGTACAGAGACACATGTACGCTCAGGCACAAGCACATGCAGCCTTGCGCACAGACACGTGTACACACTCACACAGACACAGTACATGCTTGTGCACACACCAAGACACACATGTACACGCACAGACACACACAGCCAAGCAGAGCAGCGCAGGGACGTGGCCGAGTGGGGCACACCGGCCCCTGCTGAGCACGACGTGAGCGACGTGCGGTCAGAGTTTAGGCCAGTGGGCAGGCGGCGGGGCGCTTCTCAGTCAGGAGCGGGTGGGTGGGCGCGAGCCGGGGCTGGGGGCCAATCCCAGGGCCAGACTGAGGAAGCCCTGAGCCCCCGGGGCAGCATGTGAGACGGGAGGGACGGGCCGAGGAGGACGGGCCGAGGAGGACGGCTCCGTGGACGGCTCCGTGGACGGCAGCGGCGGGGACAGTGAAGACACGCAGTGGTGCGGACAGAGTCTGTGGTGCTCGTGCGGCAGAAGTGGTCCCTCTCTCTGGCTGTCTCGTCGTCCAAGACTCGGCGACGTGCTAGCTGACCCTGGAGTCAGCTAGGCAAAGGGCTCAAGAGGAAGGTGGGAGCCGAGCAGGCTCTGGGTGCAGGCCTGGCCTGGAGACGCTCACGTTGGGGAGGCCCAGGCCGACAAGGGGACAGCAGCTCAGGAGCCAGAGCTGCCCGCACCGTGGACCCGACGTCTGCACACTTGGTGCAGTAGTGCACTCACCTCGGGGACCGTGAACTCTCTAAAATCAGGGGATTGAGGAGCCCAAGCAAAGTAGGGCAGACTTTGAATGACGCAGTGCCAGGTGGAGGCTGCTCTGTGCGTGTGCCCGTGTGTATATCTGCACGTGTGCACATGTGTGTCTTATGTGTACCTATGTTTGTGTGTACATGTGTGCATGTAGTCCTTTGTGTTTACCTGCATGTGTTTATGTGTACCTGTGCATGTGTGTATACCTGTGTGTCTGTATGTGTGCATAGCTGTGTGTGTACCTGTACATGTGGTGTTTATACATAAGAGTGTAGCACACATGATGCTTGGCCCCATCCCCGTCACTGGCCTGTTCTGGAATGTTTCATAAACATCATGTGCTGTGGGTTCCTGGCCATTTTCACTCAACATGTAGATTTCACCACATTATTCTGTTACAATGAGATATTAGAAGCTTTCTATATTTTGGGGGCTGTCTTCAATTTAGCAAGTAATACATGCCCACAGCTTTACGGCTCACACTATTTTAGTCTTTTAAAAGAAAACTTGCTGTTTGAAGGAGAAACAATACAGTGCAGTGGAGCCACTGGCAGCCAACCGAGGGGAGGAGACGGCCTTGAGAGCAGCCTCAGCCCCAAAGAAGCGGGAGACTTGAGAGAGGGACTGAGCAGAGGGACGAAGGGTGGAGGGGGAGGGGACAGGCCACTGACTGCAGCGGTCACAGCGGGTTACCAAAACCAGGAGTCCCCGTTGCTGCGCCCACAATCTCATGTCCCGAGGTTTTACCAGCTCTTCCACCTGGTCCCCTGGTGTACTCTGATCCTACCTGCTGTCAGCTGTTCTTGATCTTCTCCAAACGGGGACAGAGATTCAGTTCAGTCTTTTCTTCTGGGATCTTTTTGAAGTGGACTCATTGGTCACTTTACATCTTTCAGTTTGGGTGTGTGAGATGCGTCCTCATGGCTAGAATGAGATTATGCACTTTTGGCAAGAATGCCACAGAACGAGGTTATATCTGTCTTGGTTCAGCCCATCAGGGCTACACAATGTCCATCTGGCTTATTGATGATATTAATCAAGATTACACAGCTAAGCTGGTTTCTGCTGGGTTTCTCCACTGGGAAGTTATTTTCTTCTCTGTGTTACAAAATTTATAGCGAAAGATAGTCTGATGCTATGGAAATCCTAAGCAAAAAAACCACACAAAGTTAAAAGGAATGGAAGATATCTTATGTGAATCTCATCAAAAGAGAGCTGGAGTGGTTCTATTAATGTCAGACAGAGTTCGAGGCAAACACTCTAGGGATCAATAAGAGGGATGCTCCACAATGGAAAAGCAGCTAGCTGATCCAGGGGACATTCATCTGAATAGGGGCGTTCAAATTGCATGAAATAAAAACAGATGGAGAAGCAGACCAATGTACGGTTACAGCTAGATCTGTAACACCCTCTCTGGGTAACTAACAGTGCATGGAACTGAACATCAGTGGTGAGGTGGAGCACTAGAGCTACGCAGTGGCAGAGGTGACCTCAGCACTTACAGAACATTCACAGGATGACACACAGTATTCACATAATTATGATACAGACCATCTGGGGCCATGAAATGAGTCTTAATAAATTTTTAAAATTCTAGAATATAGCGTATGTTCCATATAGCATATGTTATCTGACAACAATGGATTTAAATCAATAATTTCATAAAGGTCTTTGGAAAATCCCCAAACAGGTGGAAATTAAATAATATATATTTCTAAAACCATGGGCCATAAAAGAAGAATTAGAAAGTAGTTTAAACTCAATAAATGTGGAAAAACAGCATAGTGGAACTTCTGGAATGCAGTTACAGTAGGACTCAGGGAAATAGATAGCACTTGAGCCTCTGTGCTAGAGGATTGGGCTCTTACCAGTGAGCACAGCTCCCATCTTAGGAAACCAAAAAGAAAAGAGAAAATTAAAGTCAATGTAAGCTAAAGATCAGAATGGAAATTGATGGCGGGGGTGGGGAGGGGAGTAGGTGATGGGGAGGAGCCAGCAAAACAATAGACAAGTCAATGAAACAAAAAATCTTGTTCTTTGGAATATCAATAAAATGGATACACTTCAAAAAATTATTTTGAATGAGAAAAAAAAGATAAACTATCTTGACTGATGAGTGAAAGTGACAAGTCACACTCTATGAATATCAGGAAGAGAAAGGTAACATCATTTTATACTCTACATTGACATGATAATAATAATGAGATGAGCAGCTTTATGCTGATCAATTTGACTTAAATGAAGCAGACAATTCCGTGAGAAAGACAAACTACCATTACTTAGGCAAGGAAAAGAAAACCCCCAACAGTTATGTAGACATCAAATAATTAATAACATACAAAAAGGAAAATGCATCATGGCTAAGTAGGATTTATCCCAAAACACAAGGTGATTTAACATTTGAAAATGAAGCAATATAACCTACCATATTAACACATTTGAAAAAAATTCAGTATAAAACATTTGACAAGATCCATATGCATTACTGACAATGACTCTCAGCAAACAGGTAATAGAAAGATACTTCCTCACAGTGACGAGAAGAGATACAAACACCTGTGGGTGACAGTGTTATTAATGCTGAAAGACTGAATGCCTCTCCCAAGGTCAGCAAGAACAAGGCCATTTGCTCTCACTTGTATTCAGAAACTAAAATAAAAATACCACTTACAAGAACATGAAAGATATGGATAAATCTGACAACAGATGTGCAAGATCTATAAGCAGAAAATTATAAAACAGATGAAAAAAACCTATAAATTGATGAGAAGGTATACCATGTTCATGGATTTTAAGATGTTTAATTTCTCAAAATGATCTAAAGATCCAATGACATCCAAAACAATATTCCTGTTGGCTTTTTTGGGATAGAAATTGATGAGTTGATTCTAAAATTTGTGGGGAAACACAAAGCATCTATGATGCCCAAAGACTTTATGAGAGAAAAAAGTTGGGAAATTTATATTACCTAATTTCAGATCATTATAAAGCTACAACAAGGAAGACAAGTTGGGACATTGGCCTTAAAATGGGAAAATAATCCAGCCGAACATGGAAACCTATACATACATAAACTTCTGATTTTCAACAAAGGTACAACAGCAGCTCAGTAAAGAAAAGGAATTTTATTAACAACCCTGGAAAACTGGACATTCGAAGACACAAACTAATGAACTTTGAACCATATCTTAATGATACACCAAAATTAAAGTGGATAATAGATTCAAAATGCAAAGCTGAACTATAAAATTCTTGCAAAGATTCTTTACACATGATACTAAGATTTGAACAACACACTTCTCCAGAGAAGGCAGATGATGGCAAACAAACAGCTGGAAAGGTGCTCAAGACCTTATTCACCTGGG
Organism: Galemys pyrenaicus; assembly: GCA_019455555.1. Classification (NCBI taxonomy): domain Eukaryota; kingdom Metazoa; phylum Chordata; class Mammalia; order Eulipotyphla; family Talpidae; genus Galemys; species Galemys pyrenaicus. The sequence continues at coordinate 37,100 of JAGFMF010012237.1, forward strand.
AGATAGAAATTAACCACAATGGGAGTACACCTGCCAGAATGTGTAAAAGTAGTGGCTACCCCAAGTGCTGGCGAGGAGGTAGAGCATGCACTGCTGGGGGAGTGCAGAGCTGGACAGCAACTTCAGCTTCTTTATGCATGCAGCTGCCCTATAGCCTAGCCATTTCACGCCCAGGTATTCACCCAAGGGAAATAAGAGCATTGGTGCGCAGACCGAGCACGGTGCTTTATTTTTGCAATGGCCGCAATGAGAAACAGCACAAATGTCCTCACACAGTGAATGGAGGTACACTCTGGGACGCCCGCTGAGCAGGTTACTACCCAGGAACAATGCAGGACAAACGCGGCAACGCTGGGGAGAGCGTAATTATTACGATGCATTTAAGAAGCTAGAGAAAGACATGCAAACCCAGGATTCCACTTACATACGTGATAGAAATGCAAACCAGTCCACAGGCCCGCTCTGGGGTGCCAAGGCCCAGGGCCGAGCTGACCACGGCGGTGGTTTCAGGGCGCACACATCATAATGTTTTCACACGAGTGTACACACGCGCACGCACGCGCACGTAAAGGTGGTTCTCGTGTGTCCTCCCACCACAATAACGCTGTTGTCGCAGATCCCCAGGATGGCTCAGGCGCACCCAAGCCGCCTTCGCGGGGAGGGGATACCCACGTTCGCGGAGCCTAAGACGTGCAGCTAGGAGGATGAGGGTGGCGGAGTAACGGTCTGGCTCTAGGGGGGGCCCAAGTGAGCCCAGACCTCACCCTGCTAACCAGCTCTGGGGGGCCCTGGATTCAGGACCTCGAGGGCTTTGAACTCACCAACGCCAGGGTCTCCAGATCCACAGGGTCAGCCGCGCCGGGTCCAGGAGGTCATCGCTCTGAGCGCGGGGCGTGGCTGGGCCCTGCAGGCCCCGCCCACCCGGCCCGCACAGTCCTGCCGCTGGAAGTCAGCCCCGCCCACCCCTCCACCCCGCCCCCGCAGCAGGTCCCGCCCCAGCCCGCCCCTTGCCGCCCTCCCGCGCGCCCCGCCTCCTCGACAGGCCCCGCCCCCGCGGCAGGCCCCGCCCCGGCCCGCCCCTCGCCTTGGGGACTTCGCTGTCCTGGCCCCGCCCGGCCCCGCCCGGCCCCGCCCCCGCATCAGGCCCCGCCCCGCGGGGTGCCGGCCGAGCCGCGAGTGTCCGAGCGGCCGCGGGGTCGCTGCTGCGCGCGGGTGTGGCGCCTGGTCCAACTCGATCGGCCGAGATTGGAGAGCAGCCTCCCGCGCGGCCACGCAGGTAAGACCCCGCCCGCCCTGGGAGCGCGCACGCCCCGCCGCCCCGTCCATCCCTGGTCGGCCGCGGTCCGTCTGGGACCGAGGTCGGGGTCCTCCGCTGGGATCCCCGGGTCCAAGCCCCGCCCGCCGGCCTCCGGCGCGGCCCCGCCACTCCACGCCCAGCCGGCCGCGCGCCCAGGGCGGCTCTGCTTTCTCCCCCTTTCCTTCTCTCCAAGCGTGGCGGAAAGGGGGGCGCAGACCCGGAGCGGGCGCGGGCAGGTGCTGTTCCCATGGCCGAGAGCCCAGCCTCCTCGTTGCCAGAATTTTTAAAGGAGGGTTAAGATGAGCAAAGTGTGGAGCTTTGCTGCCCGCGGGAGAGCCCGCCATTCCCGAGGTGTCCAGCCAGCCAGGGGTGGACCGGGCGGGTCAGCCCTATGATGCCCAAGCCCTGCCCCTAGGTGCGTGGGTGAGAGGTGCCTGGACCCGGGCCCTTAGCTCCTTCCTGCCCTGGCTTTTTTGGGTGGCCTTGGTAGCCTCCCAAGATAAGGTATGGGGACCCCAACTGGCCAGGTGCTTTCATGTGCCAGTGACACCCCAAAAGTGCAAGTGTGCCCTAGCTTCCTGGCTGGACAATGCTGATGGCTCCTGATCGATTCTTCCAGAACAAAAGGATCTCGTCTCCCCTGGCCAGCAAGGAGTTTGTGTCTGTGCCAGTGGCCCCTCCAGCTGACCGGGCGCTGGGGAAGGGCCAGCGCACCCCTGAGCACAGCGGCGTGCCCCACCCAGGCGCAGGCAGGATGGGCCCCAAGGGCCCCACAGGCGGGCCTTGCCTCCTCCTTCTCGTCTGTCTGCGCCTGGGCACCTGCTGCCCGCAGAGCTGCCAGTGCCCCGACAGTTCGGGGGCTGTGGCCGTCGACTGCAGCTCGAGGGGCCTGCAGGAGATCCCCAAGGACATCCCGGCCGACGCCGTGTCCCTGAGGCTGGACGCCAACAACATCGCCCGCGTCCCCAACGGCGCCTTCCAGCACCTGAGCCAGCTGAGGGAGCTGGACCTGTCCCAGAACGCCATCGAGACCCTCGGCCCCGCCGCCTTCGCGGGCCTGGCCGGGGGGCTGCGGCTGCTGGACCTGTCCCACAACCGCATCCGGCGGATCCCCAAGGACGCCCTGGGCAAGCTGAGCGCCAAGATCCGCCTGTCGCACAACCCACTGCACTGCGAGTGCGCCCTGCAGGAGGCCCTGTGGGAGCTGAAGCTGGACCCTGACTCGGTGGACGAGATGGCCTGCCACACCGCGGTGCGGGAGGAGTATGTGGGCCAGCCGCTCATCCAGGCCCTGGACGCGGGCGTCAGCTTCTGCAGCGTCCACCACAGGACCACCGACGTGGCCATGCTGGTCACCATGTTCGGCTGGTTCGCCATGGTCATCACCTACGTGGTGTGCTACGTGCGCCAGAACCAGGAGGACGCCAGGAAGCACCTGGAGTACCTGAAGTCCCTGCCCAGCGCCCCTGACCAAGGACCGTCAGCCCTGCGCCCTAGGCCGCCGGCGCCCCTCCCGGCTCGCCCTGCTCGCTGGCCACTTCAGCCCGCGCCGTCTGGGCGGCGCTGACCCCCCTGCAGGCCAGCCCTCGCACCGCAGTCTCCCGCGGGCCAGGGAACCGACCCCAGAGGGACAGAGGGCTGCCTGGGCACCAGCCAGCAAGTGACCCCGCTGGACTCGGGCCGCCGCACCGAGGGGTGAGCGTCCCTGGCTCCACGTGGCTCGCGAGGCCTCCGGGCGGGGACGGAGAGGGGTGCCCCGGCAGGGCCGTGAGCGGGCTCCTCTCGGGGCCCTGGGGTGCACCCTGCCCGCTGCAGCTGCTGGGCGCCCACGTGGACCAGCTCGCACTGGTTCCTGAGCACGTGGCTCAGGGCCCTCTCAGGAGCCAGGAGTTTCGAGGGCGCGGACGGCGGCTCAGACTCTCCTTCGAAACGAGTCGTCTGTTAAACGTGTGACACGCGTGACCAGACCACACTGCAGGCTGGGGCGGGCAGCACAACCCAGCAGAAGAGTGAGAGGACGTGACAGAGACGGGGCGGGGGCCGAGGTCAGCGCCAAACTGACCCTCCTGCTCTGCTCCCCGCGCCTGAGCCCAGCTTGCCTGCCGGAGGCTGACTGCCAGGTGGCCGCTGTGCCTTCTTCCCACCAACACGAGCTCCCCCTCCACAGCTGATGACTGATCAGCTGAACGCCTGACCGGAGCCCACCTCCCTCCTCCCGCTCTCCCACTCCCTCCGCCTCCGCTCTTCATCTCTCTCCCCTCTTCTCTGTCTCCTCTCTCTTTCCCTCCTCTTTCGTCCTCCTCTTCCACTTCCTCTTCCCCCCTTCCCTTTTCACCTTTGCTGCCAGGAGTCTCAGCACTCAGCTGAGGACTTTCCTAGCGATGCTGCTTCATGTTCAGGGGAATGTCGCTGCAGCTGCTTCCACCGAAATAACTGAGCGATCATTCCAGTTCATTGTTCACACTCTTTTTGCGTGAGTGTTTACATTTTAAACTACTTCAAATATTCTGGGGAAGCCGACAGGGCACAGCACAGGACTCGGCGTGCAGGCCGAGGGAGGATTAAAGAGGACGCGTCACGAGAGCGTCTGTGTGCTGCAGGGGAGCTCAGGCCGTCGTGGGCTCGCCGCAACGGAGGCCGCAAGGCTCGTGGGCAGGCCTGGCTCCGGCGCTGTGCGGTGGCCTGGCACGTGCTCCCGCGGCTGCCCGCTCCAGCAGCCTGCGGGAGGGGATCCAGCGCCCCATAGCCCCATGCGTGAGGAGCAGGCGCCCGGGCTGAGGCTGCGGCCGATGCCCAGGAGGCCAGCCGCCTGCCCAGGGGCCCAGGAGCAGCAGCCCAGGGCTCCAGCTCGCTGCAAAGGCGGGTCAGGCCAGCGCTGCCCGGTGCTCGGCCGCTGCACCCCGCCTGCACCAGGAGCTCGCCACCTGGGGGTCTGCGTGACACACGTGGACCTGCATCAGTGCAGGGGCATGGACGGAGGCCGGAGGAGGGTCATGTCCAGCCACACGGCCAGTGACCTGCAGGGTGCCCCTAGGGCCTGTCCTCGCTGGCCAGGCTCGGCCCAGAGCCCCGGTCCCGCCCACACAGCTCCCCTGGGCTCCAGGGGGCAGCCTCCTTCGCCCTGCCCCTTGCTGCCACCCGGCTCACCCCAGTGTCCTCCCAGTGTCCCCCCAGTGCTGCCCAAGGCTCCTGAGAGGCCCTGCTGGGGGACGGTGAGGACCCCAACAGACAGAGGGTGCTCCCTTTTATCCTGAGCTCAGCGTGGGGTGCTTGTTGGTCACGGAGACCCCAGGGAGGACAGCGCCAGCCAAGGAGACCATGGCCAGCTCCGGACCCAGGCCGCCAGCCGCGGGGACCCTGGGCCTCGGGAGCATGAGCTAACGCCCGTCTCTCCCCTCCCTGCCTGTGGCCCCTTGACCAGTGGGGCCCGCAGCGCGTGGCGAGACCCGAGGGGGAGGAACGGGGCTCCGGGGGAGGGGGCTGGCCAGACCACCCCGTTCCCTGCCGCCCTGGACCCTGGGTCTCGATGCCCCGCAGGCAGTGCCCCGAGGAGCTGCAGTGCCAGCGGCCTGCCCGTCGGGGCCTGCCCCCGTGGGGGCAGGGTCTGGGCCGCCGGCTCCTTGCGGGGGCTCTGGCCAGCCCACTCAGGCGGGGCTGGCCGCTCTGCCTCCCCGGATGTGGGGCTGGGGTCTCGGTTATAGGGAGGCCGCAGAGGCCATCTCAGGGCTGGGAGACCAGCAAGACGTCCATGTCCCCAGGGCCTGCCCTGCCGGCCGGCCTGGCCCCAAGCTCTCTGCAGACGCCTGTCCTGCCATCGGAGCCCCACCCGGCCCTGCCCCCGGAGGGGGTGCCCTGAGTTTCCAGCCTCCCCTGTCTCGGCACTTTGGACCCCAAACACCTGGCTGCTCCCTCAGGTGGTCCAGCGGGGGGGACAGAGTGCCGCTGGCCCGAGCGGATGGCCAGTGTCCCTGCGGCAGGCTCCCCGAGACAGAGCCCCGCCGCAGAGGCTCCTCGCTCGGGTTAGCGGGGGGCTCGCGGGGGACCCCAGGCCAGCACAGCCGAGGCCCCGCTGCTCCGGCCGGGGCGCTCTGGGCCAGCGGCCACCACCGGCTCCGGCAGGGGCGTCGCGGCCGTGCTCGCAGGTGCCACGGGCCGCTTGGGGCGCCGCTGCACGGCGGGGCGGGTGTTTCTGTCCCGGAGAGGGCAGAGAGCCGCGGTCCTGAGGGGGCAGGGCGGGCGGCTGATTGGGGCCGGGCCGGTGGAGCCAGCCGCACGCGGGCCTGGAAGTCCTCACCCAGCGGCCGGCGCTGTCAGACGGCCGAGTGCGGCCTCGGGGGCCTGGGGACGCCCGCGGAGCCGAGCAGCACAGCCCAGGCCCAGCCCAGCCTGGAGCCGTCCTGTCTGCGCTGTAACCAGGGCAACCGCAGCCGCCAGAGGAGGGTGCAGGGTGGCCGCCGGCCTGGTGACAGGTGCCGCAGAGCGAGGGGGATGCAGCGGCGAGCCCACGCCCCTGGGCTGCCCTCCCCGCGGCCCTGAGCTCCGGGAGAGGCCCGGGCCTTCCCAGGCAAGAGCGGGGGCCAGTAGGGGAAACTGAGGCACAGGACGGGACCGGCCAGCCCAGGGTGGTGCAGTGCTGACTGGCCGGCTGCGGCGTGACCGGCCTCGGGCAGCTGTGGACAGTGAGGCCCCAGGGCTGACGGGGAAGTGGGTGGAGAATCCAGGAGGACAATGCGTCTTCACTTCCAGGGGCTGCTGCCCCGCGGCCATTCCCTGGCCAGTCGCCGGGGCACCCCGAGCAGAGGGCCCCGAGCCCGCAGCGCTCGCCTGCCCGTGACGGGCACGCCTTTCTCTTCCTCCCTTTAAAAGGAAAAAGAACAGAGCCGAGTCTCGGACGGCCTCAGCTGCCCCTCTCCTCGCCAGCGGCCCTCGCCCCGCCCGCCGCACACGCGGACTGGGGGTCGCCGCAGCCGGAGGCATCTCTGGGCAGCTGGCGCAGCCTCCGCGGGACTTCCTGGGCGGTCGTGGCGGCAGCTCCAGACCCGGCCACTGCGTAGCCGAGGCCGCCTCCATCTGCCCGGAGCGGGTGCTGGCTGCCCGGGGCCCTCGGCACCCCACAGGCCCTCCCGCTGGCATCCCGCTCTGTCCGCCGGGCCCTGGCAGGGCCGGCCTGCGTCTCCCTGCGGCAGCTGAGCCCGGTGGGTGGAGCAGCGCCCTCTGGGCCCCCTGCCCTGGGCACCCTCCCCCCCGGGCCCCCGGCCCCTGTGCTTGCGGCCTCTCCCGGCCACTTGCAGGAGCACGAGCTCAGCCGTGGCCCGGGGAGGCCGGGAGGCTCCGCGGAAGCAGGGCACGGTAACTGCCCACCTTCCAGGCCAGCGGCTGCGTGGCCAGAGGAGCTGCCTGGCCTGTCCCAGGCCGCAGGCGGCCAAGGGCGAGGCTGCGCTGGGCCGGGTGCTCGGCGACCGTGGGACACTGGAGGCCCCAGCGCCGCGCAGGGGCGACGGGCCTGGCAGTGGGAGGGCGGCGAGCGGGCGAGACCAGGCGGTCTGGCCGGCCCGGTCGCGTGCCTGCCGCTCGGGGCCGGCGGGTCGTGAGCGAGGAGAGGGTGGCCGGGCTGGCCCGGGCGTCTCGGAGGCAGGAGCCAGGCCTGCAGGCGGGCGGGCGGCAGGGCCTGTCCGAGGCAGAGGCCCCTCGCGAGAGCCCGCTCTGGCCCAGGCCGCACCGCCTCGTGTCCACCTCGCCCGGGCCGCCTGGCGCGTGCATTGCGAGGACCGCGCGAGCCCTCGGCAGGCGCCCATCCCCAAGACAGCTCCGGGTCGCCGTGGGGTGGGCCCCGAGACGGCCGGCTCTGCCCACCGGTGCTGCCTCCGCACCCCTCTGCTGTCCCCACATGCCCCCAGGCCTTCTGGACCCCGCTGGTCGCAGACCCTCTCAGGAGCCTGGGCCGCTGGCGTCGCACACAGGCCACACCGGCCGGTCCCAGGGGCGCGGGGCGTGGCCCGGCCAGCAGGAGCTGGTCACTGGACCCCGGCGTGCGCCGGGCCCTGTGCTGGGCCGGCCTCACCCTCTCCCTGCGGTGGCCAGAACCCACCGGCCGCCTGGGGCCGGAACCTGCCCTCCCTGGCACGGCCACGCCCGGGCCTGAGGCTCTGTGGTGGGCACCCCCAGATGTGAGCCCCGAATCTGGGCTGGACTCGGGAACCGACTCCACACGCATCTCCCACTGGGCAGCGACCCCACCTGGTGCTCAGTGGGCCCCGCCCGGCTGGCGAACCTGGGCGGAGTCTCGGAACTTCTGTTGGAAGCGGCAGAGCAGGACAGGACGCTGCGTGGCCCGAGGGCTGCGGTCAGCGCCTGGGCACCGGCCCTCGGGCGCCCCCAGCGGCAGCGAGGCGCACAGGCGGGCGGCTGCCGGAGGCGCGGGGGGCGGGGCTCCCCTGGGCTCCCTCCGCCCGGCCCCAGTCCCGAGGGTGAGCGTACCTCAGGCCCCCGCAGCCAGGCCACCACGGAGGCAGGGGAGCCCCTGGAGGAGGGGCCAGTTGGGGGCCCGCCAAGGAGGCCTCCCGTGGTGGGCCTCGGGGCGTCTGACCTGCCCCGCCCCTGTGCACGAGCGCAGGCCGAGGCTGGGGGAAGAGTCCGCGCTGGCCACTTGGCCAGGCGGGTCGCGCGGGGGCCAGCGCCGGGCCAGGGCCTCGCCCCTGCAGACACCGAAGCCGTGCGTGGTCAGCGCGTCATAAATATATTTCAGAGTCGGCAGCAGACAATAAATAGGCGTGTGGATCTCTGGAGCAGCAGCAAGCCTGCCACGGGGACTGCCCGGGCGGGCGTGAGCGCGTCCTGCTTTGAGGCGACCTTTCCAGTCAACTTTCCCCTCAAGAGAAGTCTGTGCCGGCCCGGCCCAGCGGCCTCTGCAGAGCTGGGGTGGCCTCAGTGGGCGCAGACGGTGGCCTCGGCTGGCGCCAGACGGCAGCTCTACAGGACGCCCCCGCTGGCCAAGGGCCAGGGCCAGGTGCGAGGCCCAGCCGAGGGCCAGGGCTGCGGAGTGGGAGTCTGGGCGCAGCGAGGGGTCCTGCCTGTCACCCCATCTTCAGCCTCAGGACCCGGGACAGGGGCTCCTTGGCGCTGGAGTAGACGAGGTAGTAGCCGGCCGCGGTGCGGAAGGCCTCCCAGTCCCTGCAGCCGAAGGTCGGGAGGCTGTGCACGGCCACGAAGCCCTCGTAGCCCTGCCACCTGCGGGGACATGTCGCTCAGGCGCCCGCGCTGCTGCGGGGCGCGGGGGGCGGGGGGCACACGGGGGCCCACCCCCCAGCGGTGTAGCACAAGCCCCCATTACACTTGTGGAGAGCGGGACTAGGAGGGGACTTTGCAGCCTGTGAGGAGGGAAACTGAGGCAGAAGGGCCATGTCCACCCATGACCCGCCCGACCCTGAGGCCCGGGTAGCCCTGGGGCGGGCGCAGCCTGGTGGCTCCAGCGGGGACACAGCGGGGCAGCTGGAGGCGAGCTGACAGAGCTGCCCGGCCACCCGAGCCCCCAGCGTCCCTGCCTCCCTCAAAGGCCTGGCGAGAGGTAGCCCCGTTTCCAGAGGTGGGCCCGAGTGGACACTGGCCTCGGGAGCAGAGGAACACAGTTTCAACACTCTCCAGCAGGCCAGCACTCCCGCCCGGGGCCGGCTGTGGGGGCGTAGGCAAGGGCACCCCACACAGAAGCAGTCCCTGGCGTGGTGCCCCCGCGTCCTGCTGGCTTCTCCTGAAAGCTCCTGCTCTAATCTTTGCCCGTTTTCCAGAACTGAACGGTCATGTCCTCTGGGCCTCAGGGCCCTCTGTCCCCTGTGTGGCCAGGGCTGGTCTTCGGCGTGGAGCGGGATGTCCCCCCACAGCCCCAGACGGGCGGGCCTGCACCTGGGGCTCCTCGCCCGTGTGACCTCGAGGTGAATCTGCTCAGCTTTGCTTTTCTTTCTGTTTTTTTCTTTTTTTAAAGATTTTTATTTTTATTTATGCATACAAGAGCCGGGGTGCAGGCCGGAGATGTGGTGGGGGTGGTGAGAGGACTCCCCAGAGACAGAGCGGGGAGCAGAACAGGCAGATCCACTGACTGAAACCCACTGCTGAGGGAGCAGCGGGAGACAGGCGAGGTCTGCTGTGCCCTGGGGGTCCCTCCCTGGCTGGGGATCAAACTCGCGCTGCAGCGGCTGCGGATGCTTCACAGTGCGGCGCTCAACCCGCTGTGCCACCAGGGAGGCCCTGGCTCTGCTTTTCTGCTGACGTTCCTGTTGCTTGTTTTTGCAAGTAGAATTTGAATCCCTGTGGAATTCGTCTTTATGCAGGACGTGGTCCAAGCTGGCGCAGGGGCCGGGCTCAGGCTCTCACACCAGCAGCCACCGTGGCCTGAGTCCGTCCCCGGCAGGGAGGGACCCCCAGGCGCAGCAGACCCTCCTGCCCCCCGCTGCCCCCTCGGCAGTGTGCTTCAGTGGGTCTGCCTGTCCTGCTCCCCGCTCTGTCTCTGGGGAGTCCTCTCACCCCCCCACCTCTGGCCTGCACCCAGCTCTTGTGTGCACGAATGAACAAAGATGAAAACCATGAAGCAAGGGTGTGACTGCTTTCCTGCGATGGACAGGCTCGCAGGAGCTCTTCCACCGAGGGGCGGCTCCCTCGGTGCTCGGGCCGTGTTCCTGCCGCGTTCTGCTGACTGACGTTGTTTATTCTGGCTAATTCCGAGCTGCTTCGTTCATGGCTGGCTCCCCTGCTCTTTTTCAAAATGTGCTTGGTCATCTTTGAAAATTTATTCCCTGCGTGAGCTTGTCAGGATGAAGGTCTAAAGCAAGCGAGTGGCCTTTCCAGCGAGGTCTAGAGAACCAGCCCAGCCTCGGGGACAGACGGAGCCCGGCCAGGCCAAAGCCGCAGGGGACGTGGGCAGGCCGCTCGGGGGGCAGCAGTGAAAGGGGCCGTCCAGCCGCCCGGGTCCTGCCCGCCGGGACGCGAGGAGACGGGAACGCCCCGTGCTCGGCCGCTCGGCCGCAGAAGCCTCTGCAAGGCTGCACCGCGCCAGCCCAGCTGGAGGGAAGACCCCAGAGAGCAAGCAGCTTCCTTTCCCAGGACGGACGCGAGACGCTCAGTTCCGCCACGCACTGCCGCGGCCGGGCAGGGGGGTCCACTGCGAGCAGGGCCACGCCTGGCACCGGGACCCGCTGGGACCGCGTCCCACCCGCCGCCCGTGTGGCCTGACTGCCCGCCCTGCGCCCGTGGGCGGCCGCCGGCCCAGCCTGCTCCGGACGCCACTAGTTCAGAGGCCAGCCAGGCAGACGCAGCAGACTGGCCGGCTCCCCTTCCCGGGGCAGCTCCGTCCCTAGGTGCCAGGAGTTCCACGAGACTCCTTCGGACTCCTTGGGGGTGCAGGGCGCTGAGGGCGCCTGGGGGGTGCCTAGATGCACGACTGGCCATCAGCACTAGCCCCAAAGGAGACCCCTCGTCCGTGCTGCCGAAGCCCCCAGCGAATTCAAGGAGAAGGCTGCGGCTGTGCAGGAGGAGGCGCCCCTGGCGGGCAGGTGACCGGGCGGGGGCCCTCTGTTAGGACAGATGCCCAGGGCCAGCGGCATCTCTGCGAGTGAGTCATACTCCGCCGGCTGCCCCCAGGCCCGGGGCCAGGCCAGACTGCAGCCCCCAGCCCCGCGGGCGGGTGAGCCGGGAAGGGTGTGCCCTGAGCCCCTTACCTGTAGATAACACTGTTCACCGAGAAGGAGCTTCCGTCAAAGGAGTTGGCGACCACCAGGAAATAGTCTTCCCCCACCGAGAAGAACTCCCAGTCCAGGGCGCTGCAGGACAACGGAGCCGGTCGGGACAGGCCCGGCCTGAGGCCCCGCGCTGGCCTCGTCCTGGAACCCCAGACCCCGGGGGGCCGGTCGCCTCAGTCGCAGACCGGCTGGTCTGCTCCGGGAAAGCGAGTCACTTGTTCACTTTTAAAACTAACAGACTGACTGTGACGACACACACGGAATGGCCATTGTGCTCCCGGCCACCCCTCCGTGCCAGCTCGGGCCAGGCGTGCGGCGGGGGTGCAGCCCCCGGGGCTCCTGCTGCCCAGCTGGGTGTCCCCAGGACAAGGCTTGGTGTGGGGGTGTGCCGGGCGGTGCAAACGCCCCTCGGGACCACAGTGCTGGCTACGTGTGTCTGAGTTCAGCAACCCCCCGGGACCATAACCGGCCCAGAGCCACGGGCGTGACAGACGCCAGGGCGAGCCACGCAGGACCCGGGAGGTGGCTCCGGCCCCGCCCACCCCGCACCTGCAGGTGGGGATCTCCTGGAACTTGACGAAGCTCTGGGCGCTGACGTTCAGCTCGTAGATGACGGAGTTGATGACGTAGGAGTCGTTGCGCGCCTGCCTCTCCGCGTCGTAGCTGTGGCTGTTGGCCACGGCCAGGAAGACTCTCTCTCCAATGCGGAAGACCTCCCAGTCCGCGGCACCGAAGGTCTAGGGCGGAACGGGGCACACAGTGGGCAGCAGAGGCCCCTCGGAACCCCGGCGGCCACTGGGCAGCCCCTCTGGCCCCCAGCCAGCCAAGCGGCCCCCGCCCGCACACCGCCTCTGCCCACTTCCCCAGGCTCACCCCGAAGGGCCCCCGGGAACCGGCCTCGCAGAGACTCCATGCCGTCTGCGCCCCTCCCTGTGCCGGTGCTGCCCACCCAAGAGGTCGCCCCAACAGCGTGGGCCTGCTCGTCCCAGCAGCCCTGCTTCCTGCACACGGTCAGCACTGACTGGTCACCTTCGGAGCTCGACCCCACAAGGCCTTCGATCAACCAAGAGCAGAAGCTGGCCACCCGAAGGCGCCCGGCCCGATGACCATGTATGACGGGGGCCCCAGGATTCATCAGTGGATAAGATCGCCGGTAAGATTGTTAAGGTTGCCATAAGATGGGCAAGGCTCTGATAAGATTGCCAGTGAGGTTGCTGATAAGAGGACTTGGGGGGACCCAAGCTCTCGCGATTCCTTGTCGCCCCCGAGTCACACACAGGCAGGTGAGCTCCCAGGGCCCCAGACGGACGGCAGTGGGGGGCGGCGGCTGAGGCTAGGCAGCCGGGACCAGAGGCTGGAGCCCTGCGGACACAGGTGGACACCGTGTGATGCTGGAGCGGGCGGACGAGGACGTCACCGCAACCACGACAGGAGCTGTGAGGAGCCTGCGCGAGGCCGGCGAGGCGGGAGCCGGGGAGCGCTGAGACAGGCCAGACAGGCGTCCTTCTGGGTGCCGGGCAGCAGAGCGCCGGCGTCCGTCACCCCGCGGGGCTACTTAGACACCCAGAGCGCGCCCTGAGCGAAGACAGGTCAGCAGACGTGACCTGAGGGGGACGCCCAGAGGGGAGGCGCCAGGGGCGCAGAGCCGCCGCCGGGGCTGGGGCTGACTACAGGGAAGGCGCCACGGCGGAGCGGGGCCGGGAGGCAGAAAACACCGAGTAGACAACCGTAACGGCTCTGCAACCTTGGCTCAAAACGGCTCCGAGTAGACGAAACGCCGGCCCTGGGCTCCGTCCCGGGAGGTGCGGGCAACGCCTGCGTGCAGAGTGGAGCAGAAGTAACCCCCGCGGGGGGCCGGCCACTCGGGCCACGGCCCTGGGGCGCAGCTGAGGACATAAAGATGCCAAGGACGCCCGTGGGGAACTCGGAGCCGGCGTGGAGGGCGGGTGTGTGGGTGGCACCCGGCGCAGAGCCCCACAGCAGAGCCGGTCAGCGGTCACGATGGCGCGTGGCAGAGGGCCGGAGGTGAGGTCGCGCAGCGCTGCACCCGGCCGCGGTGGGGGCTGAGCCACTGCAGCGGTCAGCCCGAGGTCTGCGCCTCCGTGGGCGCGAGCAGAGAGCCTGGGGACGGCCCCGCCCAGCGAGGCGCCCAGCGAGGCGCCCAGCTTCCGTCAGCGCTCGGCGCAGGCAGCAGCCTGGCTGGGCCCTCGCGCCTGTCTCCCTGCTCCTGGGCCCTCCAGCAAGGCAGCGTGGGGTGCCTGGGCAGGGCTGCAAGGGCACTGGACGGGGCCGTCCGTCCCCAGGGAGGCCTCAAATCCCCCACCTGCCCAGAGCGGAGAGCCGAGTGCTATTGATAAGCAAGAAGAACGCGCTCTCGGTGCTTAGGTCAGCATTCTAGAGCTTCGCCTGGTGAGCTCGGCCTGGGCAGGGACAGGGAGACACCACCACACGGGGGCCGGGGGCGCCCCACGGTCCGCGGAGGGATGGCTGCTCCCGTCCCAGCAGGTGGGGGCCGTGCCCAGGGCTGCAGTGGGCCAGGAACAGGCCTGGGAAGCCCTGGGCAGGCTGGGCCGGCTGCTGCCCTGGGGACGCTGAGTCTGGACGGAGCCCCCGTGCCCCAGTCAGCCGGGCCCGAGGCTGGGCCTGCTGCGGGAGCTCGCGCGCAATGACCCGCGGGCTTCATGGCTGCACCACGCTGGAGATCCGGTGCCGAGGCCACCTCCTTGGACAGCACGTTCCAGGACAGCACCCGCAGTCTTCGACCAGCCAGTCCCAGAGCCTGGTGGGGAAGCCCTGGGCCGGCACCTCCGCAATTGTCCCCATGACCAGCAGAGGGCGCCGCTACACGCCAGCGCGCAGGCCAGGGCCTCGGGGACACTGAACCTGCCCGCCAGGAAACCCAGGGGAGGGCGTCCACGCCGGGGACCAGACGCTCTGGCACTAGGTCAGTGCCGGGGCTGGGACCAGGACGCCTGTGGGCCGGCGCTGAGGCAGCTCTGGACGGGCACCTGGGCCCTGGGAGGCACGCGCGCCCTGTCCCCCTGCAGCCTGACTTCCGCAGGACGCGGGCGCGGGGCCGGGGCCTGCGGCTCGTGTGCTGTGCGGCCGCCCAATGGCTTCAGCCCACACAGGGTGGGCATCTGCATCCCAGCCGGCCACCCCCAGAGACGTGCCAGAGACCCGCGCCCGGACCATGCTGAGACCACGCACACCTGGCCTGCCGGCACACGCTTGCACATGCCAGCACACACCTGCACTGTATGCACACCTGCACCTGTTGGCACACGATTGCACATGCCAGCACACACTGGCACTGTGTGCACACCTGCACGTGCCAGCACATGCTTCATGTGCCAGCACACACCTCACCGTGCACACCTGCACATGCCAGCACACGATTGCTAGTGCCTGCACCCGGCCGCACCTGCGTGTGCACACCTGCAGCCACCCACACCTGCGTGCACATGCCAGTGCACGCCAGCACACGGACATGGGCGCACACCTCCCACCCCAGCTCCGGGGGCGCCACCGGCCCTGACACTTGACTCCCGCCAGGAGTGGGCCCAGCACGGCTCTCGGGCTGGAGAGGAGGCCTCAGGGACTGTGGGGACCCCCGGGCCCCCGGGAGCATAGAGCGGAGCGTGCCAATGGGGCCGTGGGGGCTGCAGGCTCTAGGGCTCATCAGAGGGCCAGGGCCAGGAGGACAGGGGAGGCTCTGGCGGGACTACCGGGGCCGCACGTCGGGGCCTGGGCCGCAGAGGCAAGAAACCCCGCATCGCGCCCAGCCAAGCGCCTGCTGGGCACAGGCCCCAGGGCAGATTCCCCGGCCTGGCCCTGGAGCCGCTCGCACCACGACCCCGCCCCCAGATGCCCGCGCTTCAGGGGGAGCCCTGCCGGCCCCTAGGTGCCGTGGCCGAGGCTCGCTGCCCAGGGCGCAGGCTGCGACGGGGCAACACACGGGGTGCCTCTGCGGCCAGGAGCGGGCAGGGTGCGGGGAGCAGCTCCAGGCCCCGGGGCGCCGCCGCTTCCCCTGGTCAGCGGCAAAGGCGGCCAGCGCCGGCCCAGACTGAACTGGGGCCCCCGACAGGTTCTTGGTGTCCCTCCCGGTCCTGCCACCCCACAGACCCTCCAGACCTGCTCCTGCCCCCTCCGCCTGCTCAGCGCACCCGCCACCCCAGGGCTGCTGCCCGCTCCGCCCCACGCCTCGGCCGCAAAGGGCCCTGCTCCCGGTTCTCGCTTCCACCAGACTCACGGCCACCAGTCCCCCTCCCTCCCGGCAAGGCTGGTTCACTGGCCTGCTCGGCCCCGTCCCCCCTCTGAGCCTCGGTCCTGGGGTTGGCCTCTGGCCCAGCTGCCCTCAGCTCGGACAGAAACCCAGGCGCCCGGCCCCTGCAGCCAGAACCTGGCCCTGCCGGCTGGCGGCTCCCACCCAAGGGCCTGCTCAGTGGCCAAGCCACTGGCCTGGACTCACCCACGGGGGACAGTCATTGACGTGGGAGAAGAGGGGGCTCCCCAGAGGCTGGGACCCATGTGCCTCCTAGGACTGCAGCCCCCAGGCCTGGACCGAGCACCCCTCCGGCCCCAGTTGGGCTCCTGCAGCCGGGGGTGCAGCCGTGAGACACCCCACCCGGCCAAGCTGTGAGCACAGTCACACGCACGTGCACAGTGCACACGCACACATGTACACAACATGTACACACAGTGTGCACACACAGGTTCATGCACACAGTATGTGCACACACACACTTACAGAGCGCACACACTCACACAGTGCATACACACATGCAGTGTGCACATAACCCACACATGCACACATGCAGTGTGCACACACCCATGCAGAGAACACACACATACCGTGCACACATGCACACACACAAAATGTGAGCACAGCGTGTACATCGTGTGCACACACAATGCACAGATGCATGCACACAGTGTGCACACATGCACACATACAGAGTGCGTACACACAGTGCATGCACACACAAATGTAGTGTGCGCATAACAAGCACACACACAAACGTGCACACACAGTGTGTGTACACATACACGCACAGAGGACACATGTGTACAGTATGCACACATTGTGCACACACTCACTGCCAGAGTCCCGGCCTCTCACCTCAGAGCCAGCCCTGCACACCCGCCGGCCCGGGCCCCATGGGTGGGAGGGGGTCCAGCAAGGAGGAGACAGCCCCACCAGCGCACAGCAGAGCTGCGGCCTGGCCCTGGGCCTCCCCTGCACGTCTCCAGGCTGACGCCCGGCCCCGGGCTGCTCTCCTGCGCGGACACTGCATGGCAGGGCCTGGCCAGGCTGATGTGGACGAGCAGCCCTGGGGTGCCTGGGACACCCACACTCGGGCCCCCCTGGGTCCCGTGCACAGCCTTGGGCACGGGGTCACAGCCGTGGTGACGCTGGCTGGCCAGGCCGCCGCTTCTCCACCACCCGGGCCGCTGCGCCTCTGTCCCGGGGTGCCGTGGGACCAGGGACCCCCATACACAGCTGAGCGGCGTCCACCCTGCGACCGCCTTGCGCCCCCATGTCCACAACAGCGGCTTTTCAACAGCCCTGGGCCCCTGTGTGCAGACCCCCTCGTGCGGACGGGGTGCCCGCCACGTCCCCACCCCTGCTCCTGGGAGCACCCGCCCCGCTGCCCGATGCCACCTCCGGCCCTGGCCCGAGCCCCTCGGCTGCGGCTCCCGGGACCCCAGTTCTCACACCACAGGCTGTGTTCTCTAGCGACACCCCAAGACAGCTGCCCGGGTGCTCCCTGCCTCCACGCACGCTGCTCACGCAGCCGGTGCGGACAGCACGGACTCGCGGGGCAGCGCTGCCCGGGGCTCCCGCCTCACCCCACCCCCCACCCGGGCCTGCCCTGCACAGGCCCCCAGCAGAGGACGCCACGACCTGGGGTCCGCAGGCGCCGCAGGCGAGCACGGGGCCGGAGCCTTCCTTCGGGGCGCTGAGAGCTGGGCGGGTCCAGCCCGCGTCCAGCACCCAGGCGGTCCCTGCCTCTGGTCGTCCCTCCGCCACAGCAGGGCCAGGACCTGCCACCCCCGCGGCCATCCGCAGCTTCCGCGGCCAGTCCTCGGCCCCCGTGCCCTCTCGCGTCTTCGCGCCGGCCGAGCGCTGGCCAGGACCACTGCCGGTCTCAGCTGACGGCGCCCGCGAGGAGGAGGCTGCTCACGTCCACTCTGCCCGTGCAGGTGAGGGCTTCCTGTCCCCGCCCACTCTCCAGGCGCGGGGCCCTCGACCAACCGGGTTCCGTGTCTGCCGGCAACGCGCGGCCCTCGCGAGCTTCTGCAAGGGGGTAGATCCCGAGACGCCTTCGTGTCCAGGCCCGCTCAGCCCAGCCCACGCCTCAGGCCTCACACAGCTGGTGCCTCGTGCTCCTGCTCGGAGGTGACGTGAGCAGGGCCGGGCGCTGGCGTGGTGTGGCTGGGTGCTGGCGTGATGTGGCATGGTGTGGCGTGATGTGGCATGGCGTGGCGTGGCCGGGCGCTGGCGTGGTGTGGCTGGGTGCTGGCGTGGTGTGGCATGGTGTGGCGTGATGTGGCATGGCGTGGCGTGGCCGGGCGCTGGCGTGGTGTGGCCGGGCGCTGGCGTGATGTGGCATGGTGTGGCGTGATGTGGCATGGCGTGGCGTGATGTGGCATGGCGTGGTGTGGCTGGGTGCTGGCGTGATGTGGCATGGTGTGGCGTGATGTGGCATGGCGTGGCGTAGCCGGGCGCTGGTGTGGTGTGGCCGGGTGCTGGCGTGACATGGCATGGTGTGGCGTGGCCGGGCGCTGGTGTGGCATGGTGTGGCTGGGTGGGGTTTGCTCCATGTGGCCTGTGCTCGTGCGGGGAGTCAGCTGAGCGGTGTCCAGTCGTGCTGACTCCAGCTCTGGCCGGCTGTGGCCACACCTGCGTCTCGGCTCCAGACGCGGCAGCAGAGCCACCTGCAGTTGGCCAGGCCCTGGGCGGGGCGCTCACAGCACGCTGCCCGACCCGCCGGCCTCCGGCCACAGCCTGGCGACCCCCCACGCGCTCAGAGTCCGCAGGCCTCCTCCTGGGCCCGCCGGCCGCTGGCGCTGCCCGCTCCCTGCCGTGGCCCTGCCCTGCCTGCTCCCGCGTGGGCCCTGGCGGCCGCGCATGGTCCTGCCTGCTGAGAGCCCCACCCTGGGCCTGGGCTGGTGCGCGGCAGCTGGCCTGTGGTGCTATCTGCCTGGCGTCGGGCCATCTGGGCCTATCGCCTCCGGGAGCTGCCCCACAGGCAGACGCATGGCTGCCCGGGGCTGGCCGGATGCCTCGAGGCCGGCGGGCAGCTTGTGGCTGTGCCCTGCGTTTCTCGGGCCCTCTGGCAGGGGCTGCGCTGCGAGTGTCATGCCCCGGAGCTGCCTGCTCCCCAGGGGCTGCAGGACCCCCCCCCACCCAGCCCTTAGCATCCTCCTTGATTTCCAAACTCTGCCCCTGTGCGCCCCAGGGTGGCCAGGGGTCCCCTGGAAGGGGTGGTGTATGTGAAATGTTCTGGAGTGCTCTCGGTCACCCGGCCTCCAGCCCCTGTCCCACCTGTTTGCCGGACACCCTGGGCGCAGTGGCCAGTGGCCACGCACTGGCCTCAGGGCTGCGGGTGTGGGGGGACGAGGCCCGCTCACGTGGCGGGGAGGCCTGGGGTTGGGGCCAGCAGACCCCCGGGCCGTCGGCCGCCCCAGAGGCGGGGAGCAGGCTTGCTCAGGAGCACCACGGGAGAGGCGGCCTCCGCAGCAGTGGGGACCCCCACAATTCCATCCTGAGAACAGGGTGGGCGTCGAGCCTGCTGGCGAGGAAGCCATCGGCTCCATGCTGCCCGGCCTGGTCCCACGCCCTGTTCCAGGGCACCTGTCCAGCGCTGGCCCCTCAACGACCACCCGCGACCCTCCCCAGGGCCTCCCCAGTCAGCCACAGGGGGTGACTGGACCAGCCAGGAGACAAGGCCTAGGGCAGAGCAGCACCCCCAAGTGGGACGGGCAGAGGCCAGCTGCCCCCCCAGGGACCCCGGACCACACAGAGCAGCATCACCCGCTGGCCCGGCCCCGGCCAGCCCCGTCCCTGCCAGCTCCTCCCGCAGCCGCACTGGACCCCGGGTGGGCCACGGGCCCAGAGGGGGCGACGGCGCAGCAAGGGGACGGGCACTGGACTCCTGGCCGGGGGCCTCACCAGGAAGGACTGGAAGAGCCGGAAGGAGCCCACCAGCCAGATGTACAGGTGGGAGTGCAGCCGCGTGGACGTGCCGTTGAAGGCGTTGGCCACGGCCAGGAAGGAGTAGGGGCCCACCGTGAAGAACTCCCAGTCGTAGGCGCCCGAGGTGGCGATGGTCTGGTTGGCCTCGAAGAGCCGCGTCTGGGGGTTCCACCTGTAGATGACGCTGTCGATGTTGTGGTTGTCGCCTGCAACACCAAAGGCCGGTCTGTGCTGGCGGCGGCGGCCACAGGGTACCTGCTCACGCCCACACCCCGCAGGGCCCGGCGCGGGGGCCCACTTTGGGGTTCCATGACCCCCGCGCCTTCTGGGGTGCAGGACCCCACCTCACCCACCACCGCCTGGCCCCCTTCGCTCTGCTGGCCATGGCCAGGCCTGGCACGGCTGTGCCCTCCGCAGGCCCCTCCTGCGTGGCCTCCCGAGCCCCGGCTGACCACTCCAGGACATTCGTGGGGCACGGGGCTGGGGCGGGGCCCTCCCGTGCCGGGAGGTGGGGGCCCCGCCCAGTGGCTATGACAGGGGACAGCAGAGCGGCAGCCGGAGGCCGGGCACGGGCGCCCGAGGCCACTTCCCTCGGCTCCTGCCGCCCCGTGACGGGCGAGAAGTGGTTCTCGAGGGGCAGGCGGAGCCCAGGGGCCAGGCCCCGGCTCCCGGCCCCCTGCACGCGGGCTCTGTCCAGGATGGGCGGTCCGGTTCCGGGGCCACACGTGCCCCAGCGACTGTCGGCCTGTCCTCCCCGCACCCCCAACACCCAGGCCACGGCCAGAGCCGGCTCTCCCTGCTTGGCCGGGAGCTGGCCAGCCAGGGGTGAGTGCCGTGAGGCCGCCCGTGCGAGCTCACCCAGCCCCCGACCCCTGCGCGGGGCCCGGCCGGGGCTGGGGCTTCCAGCGCCCAGTGGGTGAGGGGCTCACGAGGCTGCCCAGCCCGCCCGCCTACCTGCGCGGTGGTTGGCCACGGCCAGGAAGTGCTCCCCGGCCACCTGGAAGGCCTCCCAGTCGCGGGCGCTGTGGGTGGCCACGCGCTGATAGGGCGTGAAGCGCAGCCTGCGTGGCCTCCACTTGTAGATGACGGAGAACTCCCGGCCCTGCTCGTCGGGCTCCAGGTTGGCCACGGCCAGGAAGACCTGCAGGGCCGGCGCGGCTTGTCGGGGTCGGCCTGGCCCGCGTCTGCCCGGTGGGGCTGCAGGCAGGCTGCGTGGGGCCCCGACCCCGTTGCGCCGACCCATCGTGCCAGGGGCCGCCCTGGCTCCCAGCGCCAGCCCCAGGCGCGCGCAGCGCCCACAGGCCAGCCCGCTCGGAGCCGCGCCCTCCCCAGCCCTGTCCGGTGGCCTCGAGGGCCGGGCACGCCCCGGTGCAGCCCCGGGGGCGCAACTGGACGGCGGGCTGGACAGCACCCCACTGGGTGCGGTGGCGGCCCCCACAGGGCATCGACAGCAAGCCCTGCCCCTCAGGGAGGGTCTCCTCGTTTCTCTGCATGCCCCGGTTTTCTTATATGTGAGCATTTTTAATGAAAAATAAAACTAAAATATCACCAACCAAAGCGTGGAGTGGGCAGCCTTGGGGAGTACATCTCTCTGCCCACTGTGCTAGCCCTGTGTGGGGGCAGGTGAGGCAGGCAGGGGAGATGGGCAGGTGAGGCGGGCAGGTGAGGCAGGCAGGTGAGGCAGGCAGGGGAGATGGGCAGGTGAGGCGGGCAGGTGAGGCGGGCAGGTGAGGCAGGCAGGGGAGATGGGCAGGTGAGGCAGGCAGGGGAGATGGGCAGGTGAGGCAGGCAGGGGAGATGGGCAGGTGAGGCAGGCAGGGGAGATGGGCAGGTGAGATGGGGCTGTGTTGGCGAGTGAGCTGGGTGCAGGCAGACGCCCCAGGACACTGCATCTGGGGTGCAGAAGGACAGGCCACAGGGGCCTCATGATGGGGACCGCCCGACAGAAGGGGCTCCTGCGCCCCACCCCGGAGGCCTGGGCCAGCGCTCAGCCGCTGTCCTGGGCTCAGGCAGGCAGGAGGCCGGCTCCCTCGCGGGTGGCAGCCCCGGCCACGTGCCCCGGCGGTCTGGCTCGGGGATCGTGGCGTCTGGGCCGCACGTAGGCGAGCCGCAGTGGGAGCCCCACAGCTCTGGGGTCTAGACGGGGCGGAGGCCCTGGCCTGGCCCCCGCCGTGGGAGCAGCCCGGGCCCGTGGCCCAGGCCGGGGTGGCGCAGCCGCCACTCACACTCGCCTTGCTCCCGATGGTGAAGTGCCGCCAGGACTGCGCCTGGCGCGTGGGGATGTCCTGGAAGGAGGTGAACTTGCCGTCTGTCCACCTATAGATGGCCGACCTGGCCCTGCGGTTGGCGGTGGCCACGAAGAGCCCGGCCTTGGGGATGGCGAAGACCTCGATGCCCAGCGTCTCCGAGTTGGTGAGCAGGCTCTGGTGCTCCTCCACGTAGTCCAGCTTCTCCTTGCCTTGGGAGAGACAAGGGGGCAGCGGCCCCCTCGCTGAGCCGGGCCGGGGGGACGGGGGACATGGGGACCAAGGAGGGATCCGGAGGCTGGCGGAAACCCCAAACCTGGGGACCCGGAGATGGCCGCTGCACCCCTCCCGGGGCCGCCCTGACTCAGCCGCGTCCCCTCCCTGGCCCGACCGGCTCTCAGCAGTGAGGTCGGCGCCCGCCCAGCGCCGGGTCCCGCCTGTCGGAGGTGGCCTCGGCCCCTCTCCTCGTCCACCCAGCGGCTGACGACAAACTGCGCCCGTCTCCGAGCCTGGGTGTGCCTGCTCGCTGCAGCTCAGGGGCCCCACTGCCTGTGGTGAGCGCGGAGCTGGGGGCTGGAGGAGGCCGCCACCTGCTGCCCACCTTCCCGTGGACCGTCACCCGCCCGGTCTGGGAAGATGGCCAGTCCTGTGGTCCCATCACGCCCAGGAGGCCTGGGCACCCCGCGGGGTCACTTTGCTGCTCCCGAGTCGGACTGGCTCCGAGAGGACCCGAGGGCGCGAGGCTGTCCGGGGCCCACTCCTGGACGGCAGGACGCTCTCGAGCCGTCGCTGATCCCACGCCTCACCCTCAGGAGCGGCCGGGCCCCAGCCGCGGGCCCCGGAGTCGCCGGCCACTCACCTGCCAGCACAGAGACCCAGCGGCTGCCCACACACAGGTGCAGCCCGCCGCGGCCTGCGTCCAGCCAGAACTGGGCGTCCTCCGCTTTGGTGCATGGGGGCCGGGCGCCCAGTGTCACCTTCAGGTCGGCTTCTGGGGAGACAGGGGACACGGCCCAGTGTGCGGTGCGCCCCGAGGACGCTGTCGGGGCTCCTGCCCTGGGCCAGGCGCACCCTGCAGGCAGCCACACTGTCTCCTGCCCCCGCGGGGCTCTCCGCGTTCTGGGGCCCAGCGGCCTGGGGCCTGCGCCTGTCCCCAGCCCCAGTCATGGCAGCCAGGGCCTGGCGCCCGGGAGCACCCCCAGGAGGGCCAGTGCCTCGGGGACGAGACGCCCGTCCAGGGTCAGATCAAGGCCAGCCTGCTCCGGGCAGCCCCATGCGAGCTGGGCCACGGCCCTGGGCTGGTGTGGGGCCAGGATGCAGGCGCTGCACAGCCCGCGTAACGCCCTCCTGGGACTTCACGCTGGGCAGACGCAAAGGCAGAGGCAAGAGAAGCGGGGCTCTGTGGGGAACGGAAGACAGGAGCCACCACCCCAGGGTCAGGGCCCAGGAGGCTGGTGCCTGACGAGGCCGGGAGGGCTGCTCTGGGAGCAAAGCAGTGCCGCGGGGGCCGGGCCGGTGTGGTGCAGCCCGGCCGGCAGAGCGGGCGGCCCGGGGCACGCTGACCACAGGTGGGCACGGCCCGTTGCCGGCCACTCACCATAGGTGTGCTTGAGCACCTCGTTGTCCTCCGGCCTCCCCGGCAGGCCCCGCAGGATCGGGGGGATGGACAGCGCGGCCAGCTCGGCACTCGGGCAGGGGCACAGCCTGGGCGTGGCATCCGAGCCGGGCAGCAGGACCAGCTGCCGCAGCAGGCCCTGCAGAGGGGGGCGGCCATCCAGCCCACGTCCTGGTGCCGGGCTCAGCCCATCCAAGTGGGAGGCTGGGAGCGGCGGGCGGGCCCTCGTCCCCGGCCTGGGCGGGGTGGCACGCACAGCAGGTCTCGCTCAGGGCCCGGGAGGCAGCAGGTATGTGGGTCCTCTCGGGCCGGGCCTCCCTCGCGTGAGCACACGGGGCAGGGCCCTGGCCCCAGTGGGACGAGGGTTGGGCAGACGCGCAGAGCCATGGCGGGTGTGCAGCCCCACAGGCCCCCCACAGGCCCCCCGCGGCCCTCGCGTCCGGCACACAGCAGAGCCAGGTCGCGGGAACCAGCCGGCCGCCACAGGCACCCGCACTCACCGTGAACAGGCCTTTGGTCCTCCTCCGGCTGCCGACGAAGAAGCGGGCTCCACGCACGGACAGGGAGGTGGGGAAGGACACGTCGGCTGCTCTGGAAGCATCAGGAGGGTTTCAGGCCCGGGGGCGGGGGGGCACGAGGCCCTCCCTACAGGAGGCGCCGGCAAGGCAGAGGGCCAGAGCCGCGGCCGCGAAGCAACAGGGCCGGGCTCGCCGCAGAGGCAGCCCTCAGCTGCGCCAGGGCAGGGCGGGGGTGCCCCGGGCCGTGGCCTCACTGCTCCCACCAGCCCTACTGTCACGGGGCCTTGCTGCCATGGCCCCCTCAGCACACGGGATCGCGGGCCCACCTCCAAGCGAGCCCCTCCGAGACCTCTGGCGACCGACTCGGGGGCAATACCCCAGGAGGAGAGCCTCGCAAAAGGAGGGGTCTGCTGCCTCTTCGCGACCTCATGGAGGCTTCTGGGGGCTTCTGCTGCAGGGGCCCCTCCCCTCCCTTGCCACAGCGTGCCGGCAGGACTGAGCAGCCTTGCTGAGCGGGGCCCGGGGGTGTGGTGGCAGCTGGGGGCTGGTCTGGGGTGGGGGAGCGGCCCGCCCGCCCTCAGGACACCTGCGCCTCGGCTCTCCTCTCTGCCAGGAGCCCCACATCGGTCTCAGTGCCCGGGTAGGGCTGGGCAGGCACCCGTGCCCAGTCAGCAGCGCCCTCAGAGCCGCTTCGGGCCCAGCGGCAGTGGAGCCAGCCCGGGCCCCAGCGCCCGGTCCAGCCCGGCACGGCCAGGAGGGGCCGCGTGGGATCCAGGTGCGCCAAGCCCCGTGCGGGGAGTCCAGGAGGCAGCGTCAGGTCCCCCTCGGGGCTGTGTCCAGGACATGGCGCAGGGCCGTCTCAGAGAGCGACCTCGAGGACAGAGCCCTCCCAAGCTGTGCCGTCAGTGGCCGCTCCCTGCCAGCCCCGAGAGCCCAGGTGTCCAGGCCGCCCGGTCATCCTGCATGTTGCTGAGCTGGATAGAATGTCCGTCCCTAACCGGACTGGACCCGAGGGGGGCGCCGGGGCCCCTCGGTGGGGTCTGGCCTGCGGCCTGGAGGGCGCGGGTGCCGGCTCCTGGCCCTCCACCTGGACGTCTGCAGGCAGTGCCGGCCCCGCAGCCAGCGTGACCCACCGCGCTGGCTCCCGCCTCAGCCCGGAGGGACTGGGGCTGCCACCCGGCCACCCCACCCGGCCCTTCAGGTCTGCTCCTGCGGGGGTGCCGGCTCCAGCCCCCGCCCCACGGTACCTACATGTCCAGCGGCCGGCCGCAGTCCGCTGTGAGCGAGAAGGAGCCTTCGGCCACCGCCAACACCAGCGTGTGCCACCGGCCGTCGGCCAGCGCAGGGCTCCCGAAGGACACGCGGGTCTGCCAGGCGCCTGCTGCCGCCTCGCTCAGGAAGAGGAAGTGCAGCCGGCGGGGCGAGAAACGCAGGCCCAGCAGCAGCGCGTCCCGCTCCTCCGCCACCACCGAGAACAGGTACTCGTTCTTCTGCAAGAGAGGCGCGGTGAGGGGCGCGGGCAGGCCAGGTGGGGCCAGGGTGGGGTAGCTGGGAGTTGCCCGGGGAGGGTGGGCAGGGCTTGGGGAGGGCAGGTGGGGCGGGGGACAGGTGAGTGGGGAGGGCAGGTAGGGCGGGGGACAGGTGAGTGGGGAGGCAGGTGTGGGGTGGGGACAGGTGAGTGGGGAGGGCAGGTGGAGCGGGGGACAGGTGAGTGGGGAGGGCAGGTGGGGCAGGGGACAGGTGAGGGGTTGGGCAGTGAGGGGCAGGGGCTGGCCCAGGTGCACACTGCCTGGTAAGGATGGGCCACTCGCCCCTCCAGATGCTCCCACCATCCCCAGGCAGCAGCGTTGCAAGGGGCCCCACACGCTGCTGGCAGGGCCGGACAGGTGTCGCTGAGACAGCCGCTGTCTGCGGCACGAGCGTCCTCCTGCGGCCGTGGGCCCAGGGGCCGTGCCGCCCCGGCCGCAGTGAGGCAGCCGGCACCCTGGCACCCCGGCAGCAGCGCAGAGAAGTAGTGGGGCCACCCATGGAGTGGAGCGCCCGCAGAGGAGGGCTCCCCACCCTGCATGGCGCTCTCGGGCGCACAGGAGCGGCCCTCTCCAGGGGATACGCCCGGTGTGCCCGTGGAGGCCCCGGGCCAGGCCCCAGACACAGGGAGTGGGGATGTCCACCAGGGAGACCCAGCTCGGGGGGTGGAGGCCAGGGTGCTGCACCCACGCCGGCTGATCCCACAAGACGGGCACGTTAAAAAGAGAGAGGCCGCAGCTTCATGCCATGCGTCTCGCACAACCAAAGAGCCACAAGGTGACAGGGGGCCCCGCACCAACGTCTGCGAGCCAGCCTGGCGGCGGTGACACGTGTTGGCGGCAGTGATACGCCTGACATGTCTTGGTGGCGCTGACATGTCTCTGTGGCAGTGACGTGCCTTGCTGGTGGTGACACATCTTGCTGGTGGTGACGTGTCTTGCTGGCGGTGACACATCTTGCTGGTGGTGACGTGCCTTGCTGGCGGTGATCGCCTCCGAGCCCAGTACCTCTGGGCTGGGCCCGGTGCACGGGGA
Source organism: Galemys pyrenaicus (assembly GCA_019455555.1). Classification (NCBI taxonomy): domain Eukaryota; kingdom Metazoa; phylum Chordata; class Mammalia; order Eulipotyphla; family Talpidae; genus Galemys; species Galemys pyrenaicus. Next base: position 63,265 of record JAGFMF010012237.1, read on the forward strand.
GAGCGCGGTCCCGAACAGGCCACAGGCCACACCACGGGCCTCTGTCACTCTGCCCCAGGACGCTGGCGCACAGGCCGCATCTTCGGGGCACCGCCGGTCTCACCCTGTGTTCCGCCTGAGTCAGCAAACACGCTCGCTCGGCACAGGTCGCAGCCTCCGGCCCTCACAGACTGGGGTCTCAGGTCCTGGGGACACAGTCCTGGGCGCAACACCCTCTGGAGAGGTGACTGCTTTCGGGGACCAACGAGGCCTGGCAGCCAGTGTGGCGAGCGGAGCCAGCGGCGGAGACCAGACTCAAGGCGGATGCCCAACTCTGCACCTTCGTGCCACGGGGCAGCAGCACCCACCTCCCTGGGCCTGCCCTGCGCGGACCCCGGGACCCAGGCCCCTGCCCTGCGGGGCCTCTCAGGCACCGTCTCAGGCTCCTTGGGCTGGAGGATGCCACCGCTGGTCAACCCACAGACCCCTCCCCCAAGGAGACCGGATGAAGCAGGGATCAGCATTCGTGAGTTTATTGGGCACCCAAGGGTGCCGGCAGGTGGCAGTGGAGGCCAAGTGACCCGAGAGGAGAAACGGGGAGGGAAGGAGGACGGGTGACCCCGAGCAGGCGGGAGCCTCCTGGGGGCAGGAGCCGCCGAGCAGCGTGGTGGGGCGCCAAGCCCAGGAGGCCTGGTCAGCACCGTGGAGGCGTGGGGGCCCCGTCCTGAGGGCAGCCTCCCCGCCGGGGTCAGGACTGGCTGTGGGCAGCTGTGAGGCCCGCTTCACGGGCGAACCCTAGGGGGACAGGCCGGTCAGCAGCAGGCGGGGCGGGGGCACGCGGGCCGGCAGAGCAGGGACACGGAGGAGCAGGGCTTGCC
>JAGFMF010012237.1:111422-122921 GCA_019455555.1 Galemys pyrenaicus
CCCTGCCAGGCGGCCTGCGGCGGCTCCTGCGAGCCCTCGTGCTGCAGCTGCTCCCCCTGCCAGCCGGCCTGCTGCACGCCCATGTGCTGCACGCCCGTCTGCTGCAAGCCCGTGTGCTGCACGCCCGTGTGCTGCACGCCCGTCTGCTGCAAGCCCGTGTGCTGCACGCCCGTGTGCTGTGAGGCCTCCCCCTGCTCAGCCTCCCCCTGCTGCCAGCCCTCGTGCTGCAGCTGCTCCCCCTGCCAGCCGGCCTGCTGCACGCCCATGTGCTGCACGCCCATCTGCTTCAAGCCCGTCTGCTGCACGCCCATGTGCTGCACGCCCGTCTGCTGCTCGGGGTCCTCCCCCTGCTCAGCCTCCTGCTGCCAGCCCAGCCCCTGCCCCCCGCCCTGCGGCAAGCCCTGCTCCTCCATGTCCCTGCTCTGCCGGCCCGTGTGCAGACCCGCCTGCTGCGCCCCCGCGCCCTGCTGCCAGCCCAGCTGCGGCAAGCCCTGCTCCTCCGTGTCCCTGCTCTGCCGGCCCGCGTGCCCCCGCTCCGCCTGCTGCTGACCCTCTCCTGCCCCAAGCACAGCTCTCCCCGCAGGCCCCCGGACCCTCTGCTGGCGCCAGGACGTCCCTCTTTGCAGTAGGAGACACTCAGTGGCTGCTCAAGGGGACTTGCACTGGCCGCCCACCCCCTCCTGAGACAAAGGCCACGGGTCCCTCGGGACAGCTGACGGCGTGACCGGGTGTCTCCGCGGGTGGCTGCTGCCGTCCCGTGCGACAGCGGTCAGTTGTGGTCATCAATAAATGACATGTCAGACAACACAACCTGGTGCTGCATGTTTTCCTCCTCCCCGGGCCCCCGGGGGGCTTCATTTGGTGGGGGCCAGACTTACAGACGCATTCTCAAGTTTGAATTTGAAACAGCTGAGCGACAGCAAGCTCGGTCCGGGTGCTGCCTGCCCCTCACCTCCGCCTCCACGCCCAGGGCCGCCCAGCAGCCCCTCCCAGCACCCGCCCAGGCCGGCACAGGGCAGGAGGACCGGAGGCTTGGACCCGCATCCCCTGCCCAGGCCGGCGCAGGTGAACCGGGGAGCAGCGGAGACCCTGCTTGGTGGGGGTCGGGGAGTCCATGCAGACCAGCTGACACCCCTGGAGAGAGGCGCCCACAGAGAAAAGGAGCTGGTGGGCGGGCTGCGCGGGAATGGGCAGGCCTGCCACTGGACGCCGGAGGCATCCAGCCCTGGGCCCCTTGGGTCATTGGGTCCCTCCAGACGCTGCTCCTTCTGCTCAGGATTTCAAAGACAATTGAGGCGGTGCAGAGCAAGGACCAGCAACCACACCCTCAGGACTGGGTGGGCAGCTGCGGCCTCAGTGGACCCTGGCCATGGGAGGGCAGCCCATTTCCCCTTGGGCCAGAGACGGGCCCATTAGGCCCATGAAATGGGGGCCTGGCAAGCAGGACCAGGAGCCGGGGGCAGCTCTGGGGGACCCACCCCACCCAGCTTATCTCTACCTCCGGGGGGAGGGGACAGAGCGGAACCACCTAGAAGGCCTTTATCTTTTTTAAAAGAGATTTATTTGTGCACACAAGAACCAGGGCACAGGCCAGAGGCATGGGGGGTGAGAGGACTCCCCAGAGACAGAGCGGGGAGCAGAACAGGCAGATCCACTGGAATACACTGCTGAGGGGAGCAGCGGGGAGGCAGGAGAGGTCTGCTGCACCTGTGGGTCCCTCCCTGGCCAGGATCGGGCTGATGCTGCAGTGGCTGCAGATGCTTCATAGTGTGGCGCTCAACCACCGGTGCCGTCAGGGAGGCCCTGGGGGTCCTTTAAACAGGAAGTGGTCGGGGTGTCCACCCACCTGGCTCCAGAGCCCTCGACTTCCCGAGCTGGCCCAAGCCCCGCTCCATTACTTGCTCATTCAAATTCAAGAAAAAACGGCTCCCCACGGACACATGACGGAGGCCTTGGTCAACACTCCCAGCACAGAGTGGACAAAGACTCGGAGGAGGCCCAGCTCCCGCCCAGACCGAATGCAGAGTCGCAGATGGCCCGAGGCCTGCAGGGACAGGCCCTCCCCTGGGCAGGACGACCCTGAGTGCCACTTCCTGCCTCAAAAGCCCCCGGCGCGGGTGCCCAGGACAACAGGCTTCAGAGCAGCTCAGGCTGGGGCCCGGCGCGCACCCGAGTCCAAGCCAAGTCCAGGCCCACTCGGGGGCCCAGCTCACGGGGCCACACAGCCGGCAGCACGGCAGGGACGCGAGAGGCGCTGATGCCTCTGGAGGCGCATTTATAAACGTCTGCAGTGAGGCAGGTTCTGGGGGCTCCCGGACCTCCCCCTGCCGGCAGCGAACACACTCTCCTTGGCGTCCACAAGCCGCGGAGCCGCCTCAGAGCCAGCAGCCGGAGAGCGGGCACAGACCCCGCCCGCCCCTCTGCAGACCCGCAGGACTGTTCACTCCATCACCCAGCCCCGGCTGCGCACAAGCCAGGAAGCGCCTCCTCCTCACCCCCAGCTCCAGAAGGGGTGCGGATGCCAAGGGGCGCCTGGGCCAGCGTCAGGGTCCTACCAGGCCGCGCCCCCCTCAGGGGGGGATGCCTGGGAGTGGGCAGATCCCCTGAGGGAGGCCGCTGCCCGCAGGGTCGCACCTGAGCCTGTGTTGATGCTCCAGGTGAGCGTGTTAGCGGCAGGGGCGCTGCCTGCGGGAGAGCACGGGTGGGCGCAGGCCACGGAGAGCCGGAGGGGGCAGGACGCACCTCTGCACAGCGGAGGGGAAGCCCACCAGGGTAGGGACAGGCTGCGGCAGGAAGATCTCCCAAGGGGAGGCACCCAGAGACCCCGGCGGCCTCAGCCTCCGCTCCTCCTGCAGGACCTGACCCCGGCCGTGGAGCAGCGAGTCTGTGCTGTGGGCACCCTCGCACTGACCACGAACTCGTGCCCAGGCCGCGTCTCTCCCAGCTCCCCACCCTGGGCTCTCCCCGGCCAGGCCCAGGCGGCCTCTGGCCGCCTCCCAAGGGCTCCTCTGCTGCAGCCAGGGCCCCTCTGTCCGGCTGGTCCGGTGATGCCCTGGACGCCCTGGTCCCTTCCCCACAGGAGACGCCTGGAAGGCACTTGGCCTGTGAGGAGTGTGGTCACAGGTGGGGGTCGGGGAGGTTGTCAGGAAGCCACCTGCAGGATTCCCACCTGCCAGCGCTGCCCCCAGGGGACCCCACTGGCCTCCTGTGAGGGCCCGGGCCACGGGGCTCTCCCGCCTTCCCTGGGATGGAGACGGCATTGCAGCGCCGGCCTCACGTGGAGTTCGCAGTCAACCCCGTGTCCACAGGGCCTGGGGTTTCCTGAGCCCCTCAGACCTGTACGACAGAGTTTGAAGAAATATACCAGACCTGGGGCTCTGCCGTCATCTCTCCAAAACACGCCCGCCTCCACGTCGTGCTCTCGCCCTCTTGGAGTGCGGTGACTTCTGAGCCGGACCTTCCGCTGGCTCAGAGGCCCTCTTCACTTCAAATGATTTATCCCGCCTCTCAGACTAGGTCGCTTCTCTGGCCTTCGAGGTCCTCTCCTCTCGGCCCGAGGGACGTGGTGACCGGCTCGGAAGAGCAGGACTGCTGTCTCCACCCTACCCCGCATCCATGTCAGAGAGGTCCCGGTGGGACACCCGTCACAGTGGCTGGCACACGTGTGCCCTGAGGGGAGAGGGTGGGCCTGAGCCCCAGGACAGGCCCAGTGGCACCCCAGGGCCCCTGCCTCAGCTTCCCCAGGGCCCTACCACTCACTGCCCCATAGGCAGAGAGCCATACCAGCCACAGACAGAGGGGCTCACTATGGCAGTGCCACCCACCCAGGACCGCCCAGCCTGAGGTGGCACCAGGACACCCCTCCCCTCCTCAGGGCCCCATATGGATAGGGCCTGGGCATAGGGGACACTGAGGCAAGCACCAGCCCCACTCCCTCCATAACCCTGGGCTAGACAGCCAGGCACTGAAAGTGAAGAGACAAGGAGCAGAGTGGCCAGGAGGGTAGTTTATTCACTACACTGGGGAGGAGGAGGGAATGACGCTTCCTTGGAGACAGAGAAGACCCTGGAACCAGGACCCCCAGAGGTGCTGACGGGGACATCGGGGTCCGGATCATTCACGGGCTCTCACTCCAGAATTCAGGAGTTCAAGGAGCCTGCCTTTCACGATCCATGTTCAGACCCTGGGGTGCAGGAGTGGGCCCATCTGCACTGGGAGCCTCTGGGGAGGAGATGTGTGGTCAGCAACAGGCAGGGGTGCCGCAGGAGATGGGCCTGCAGGCCAAGATGGGGCCGCAGGACTGGTAGGAGGACTGGCAGCCCCCTGAGGACTGGCATGAGGAGGCCACGCACATCATGGGCCTGTAGCTCATGGACACACAGCAGGCAGGGGTGCCACAGGAAACAGGCCTGCAGACCAGGGTGGGGCCACAGGACTGGCAGGAGGACTGGCAGGTCATCACGGGCTGGGAGCACCCAGAGGACTGGCAGGAGGGCTTGCAGATCATCATGGGCTGGGAGCACCCAGAGGACTGGCAGGAGGGCTTGCAGATCATCATGGGCTGGGAGCACCCAGAGGACTGGCAGGAGGGGGCCAGGCACACGACAGGTCGGCAGCTCAGGGGCACACACATGGAGCACGGGCAGCCTGAGGAGCAGCCGGAGGAGCAGTTGGAGCAGCTCATGTTGGTGGACTGGGTGGTGGTGGAGGAGGAAAGTGGTGTCTGCAGCTCCTTTCCAGGAGACTTTTATACCCAGCCTCGGTGGCCTGACAGCAGGAAGCTCCTGTATACTTCCTGTTTCCTCCCCACGCTTTGCTCACAGCTGTAAATGTCTCTGGCCTGTTTGGCCATCACCTCCATGACTAATGACCACTCTGCAATACTTTGTTACTCTTGGAAACCCCCCAAGGCTCCATCTGGGTGCTGTTTCATTCCCCAATGTCCCACCTGAGTCACCTCTGGGTGAGTCCACCATGTGGGCACTGGACGCTGCTGTGTGATACCTTCCATGGGGGAAGAGGACTGCCAGTTAGAGAACCTGGGAGCGTTGGCTGGCAGAGCCCCCAGGGACACACAGGAAGGACAGAGGCCACTCAGACAGCACAGGGTGGAAGGGGGAGCTGCAGAGCTGCTGGAGGTGCCTTGGAGCATGTTGTGTGTCCCTGAAAGTGATGAGGGGCACTGGCCAGACCACACAGTCAGTGGGCACGGCCTGTACTTGAGCCACCGCACCAGCTCAGCCATGGGTGATGCAGGGTCACAGGACTCAGGGCAGGATGGTCTGAGCCCAGCGGCGGGCTTTGTGCTGTCTGCTGGGGTCATCTGAGGGGACACAGTCACTCCTGCCAACCCTGTCTCCTCCTCTCTCGGGGCTGCTATCCTTCTGAAGCCCCTAAAGCCAGCAGGGAGGGTCTCATCCCTCCTGTCCTGACCTGTGAACCTGGGTCAGGCGCTCACACGGCCCTCTGCCCACCAGGACAGAGCCCAATATCATTCATTTCACCTCCACCTCCACCCTTGACCATGAGAATATGATGCAGAAGATTATGTATCTGGAACATTCCTGAAAGCGGCTACTGAGTTGAAAGCCTGGGGGATGTGTTCATTCCTGACCACCAACATGCTGGTGGCTCCGTGTAGTGCAAACGCCCACACGAGCCACACTACTGCAGGCCTCTGGGGAACATCAGCCCCACTCCAAGCCCGGCCCACCACCCCACCTCCCCAGAGGAAACAGTCCTGCTGAGACACAGAGCTTGTACACGTGCAGAACTCTGCACAGCACAGCTGTGGGTGACGAGCACTAGCGGTCATGACCCAAGGTCACTAGACCAGCCAAAGGAAGGGATGCGGGTTCTGGGCCCAGAGGCCTGATTCCCAACACACAGCCACAAATCTCTAGATGTGAAAAGATGTAGGAAAATGTAACGCATGGATAAAGGGGGGAAAACACATCAATAGGAATGAAACCAGAAAGAATCTAGATGTTGGTTTGGCAAACAATGATTTTAGAACACTTATAAATATGTTTAAAGAATCAAAGGGAAATATGTACAAAGAATTAAAGGGAAACATATTTTCATGAGTGGATAAATAGGGAAACTACGCAGATAAATGGAAACTGAACAACAGGAATCCCGGAGCCAAAAAGTAACAGGAGAAACAAACTCCCTCTGGGAGGCCAGAGAGCACTCCCCCTCTGGGGGAGGAGGAAGAGAGCAAGCAAGAGGAGGGGAGAGGACAGGGAGGGAGAAGGGAGAGGAGGAGGGGAGGAAAGAAAGGGATGGGGCAGGGAGGGAGAGGGAAGGAGGTCGGGAGAAGGAGGGCGGAAGGGTAGAGAGGGGCTGCACCGTTCAGCAGGCACCACCCAGTCTGAAGAGGAGGGAGAAACAAAATCAAGGAAAGCAGGCCAGCGGGCTGGTCGGAGCTCAGCCTCAGAAAGGGTTACTGAAGCAGAGACCTGTTCTCCAGAAATAGTGGGCAATTTTCCTACTTTTTATTTTAAAAAACAATACCAACTTGCAGCTCCAAGAACCCTAGAAAAATCACACCTGAACACGTGATGGTTCAACTGATGAGACCAAAGCAAAGAGAAAGAGTTCGAAAGCAGGAGAGAATCCCCACGAAGTGGGGTGCCTCCTCTGAGGCACAGCGGCCACGGGACGTGGTAGGGCCGCGTCTCTGAAGGGCGAGGGGGCACGAGCCATCTGGGCCCAGACACACCCACACCCAGGTGGAAGGACACGTCAGGGCAGCCGCGGGCCCCCGGCAGAGCCGCCACAGTGATGCGTGGGGCACGTGGTGCTGAAGCCGCAAGTGGGGGGGGGGAGGCAGAGCAGGTCGGTGGGGTCACAACCGGGCCTGACCCCAGAGACGCCTCTTCAGCGCGTTCTTCTCAGGACCCAGGTCCCGGGTGACCACATGGTCGCAGGTGGCTGCCCAGGGTCTCCTTGTTTTATGTGACAACCCGTGGACAGGCCAGAGGGCTCGACCATGCTGGGCGCTGCCCACCCTTGGGGCGCAGAGACCAAAGGCCCGGCCGCTTGTGCCTTCCCTGACTGGGCGGGCGAGGTCGCTCAGCCCGGGAGGCGACCACGGCTCCAAGTCTCCAAATCATGACGCGCCTCCAGGCACGAGCGAAGCGGTGTTGTGTGGACAGAGGACTGGCCTTTTGCCACGGGTGGCCCTTAGCGTCCAGCCCTGCACTGCCCCAGGGGCTGCGAGGCAGAAACCACACAGCCCCTGAGTCACAGGCGCCTCCGGCCAAGAAGCAGCTGCCGCCTGAGTCGCTTCCCCAGACTCCAGGAGGATGAGGAAACCCCGCGCTTCCTGGGGCAGCCCCAAGTGGCGGGTGCCTGGGAGGCAGGGCCAGCCCAGGTATAAAAAGGCCACCGGGACAGGCCCACAGACCAGCCTGTCCCCCACACTGCTGTGTGCCACACTAGCTGCTCCTCCAGCGCCTGCCGCGCGCCTTGCTGTGCGCCCTGGGCTGCAGGCCTTGCGGTGCACGGCCCTTCCTCCTGCCCTCCGGGGGCTGCAGCCGTAATGACCTGCCTGTCCTCGGGGGGTTGCCAGGCCTCTGGCCCATGCCCTGCAGCCCCGCCTGCTGCTAAATCGCCTGGGAAAGCACACACTGCGGGTAACCTCTGAGCCTGTCTCTGTCCAATCCTAAGTCCTGCTGCTGGTCTCGTCGGGCTCGGCCTTGGCCCCGTGCCCACGGACGTGGCCCGCGGCCCTTCACACAGGACCTTTGCAGGCGGCACCTGGAGAGATGCTGACGTCCGCTGTGGAGCCCGGAAGAGGGAAGTGGGCTGTTTGATTCTTCCAGCTTTTCTGTGTGCTTGGAATTTTCACAACAAAAAGAAAATAGTTGAAAATAACTTTATGTGACAAACCGTGGTCAGGGTCAAAGGGCATGAACATGCCGGGCGTCCCGACCCCTCAGGGTGCAGAGACCGCCAGCCCCAGGGTGAGATTCAGTTAAGTAATTTAAAACAGCTTAAAAACTCGTTACAGGTGAGGCCGCCAAAAGGGTCCTGCTATGGACGGAATTAGAGTGACAGCTGCGGGCCGCAGCCGCCTGCCACTGGGACTGGTTGGGCCCTAGAGGATGTGGCCGCACTCGGTGGGCGGGGTTCTGCCAGCTGTCCAGGAGATGCAGCAGAGCCGGCCCCCAAGAGAGTCGGAGCGTCCGGTCCAGGCCAAGCTGACCCACGTGCCGCACAGCCACCCACCTCCCGCGGTGAGACCACCACACAGGAGAGGAGGCCAGGCCCCGCGCACCCCGCCGCACCCACGTGCAAACAGGTGCGAGCAAATAACGGACTCTTTCCAAACTGTCCAAGACAGGTCACAGAGAAATTATAAAATAGAGACCTATCAAAATCGAAACAATATATTAAAATGTGTGAGACGCAGGCAGTGCTGGAGAAGAAGTCACGGCACTGGAACAGAAGAGCTTGCACATCTCTACACCTGAAGAACTAGAAAAGCAAGAGCAGACTAGATCCAAACAAGAGGGAAGGAAGCGACAGAGATTACAGCCAGTGGAAATAAATGATGCAGAAGGTAAAGAGCAGAGACAACGAAAACCAAGGTCGATTCTTCAAAAAGTACAATAAAGTTGGCTAAGAAGAAAAAAGATTTGATGTTAGCAAATAGCTAAAATCAGAAATGCTTTGGACCTGGCAGAAATTAAAAAGATGCCGAGAAAATCCTAGGGGGGATTGTGTGCCAGCTACTAGGTAACTCAGGTGAAATGCAGGTTTTTCCATGACGCAAATAGTTTAAGCTGTTTAAAAAAGAAACACACAATCTCAATAGAGCAACCCAAGTAAAGACATGGAGTCAGGAATCAAAAGCTCCCAGGAAAGAACAGCCCAGATGACCTCACAGGCAACACCCAAGACGCAGGGAACAGCCCTAAGGCTTCTAAACAGGTGCTGCCGCTTCCACTCATCCTGGGGAGCAGCACCAGGGAGGGGAGGGCGCGAGGCAGGGTCCCTCACCAGGGCCAGCTGAGCGGCAGCATAGGAAGGGAGTAAATGCCCCGGCCACGTGCTGGTTCCACATTTAAACAGCAGCCACATGAGAAATCAGGATGGGGAAGCCGGGAGCACACCCCTCTGTCTGTGCAGGAAGCGTTCCCGAGAAAACCAGCACCGGTTCATGATTAAAAAGCCTCAGAAAACCAGGAGTGGAAGGGAAATCCCTCAACGCTATAAAGGACTTTTGTGGAAAACCACAGCTAAGATCTCACTCAACACCCCCACCCAAGGTCAAGAGCAGAGCAGAACATCCATATAGACAGGCCTAGGAGACAGGACATCGAAACTGGGCAGAAAGAAGTAAAATTATCTGTACTTTGAGACAGCATCCGTATCTGCAAAGCCCCCCAAGACCCCCACAAGAAAGCTACTGGAGCTAATAAAGAATTTAACAAGATTTCAGGGTTCAAGATAAACACACAAAAATCAGATGTGCTTCTACACAGCAGCAACGGACAATCCAAAAAGTGTCTACTCACAGCCACTCCCAAAGAGTAGAGTTTGCAGGAACTGATCCAACTTAGGGCTGGGAGACGTGGGGCGGGGGGGATGCCAGCAGGTTGCCAGGCAGTTTCAGCAGGGGGATAGAAAGTTCTGGAGATGGATGGTGGCGAGGGCCACACAACCATGGGAATGGACTTCATACCACTGAGCCAGACATTTGAAATAGTCGATGGTAAGACAGACAGATGACAGACAACAGAGAGAGAAGTGGGGCAGACGGATGACAGAGACAGACAGATCTACTGATCCACAATGAAACGACGGGGCGCATCAGGCAGAAGCGCGTGCTCTGGGGACAGCCTCACACATGCAAGCGCTGAGTGTTTGTGCCCAAGAGAAACACGGAGGCTGCGGGCAGACGCAGAGGGCGGGGTGGGCAGGGCTGAGGCTGTGGCCCAGCCCTGAGGCAGGGAGGTGGAGAGGACGGGAGGAGGTGCCACCTCCCACCACAGGACTGCGCTGCTGGCTGCCGGCTCAGGGCCCTGCAGGCGTGGACACCAGGGGTTGGCAAACGTGACCCAGGGGGCTCTCCCTTGCAGGACCAGGCCCCGCCCTCTGGCTGGCCCCTCTACTACCCCACTCTGGGCACCTCCTGGTCAAACTAGCCAAGCACCCCATTCTCAGCAAAGGCTTAGAGACGTTTATTCCGCCCCACGAAAGCTGTCACACCCCAATGCGCGCACCCGTGGTACCCCCACCTCTCTTGGAGGCACCCCGCCCAGTCTAGTCTGCTCCCAGCATGGCGCCTCACAGCACCATACCAGCTCCTTGCAGCTGCCTCCTCCAGCTTCGCCCAGTGGCAGCCCCCAAGTCAGCGTGATCTTCTGAGACCCAGCTGCCTTGGGTGCCCACCGTGGGCGGGACACGGCCCCCACTTCCACTGCCACCTACAGCCTCACAGTCAGAGCTTCATTGTGCCTCAGTTTCCCCATGTGCGAAGTGGAACAACAGCAACATCCATCTCGTAAACAGAGGGCTGTGGAGCTAATGTGCTACCTTGCTCAGAACAGACCTTCTACGGGCTCCTAATAACAAAATGAATCAAGTTCTTGAGCAGGGTGCACCCAAGGTCCGGGAAGAAAGACCCTCCATATTAAGATGTTAAAAAGCAGAACATGCCCCGCTATGAGGGGTGGAAGCTGCGACAGTCAGACCAGGAGAGATGTTTGGGCTGGGCTGGCAGAGCTGCCCACCTGTGAGAGGTGTGTGAGGTGAGCATGTGTGTGAGGTGTCTGTGTGTGTGAGGTATCCTGTGTGTGAGGTGACCGTGTGAGGTTGTTAACCAGAAACCAGCCACCTCAGTGGAGGGAGCCAGCAGGAGCGGAGGTGTCTCACCTGCGGCTCCACCACAGAGTTCAGCAACTGCCATTTTTGTCAGTTGTGGCAGTTTCCCCTTAGAGACCTTTTATGTAACAGCGTGCTTTCTGGATCTTGGAATGGACCAAACAGGTGCAAGCTATGAGTTGATTGGTGCTAAATGGTCCAATCAGAATTTTGTTACCAGGACCCAGCTTCTCACCACAAGTCAGTTGTGGCAGTTGCTCCTCAGAGACCTTTTATGTAACAGTGCTCTGCCTGGATCATGGAATGAACCAATCAGGTGTGAGCTGCTGTGGGGTGATTGCTAAATGGCCCAATCAGCCACAAGATTGAAAAATGGTCCAATCAGACTCGTGGGTGGGGCCCCTGGAAAGTGGATATAAGCCAGGGTGGGAGGGAGCTGAGAACCCTGGAGAAGAAGAGCCCCTGCAGAAGAGAAGACAATTGCAGCCTCTGAAGGAAGAGAGTCCGGAAGACTCGGTTTCTGGCCTCCGAAGCAAGAGGAAAAGCAGGGTCCAGCAGCCGCCCTCCAAGGAGGGAGAGAAGCCGCAGGGCTCTGCAGAGGGGCCTCCGTCCTGCCTGACGTGGCCTGAAGGGCGCCCAGAGGCCCCGGGCCTGGGTCCCAAA
>JAGFMF010012237.1:128271-201348 GCA_019455555.1 Galemys pyrenaicus
GCTTCCCTGCTTGTACGATGAACCCCGTGGTGCCTGTGCCTGGAGCCTGGGGGCTCTTGCGGTGTGTGCATGGGTGAGGCCCACAGACAGTGACTGTCCTCTAGTGGGCACTGTCCTCTGTTGGGCTCTAGCCCACAGGCCCCTGTTGTGTGGGTGTTTCACTGCTACAGCCCCTGGTTCTGGCTGTGGCCTTTTGGCCTTTGGGGGCTTTTTGGTGGCTCTCTGGTCTCAGATCCCTCCACTGTCTCTGTTTCAAGGTGACTGCTCAAGGTGACCATGTGAGGCACCCTGTGTGAGGTGACCTGTGTGAGGTAGCCATGTGAAGTGACCTGTATGAGGTGACCGTGAGATGACTGTGTGAGGTGACCTTGTGTGTGAGGTGCCCTGTGTGAGGTGATCATGTGTGTGAGGTGCCCTGTGTGAGGTGATCATGTGTGTGAGGTGATCTGTGTGAGGTGACCTGTGTAAGTGACTGTGTGTGTGAGGTGACCATGTGTATGAGATGACCATGTGTGTGAGGTGACTATGTGAGGTGACCATGTATATGAAGTGACCATGTATGAGGTGCTCTGTGTGAAGTGACCGTGTGTGTGAGGTGACCGTGTATGTGAGGTGCCTTGTGTGAGGTGACCATGTGTATGAGGTGACCATGTATGAAGTGCCCTGTGTGAAGTGACCATGTGTGTGAGGTGACTGTGTGAAGTGACCTGTGTGATGTGACTGTGTGTGTGAAGTGCCTTGTGTGAGGTGACCGTGTGTGTTTGAGGTGACCATGTGTGAGGTGCCTTGTGTGAGGTGACTGTGTGTGTGAGGAGCCTTGTGTGAGGTGCCTTGTGTGAGGTGACTGAGTATGAGATGACTATGTGTGAGGTGCTGTGTGTGAAGTGACCGTGTGTGTGAGGTGACCGTGTGAGGTAACCGTGTGTGAGGTGCCTATGTGAAGCAACCATGTGTGTGAAGTGATCTGTGTAAGGTGACTGTGTGAGGTGACCGTATGTGTAAGGTGACCATGTGAGGTAACCTATGTGAGGTGACTGAGCGTCACCGTGAGCAAGTGACCATGTAAGGGCTCCGGTGGCCTCATGTGCTGGGGATGAAGGGGTGTCTGCATGGGGTCTGCTTTGGGAGGGATGTGGGTGGGGGTGAGCACGGGGCCTGGGCTGTGGGGTCCGGGTCACTGGTCTGACACTGCCGATGAACTCAATTGCAGTCTGCAGCTAAAAAGCCTCACACATGCCGGGCCGTGCGCCTAGCTCCAGTGACTCCCTGGCCCACCTTGTCACATGGTCTGACAGCCTTGTCCATGCATAACTCCGGAGGCCACAGGAAGGTGCCCCGTGCAGTGGAGCACGGAGGGCACAGATGGGGCCCTGGCGCTGGACCCCCACACGGGGACTAAGCTGGCAGGCAGGAGGGAAGCTGTGCCTGCCCACAACGGGCAGGGGAAGGGAGCCCCAGCTCCCCCTGCAGAGGCCACCAGGGGGCGTCCTGCACACGTGCACTGGCTCAGCCCGCCCACCACTGGCCAGGGGGCCTCCTGGGCCCCTACACCTGCGCCAGAGGACCCCATCATCCAGGAAAGGACACAGCCTGCAGGGCCTTCCTCAGCAGTGAACTTATCCTGGGGAAGACCCGAGTGGGCGGGGACCCACCATTGCCTGTTGCTGGGTGTCCAGGGGAGGTGGAATTGGGTGTGGGAGAATCAAAGAAGCAAGGCAGGTGGGTGCAGGAGGATCAGCCATGAACGCCGCCAGGCAGGTCCTGCACCAGGCCCCTGCCAACTGCCGGGGCAATGCCAGCAGGCAAGGCCCTGTCCTGCCCCCAATGTCCTGCCTCAAGTGACAGCCAGACCTCCCGCTCTGAGCCCAGTCCCTTCCCTCTGTCCTACCCTAGGGAGCTCCCAGGCTGGCCACACAGAACCCCCACCCCATGACCCTTGTCGCGTGGACACTAGTGGGTCAGGATGAAGCAGTTCAGGGACAGACAGCAGGGGCCTCCCAGTCCCACCCGACCTGCTTGCCACACCTGTTGCCAGCTCCCTGACAGGGCCCCCCGGGTGCCCCATATGACACCCCACCATGTTCCTCATGCAGCCCAGGAGCAAGGACTCGTCAGAGCAGAGGGCCAGCCGTTCCTTGTGCCCTTGGTCTAGGCAGGCAGCCTGGACAGGGCCAGGGCCCCCGTGGGGAGGGCCCCAGCAGACTACCTGATGCTCTTGCCCTTCCCTCCACACCCTGCGCCAAGGAGGTCCCAGCCTCGCACCATGTCCTACAGTCATCCCCAGGCTGGCTTCTCACAGCCACCTCCCGGTCAGCAAAGTGGCCCAAGGAGCTGCGTGGACAAGGGGCCAGGATGGGGCCTGCCTGACAGGGCGGGGTGAGTGGCTGATCATTAGCAGCTGCTGGTAGCCTGTACCCCCAGGCACCCTGGCCCAGCCCCTCCCCTCGGCCCTCCAGGACACTCTTCCCTCCGAGGCTCCCACAAAGGCAGAAGTGTCATGTCCACATAGGGCTCACCCACCCCAGGGCCCTGGGCTCACCAGGCTCCTACCTCGAAGCCCTGTGGCCCACCCCACCAGGCCTGCACCCTGTCCTCCCGCCCCAGCCATGCCAGCCTGTGACCATCACTTCTAAGGCACCAAGGGCAGCTTTCTCTGCCCCACACTGGACTGGGGAGTCCTGGAAAATCCCAGCCAGAGGCCTCCAGGGCCTCACAGGGACCTTCTGCTAACACAGTGTGTCTGCTCACGGGGGGGGGGGGGGGGGGCACCCCCCCNGGGGGGGGGGGGGGCACGCACACAGCCGCAAGCTGCAGTCGCCCACCACTTCAGGTCGCCCGCCCTTGGCCACACACAGACCAGCTTCCAGCCGGGCGCACCGGCTGCCCAGCCTATGGGGAGGCCTCCTCCAGCGCCAGTGCAGTCAGCAGTCTGTGCTGCGGGAGGCTGGCGGCCACAATGACAACACACAGAAGCTCAGCTCCGCGATGGCCCGGTGGCCCGCTCTCATCTCCCCAGGTTTGTAACTGGGTCACCCTGCAAGTACTTGCACCGCGCCTGGAGCAGGGGCGGCTCTATAAATAGCCTCATTGTGCCAGTGCAGGCGGCTCTGCTCCCGGACATGAAGGCACACGTCTGTGACTCACCCTGACAGCGGGGGCCTGGACAGCCGCACTCGGCAGCGCAGTCCACTGGGGGGCCCCGCTGGCCCCAGGCAGGGGAGGGGCAGGCCCCTCAGGGGCAGGTGTACCACTGGGCCACTGGCTGGCTGGGCTCCTGCGTAGCTTACAAAATCACAGTCCCAAGGGGGTCACTGAAGACAGGGGACTGGGAGCTCCAGTCCCCCCAGAGCCCACACGCTGTGGTGGCCTCAGCACCCCAGGGCCTGCTCAGCACCCCACACACAGCCCAGCTGTTCCCGGGATTGCAGCCCCTGGGGTCAGGCCCCAAATTTGGTCATCACCAGCCACCTATGAGCACATTGTTGGGAACCAGCAGGAAATGGGACTTCAGATGCCCCAGGGTGTGCAACTTGCAAAGAAAGCAGAGCCACATCCCCACAGCCCTGGGTCCCGGGCCGCACTGCCCGCGCTCGAAGCCAGGCACCCACACACACGCGCCAGCCGCCCGCCCAGCCCACTCCACTCGTCTCTGGGCCGGGGCAGGGAGTGCACTTCCCAGGAGAACCTCCAGGAAGGGACGAGGAGGGAGCAGAGCGACCCACGCCCGCTGGCTCCGGGCTCCCCACTGGAGGGCGCTGCCCCAAACCTGGCATACCAGGTGGGCATGCCCCAGGCCAGACCCGTGGTGGCACCCAAAACACAGACCCGGCTTCCGTGAGACTAGGTCCGGGAGGTCTCCCGCCAGCCCCGTGGCCGCGCCTCTCCGCAGCAGGTGACGGCCTCTCCCTGAGGCCGAGCAGGTAAGCACACGCGAGCAGCCTCAGGTGGCTGCTGGTAACTCTTTGAACCGCTCTCCGCCCTGCCAGCGTTGAGGGCGCGCTTTAAGCTGCCCCCCGCGCGGCCTGGCCCCTCGCCAGCCCCTCCCCTCCCGGCTCCCCAGACCCTGCGGCGACCCCCTTACCTGTGCAGGGCTCCCACGGCCGAGCCCCACGGCCGGGGGTCACCGGGGGCAGGAGCATCACCAGGCACAGAGCCAGCAGGGCAGACATGAGGGGTCCGGGGCCCAAGCTCCATCCAAGGGCGCCGCACGCGGCCCGCAGAGGCAGCTGCCCTCGGCCCCGGGCCAGCCGTGGGGGCTGCCGGGCGGCGCTCACTGGGACGGCCGCATGCCTGGGGACGCAGCGGGCCGGGCTCCGCAGAGGCAGGGCGCTGGCGGGCCGGCAGCCGTCCAGACCCTCGTTTCCGCTCGGGCTTGGGTCCCGCCGCGCAGGTGACAGGTGATAAAATCTCTGCACCGGGAGGATTAGTCATCAGAGAAGCGCATCTGGGGGTGGGGGGCAGAGGAGGGCCTGGAGGCGCCCAGCTCGGCCTTCTGCCCCTCCCGGCCGCCCTGGGGCTGGAGCGCCCTGGGCAGAGCCCCGCTGGTAGCCGCTGCACTGACTGGGCACGGCAGGTGACCGGCTCTGGAGCTCACGGCCGCGGTGGCCCCCGCCTCGGCCAGGTCCCAGGCAGGCAGCTCTGCTGGGCCAGCACAGCGCAGGTCCCGTCTGGCAAGGGCCGTCCAGGAGGGGCCGGGCTCCCGCGAGGGCTTTTATCTGGTGCCCAGCCCTCCTGAGGGGGTGTGGGTTTGCCAACTGTCGGGCTCAGGAATTCCCCTCCGGAGGGAAGGCAGGCCTCTCGGGGAGTAGCTCGGGGGGGACGGGGGAGGCGCGGTGGGGGCTCCAAGTCCTCCGCGGCCGGTCAGGTCTGGCCTCTCAAAACACGGGGACTGGGGCGCCCTCGAGGGGCAGGTGGGCAACCCTCCCGCTCAGCCCCTGCCACAGCGGGAGCAGGGTCCCGCCAAGGCTCCCCGAAGGGGAAATGTCCTGCCCCCGAGGAGCCTTGCCGGCCACTCCAGGGAGAGCTGCTTTCTCAGGCCTTCGGTGCGCGTGTGCCTCATCTCGGGACATGCTGAGCCCCAGGCGCCCCGGGGCAGGGCAGGGGCTGCTCTGATCCAAGGGGGTGTGAGAGCCCAGGCCTCACGCCACAGCCTGGAGAGGAGGACTCACAGCAGAGCGGGGGGGGGGGGGGGGGGGGGGGGGGGGGGGCGCGAGCGGGGGGCATACCGAAGCCTCTTTCCATGGAAGCCTGTGACCCGAGAGATCCCTTCACTGCTTCCCCGATGGTACGTGGTAGATGCTGGACCGTGACAGGTCGATGGTGGTGGACAAGCGGGTAGAAGATGATGGGTGTGCCAGGTGAGCTCCCCGTGGCTCTCGCAAGCTCTGGCTGCCTGGCTGGCCAGGCCCGCAGGACACAGAGCAGGGCCCGGCCGGTCCGCAGGTCTCAGAGCAGGGGAGCGTGTGGGCAGCTCAGTGCTGTCTTGAGGGAGAGAGTCTCCTGCCTGTGCAAGGCCTGTCTCCGGCGAGGACAGCCAATCCGCCGGGGTAAGCGGAGCTGCCTTCGTCTTCACAGACAATCCCACAGGCTCACAGCCTCTAGGGTAGCGGAGGGGGCGGGCAGCAGCGGCCACAGCTGGGACTCGGGCCCAAGCCTCCAGCTGACTTTTAACGACTGAAGAAATGAAGTCTGCGTCGGTGTTCAGGAACTAGAGTGACGAATCCAGTGACGTCCTCTGGAGCCCCCAGGGGCCGCCCACCTCTGCCCAGGACCACGTTCACGAGGGCAGGCTCGGCCAGCAGAGCTCCCGGCGTGGGGGCCCAACTCCGGCCTCACCTGCGCTGCGGGTCTGAAGATGTGACAGGGCTTGACTTGTGCGGGGAGAGCAGGGCGGACCGGCCCCCCGGGCCCGGTATGCGGCGTGGCGCCCGGGGCACAGGGACAGGCCCTCCCTTGTGGGCACAGCAAGATGCTGCCTCAGCCCTGCTCAGGCTTCTCCGCTGGCTCCATCTCAGGAGTCACGTCTGCCAGGTCTCCCCACCAGAGTCGGTGAGCGCCTCCGTCGCTGGCGGCCAGGAGCTCTCCGTCACACAAGAGCCTAGAGGCGCACCCGTGGGGCTGGGCAGCGTGGCAGGACGACGCTTTCTCCAGGACAACGCCAGGGACCACATCGGAGCATGGTGCCCAGGCCTGCCCACGGCAGCTTGGGTTCTCGCTGAGCTGACCCGTGGCCGCGGGACCTCGGGCCGGGGCCGCTCCACGGGCCAGGCGTCCAGACGGACGTGGGGCAGGGCATGGCAGCCACAGTGCCCAGCAGCTCTGGGGTCGGCCGGAGGGGGCCGGACCCCAGGAAATGACAGGCCAGTCTCGGTGGAGGTGGAGCCGGACCGTCTCACACCACACGGGGGCTCTCTGGACCAGGGCGGCCCCACACGCAAAAGCTGCTGTGCGCTTTCTGTCGTTTCTCCCTCCATGTCCCGGCTCCGGTGACTTGGTGCGTTCTGACGCTTTGCCTTTGCCAGGTAGCTCGGATTTTCATTTAGCCAGCACCGTTTCCCCGGACTTACGGGTCTCTACGCTCCCTGTAGCGGTGTCTTTGTGGGGCGACGCCGGGCGCGGCCTGGTCCTGTTCTCCCGGCCTGGACTGGGCTGGCCATGCGGAGCTGGACGCTGTTTCCACAAAGCTGGTGAGCCGCCCGTTGATGCCTCCCCTGCCTCAGGGACAGTCGTCATGGGACAAGACCCGTGACAGGTCCCTGTGACGGCCCCTCCCCCATCACTGCGAAGCCCAGCCCGGCCCAGAGCCGAGGCCACAGAGCAGGGCGGCCACAGCCGGGGCTGGCCTGCCCGCCTCCGCACAGCTCACCCCACAGGCCTCCCTTGGGCTCCAGCCCAGCACCCGTGGCGTCCGAGATGTGGCCCTGCCCGCCCCCGGACCCTCCTGGAGCCTGGGCTCCCCACTGTCCCTGTGGGCAGGCGCCACTCGGCGGAGCGAGTGACCTGTGCCAACAGGAAGCTCCAGGCACCCCTGAGCCGGCCCCAGCATCCTCGCGCCCGGCATTCTGGCGTTCTGAGCTCAGACACTGCTTTGATGTCGGGGTGGCTCTGAGGTCAGGCCGGCCCCATGGGGTTCACAGGGTGTGCCCAGGCTTTCCACAGCCCAGGCCTTGGCAGTCACAAGACATTGTTTCCTGCAGATAAACGAGCCCATGTGTAAAGCACTCAGCCTTCTTCTGCTTTAAGCCTGTTTAAATGTTTCAAGCCCACAAAAGCTTGGACCAGGCATCTGATCGCCCCAGTGCCAGCGCACGAGCCCCCCTCGGCCCAGCCCACGCCACTCGGTCCCTGCGCCTGGGGCAGGCCCCTGGCCTGGCTCTCGCCCCAGGCGCTTTGTGTGCGCTTCTGAGAGAAATTAAGGTCCTCACATGCCTGGGCAAGACACGGGGCCAGGCCAGCGGGGTCCCCGCTTCTCCCCTCCTTCCCTGGACGACACTGAAGACGCCTTGATGAAAAATCACCTGCCTCCAGACTTTCAGATCATTGCCAAAGAGTTAACTGAAAAGTCTCCCAAAATACAACAACCTTCTCCAGCCTACGACGCCGCTCTCAGACCTGCTGTCGCACATCCGGGTCCTCCTTTCCCTCAGGTTGCCACCAAGCACAGACCTTGCTGGGCTTTTAAACACTGACTTTCCCACTTGGTGAAAATTAAAATCTCTCCTTAAGATCCTTGGGTTTTCTCTTTTTCCCTGCACCTGTCACCTCATCGGTTCTACGGTTTGCCCCTTCCGTTCGGGCTTCCATGCATTTTACGTCGTTAAAACGCGTCTTCCGGGGCCTCCCTGGTGGCGCAGTGGGTTAAGCAACGCACTATGAAGCAAGCCGCAGTCACTGCAGCACGAGTTCGATCCCTGCTGCCGGCAAGGGAGGGGCCCCACGTGGCGCAGCAGACCTCTCCTGCTGTGCCCGCTGCTCCCCTCAGCAGTGTACTTCTGTTGATCTGCCTTTTCTGCTCCCCGCTCTCTGTGGTGAATCCTCTCACCCCCCACACTTCTGACCTGTACCCCAGTGCTTGTATGCATAAATAAATAAATCTTTAAAAAAAAAAACAAAAAAAAAAACGCGTCTTCCTCTTCCCCCGGGAGGCCGCTTGACCAGCACCACCATGGCGCAGGCCCCACTGACCGGCCCAACCTCCCCGGCCTGTCCACTGTCACCGTCAACTCTGAGGTCCATATGGGGTGTGGCCGTGTGGCCGCGAGGTGCCATCCACCTGCCCCCAGCAGGCCCCCTGGCCTGCAACACCCCTTCGCCTCCAAGCTCTCGTGTTTCCAGAAGTTGAACTAGCCCAGTCCGTGACTCTGTGGGCTGTTTTCCTTTGTGTCGTTGCAAGCGGAGGCCCTTGCCGTGCAGCTCACGTCGGTGTGTCCCTGACCCGGGAGGAGCTCAGAGCTGCAGGCGCTAAGAGGCTCCGAAGGCAACATGGCGGCGAGGGCTGCGGGCCGGGCCTGAACCTCGTGGGTGCCCCGGAGGGCGGGAAGAGTACCGGCTGAGAGGCCCGCGAGGAGAGCTGGCAGTGACCCGGGACAGGCCCAGGGCTGGGCTGGCCAAGATCCTGTTGCAACTTAAGGGGAGAGGAAAGGAGATGGGCGTGGAAACTACGGGACCCGTCCTGGTGACCTTTAGCTGCAGAGAAGGCTCTGCAGAGCGCTGGAAGGCAGAGCAGAGGGCTCGTCCAGGGCTGACGGCAGGGCAGGGCCTGCCAGGCCTCGGTTCACCCCAAGGAGAGAGGCCGCCGCAGGACCACCTCGCCCGCGCCCTTCTGTGACCCTCAGGCACGCGAGGGGGCAGGGGGGCCTGACTGCCACACGACAAAGTCATGGAAGTCTGGAAGCTTCCAGAAGGCAAGGGCAGAGCCCACACGGCTTCCCAAGGGGTGCGGGCCATGCTCGCTGCCCCCCACCAAGGCCGGCCCACGGTCCCTCAGACTCCGCCGGCCGGCCCCTGCTCCGGGCGCTTTCATCTTTTACGGGCGCAGCGCAGGTCGGGGCCGGTTGGGCGCCTCATTAGCGACGCAGCACAGGGAGGACACACTCGGGTTGGCCCTGGATCCCAGAGCCACACTCGGAACCCGTCCAGCTTCCTCCCCTTCAGCCACCTGGAGATGCAATCGCTGAAGGGCTGCGATGCGATCTCGGCTCCCAGCCACAGCCTGCCGCGCGCTGCCTGCGGGCGCTGACTCACAGGCGGCTTCCAGGGCCCGCCTGCAGGCGAGACAGCAAGCCGCGCACACGCGCGCACGCACGCACCCACATGGGGACGCACACAGGGGCGTGCACGCAGCACCTACACAGGGACACGCGTGTACATGGGGACACATGCGCACACATGGTACGCGGCACCCGCGCAGGGCCATGCGTATGTGCGCTGCAGCACAGGGAACCCTGCTAAGCGCATGCCACCTGTGTGCATGCAGCACGCGCAGCACAGGCAGGGCGACCGCGGGCCGTGTGGGTGGCCACAGCCGGCGGTCAGAGGGCTCTGGACCAGATCTGCCCTTTGCCCACGGCGCGGGGAGCAGGCAGGGCCCGGCTGCCGGCTGGAACCTGGGGGCAGAGGGGCCGCGTCTGGCCTGACGCGGGGGTGAACAGCCCCACACGCCTCCCCTGGCTCAGCAGTGACCCACCCCAGCCGGGGACAAGGCCCCAGACACTAGTGCTGAGCCTCCGGGCACCGCACACTCTGGAAGGCCTCTGGTGACGGTGGGACCGGTCCCAGCCAGGCGGGGCAGCTGGATGGCGTGGTCCTGTGGGAGGCGGCCACCTGGGATGCGGCAAGCCCAAGTGGGCCTGAATGCTGGTCAGGGATCTGCGGACAGGGACGCTCACCACTGCCCCATCTCCCACCACCCACCATGCTCGGCCTCCCTGGCCACACGGCCATCCTGCTGGCCTGGGCTGAGCTGCGGACCCTGAACCCCCGCAGGGCGGCGGGCTTCAGAGCTGCCGGGGCTGGGCCGCGACCCCCCGGTGCCAGCCTGGTTCCGGCGGCCAGGCCAAGGGCCGGGGTGGGGCCCACGCGGTGCCGGGGCAGGGGCACCCATGCAGGTGACGTCAAGGGGGGACAGGGCCCTCGCCCCCCCCAGCCCCGGCTCAGCCCCAGCTGCTCCGCAGGGCTGCCTTGGGCCGGTGCCAGGACACGGCGCATCGCCGCCCGAGTGTGCAGCTGCTGTCAGGGCAGGGCCTGGGGCAGACCCGCCCGGTGCTGAGGGCGTGGGCGGGAGGCTCACACCCCCACTCCCGAGGCGGCGCCTCCCCAGACGAGCCCCAGGCCCTGCCCCTCACTGCCAAGCAGGACGGCCCTGGGGAGCCCTGGTCCCACGCCCCGGTGGGCGCCTCGTGTCCCTCTGGGGCAGCGGTTTGCGGGAAGGCCTTGGTGCCAGGCTGACCCCACCGGGAGTCCCGGGCCCTCCACGTTGACAGCCAGACGAGGGCCCTTCTCTGCCGCCTGCGGGCGCCGGCCTCGCCGGGAGCCCGCTCCGTGTGGCAGGACAAAGACGTGCTGCAGAGCACGCGGGTGGGGCAGCGCCTGCGCCCCGCCGGTCGGGCACCTGCAGCGCCCACGCCACGTCCCGGTCAACGCAGCGGCCACTCGTGTGGGGCAAGCCCAGAGGCGCCACTGCGGTCGCCACGTCTGGAACTGCCTGGCCAGCCCCACGCACACTCGGGACAGACGTGCGGAGCAAGGCTGAGAGCGCCGGGCCCCCAGCGCCGCCCCGCGCGGGAGGCCGGGCTCACCTGCCGACCCAGCCGGAACGAGCGTCCGGTGGCAGCGTGGGGGCCAGGGCCAGCAGGGCAGGAGGGGGCCTCCCTGACGCGGGGAAAGCAGGCTGGACGCACGCTGGCCCCTCGGGCCCTGGCGACCCTCGCTCCACAGCCGCCTCTCCTGCTCCACTCCCCTCCGGGAGCCTCCCCGGGAGCCCTCCCCCCAGGCTCCCGCTCTGCATTCCGCTGAGAACCATCGGGCCTTTGGGGAGCGTGGGGTGCTTGGGCTGCAGGCCAAGTGCCCAGTGCGGTGGTTTGGGCTGAGCCCTCCTGGACGCAGCGGCCCTGGTCAGCATCCTGTGGGGCCAGCGCCTCTGGGCCCAGGAGAGCCAGAGCATTTCTCAAGGGGTCACAGCCTCTGGCCCCCAGCTGGAACCCCAGGAGCGCCCGTACCCTGAGCTTTGAGCGCCGCTCTCCGGACAGGCCTTGGCACGTGCAGTGAGTGGTCCTTAGAAGGGAGGGCGGGGCAGGGAGGGCAGCGCCAGGCGGCGGGGCTGGCGCCAGGTGTGGACCGGCAGCCCAGCCCCTCCGCTGGCCGGGCGGGATGAGGGCATGGTGGGGAGGTGGCTGAGGACCCTCGCTCCGCCAAGGAGGCCTCGGGCGGGAGCGGAGGTGGGCGGGCCCCAGGCGCACGAGCCTGAGGAAGTGGCCAGCGCCAGGGCGTGCGGCTGCCCAGCCGAGGCCCGCCCAAGCGCACACGGCCAGAAGCTGCCGCCCAAGAGCCTCTCGGTGCCGGACTAAGAAAACCACAGCGGCCCACGCCCTGTGCGGCCAGAGCCAAGCGCTGCCCTGCCCGCCGGCCGCCGGCCTCGGCGCGGGCCGCGCACAGCTCAGGCATCTCCGGCCACAGCTGGGACGCGGCGGGCCGGGGTCCTCGTGCAGGACCAGTCCGGGGCCTGCCCTCCGGCCAGTGGGCAGCAGCGGCCCAGAGGACCCTGCCCTTCTCAGGGCCCCTTCAGCAGCCCGCCCCGCCCCGCCCCAGCAGCCTTTTGGGGTGGGGGTAACAGCACGGTCTCCCCGAAGCCTGGCCTCCTCGGCAACCGCAGCTGCAGGGCCAGCCAGAGGCGGCCGCGGGGTCGGGGTGCAGGGCGGAGGCGCAGCTCCCCTGGACGGGGTGATTCACATCAAACAGTGGGCGCCTTTGTTCCCGCCAGCCCGTGCGCGGCGGGGCTTTCTGCGGCTGGCGGCCACAGGTGAGCACGCCCGTGGTCGCCCGGCGGCCGCTAATTACAGCCCTGCCCAGGCCGCCCCCCACGCCTTTGAAGTGGGAGCCGCTGCCCCCGGCCGCGCACCCCGTAATTGCAGCGCCGCTCCCGGCCGCCTGCCGATTGCTAAGTTCCCCTGGTCTTTTCAGCAGGTTGTTGGGGAAATTACAGTGCAGCTCGGAGGGGAAGGTAAAGCCCGTGCTTTATGGGTTTACACTAATGTGGGTTAATCTGTAAAGAATGTTAAGAACATGCTTTGTGCTGAGGCTGGGCCCTGCCCGGGTGGGAGCGCTGCCCCACAGGCTGGAAATGACAGGGCTGGTCGCGGAGCGGAAGCGCCCGCTGGCCTGGGGCGGGCGGGCAGGTGCGCCCCCGCGGCCGAGGCCTGGCCCGGGTCCTGCTCGCGTCCGGAGTCTGGGCCTGCAGAGCCAGGCCCCTTTCCGTGACTAGTTAATAAAACTCACATGAGTAACCGAGCGGATGCGCTTTTGATGTGTGAAATAAGCCAAACCAGCGCCGGTGGGGAGGGGGCACTTCCTCTAGCCGCAACTCAGTTCTCTAAAGGAAGCATGAAGTGGGGCCTTAGGGACCACCAGGCAGCCAGAGGGCCCCGGGGAGGGGTGGGGCTCCGTGGCCACGTGGCTCCCCACACCTTAGCCGCCAACGCAGCCCGGGGCCTGCTGAGCCGGCAGCACCCACCCAGCCCAGAACCCCCCAAGCAGCGCCCAGGGCGCCGAGCCAGGGAAGGCTGGAGCAGCTCTGGAGAGCCTCCCACTGTGGCGAGACGGGCGCCGGGCGCAGCGCCTCAGGAGCGGGGCTTGGCCGCGGGGCCTGGCGGGGAGTCTTAAGAGAGGAGCTTCCAAGGCCACAAGCGGCCATCCACCCCGCGCAGACAGCGTCCGCAGTGGCCAGCTGTCCAGAGCAAGAGCTGCTCAGCAGGAGCGCCGCAGACCCAGCGCAGGGGCCGCCAGCAGTGGTGACCGGAGCGGGCGCCGGGCACAGGGCAGCAGGCGGTGCGGGCAGCATGGGCCGCTGCCGACTCGGGGCGCTGGGTCAGAGCGCGGAGGGCAGACCCTGCCCGCTACTCCTGGCGCCCGCGTCCAGACCGCTGACACCGCCACCGCCCCCGCCTGAGAGCCAACCTGGGGGAGCGGGGACGGGCCGAGGAGGGCTCAGACAGCCATTTGTGTTCAGAATCCAAAAGGAGACAGAAGAGTTTCTTTTAAAACAGTTAAGTGCAGGGGCCTCCCCGGTGGCGCAGCGGGTCGAGCAGCGCACTGTGAAGCATCCGCAGCCGCTGCAGCACGAGTTCCATCCCTGCTGCCGGCCAGGGAGGGGCCCCACGGGGCGCAGCAGACCTCTCCTGCCTCCCGCTGCTGCCCTCGGCAGTGTGCTTCAGGCAGTCCGCCTGTTCTGCTCCCGGCTCTGTCTCTGGTGAGTCCTCTCACCGCCCTGAACTCCGGCCTGTACCCCAGCTCTTGTGTGCATAAATAAATCTTTTTTAAAAATAAGTAAATAAATGAAGCAGTGGAGCCAGATCTTCTCGGTAGGGGGCTCCTCCCAGGGAGGCAGCAACTCTGGGCCTGGCTGAAGCAGAAGCTGCCCGGGCGGGGACCTGACCCCCAGGCCTGTGGCCACCTGGCCTCCCCCTTGGGCAACGTGGCCAGCGCTGGGGGCAGCCTCTCCAGGTGGGGACCTCCTGGGCACACTCAGGGAGCACCCCAGCCCCTTACCTAGCCCCCTTCGCCCACAGCTCCCCTCACCCAGGGCCCCTCAGCCCCCACCTCCAGCCCCAGCACCTGCCGGGCCTCACAGGGGAGGGGGCCTGGGCTGGGGTGACAGATTAACGGAGTCTTTGGCAGGCCTTCCCGCCCTGCCTGGCCAGGTCTGCAGGCCGGGACCCAGGTCACAGCGGCGGGAGGTCGGGGCCAGAGCTGGGGCACAGCGCAGAGGCCCTCATCAGAGACGACAAGTTACTGCCTCAGGAGCATTTGACTTTCAGAAGCTTCATTTTAACGACCTCGTTATACTTTATATTCATTCATTAGATTTTGAATCTGCAAACCAGTGACTCACTTCCATGGGTGCACCCAGTCACCCTCCCCTCGTCGCTGGGGGCAGCTGCGGGGGGCTCTGCTCCCGTGGGGGTGCAGGAGTCACGTCCAGCCCGGAGCAGTGGCCTCCAGGCCGCCCATGCTGGCCGTGGCCCTCCCGGCGGCAGGCACCCCGCTGACGCTCACCTGGCAGCCGAGCCTGCACGGACCGGCCTGTCACCCGTGACTCACGTGGCTAATTTATTATGACAATCAAGCTAAATTTAGGTTAATTACTTTTTAATCACTCTCGGGAATACAAGAAGATACTTGAAGCGCCCCCAGCCCGCTCGGCAGGGGAGCGGCGCTATCTGATGGCGCGGGTGCCAGCGCGGGGCTGGCTGCGTGAGGGACACGGCCGCCGATGGGCCAGGCCGCACCCTGCAGGCCCGAGGCGCCCCCGAGCCCCCGCGGCCCACCTGCCCCCTTGCCCACCTGCGGGGCCCGCCCACACGAGGGCCAGCCCTGCCCACACCCCGCCCCCTCCCGGAGCCCCAGGCTCCTTCCACACCTCACTGTCAGCCATGGCTCCTGCTGCCCAGCCGGCCTGGCAGGGGTCAGCAGGGCCAGCAGGAAGTGCCCCGCGGAGGCCGCGCCCGGTGGGAGCCCACGTCAGGCGCACTGCGGCCGCCCGCAGCCCTCGGCCTCCGCCTCCGCCACGCCAAGAGCAGGCAGCCGCGCCGGACTTGGAGCTTCGCTTCCGTTTTTCAAAGGATGAAAGTGACCCTCGTCGCCCCCACAGCACAGCGGCCGCGGTCCCACACAGCCCAAGCCAGCAGTCCGCGCAGAGCAAGCGGTGCCCCTTCGGCCGGCCGGCCAGCGCCAGCCCCAGAGCGCCCCACTTGCGCGCAGAGGCCGGCGGGCGAGGTGGGGCTGCAAGCAGGCCGGAGGCGCAACCGCCCCAGCGCAGGGTGCACGGGAGGAGGCCTCAGCCGCGCTCGACGGAGCAGCTAGAGACGCAGGCGCCCCGCGCGCCCCCTGCCTCCCACCCCCAGCGAGGACGACTGGGCCCCGCACAGCGGCCGTAGGTCTGGCGCCTGTGGCCGGTGGAGCCCCCGGCGCTGCCAAGGGTGGGAGCGGGTACAAGGGGGAGCAGAGCTGGGGGCGGTCCGGACAGGGCCCCCTGCCAGAGTCCAGACCCGTCCTGCCCGGAGCGCGGAGGGCGTGCCAGGGGAGACGCCCACCCTGGTTCTGGCACCGACGGCGGTCTCCTCCGCAGGACGACACCCCTAGAGCGGCGCGCAGGACAGGAGCCGCCGGGGCAGCGCGACGCGCCTTCTGCGAGCGGCCTCGCTGGGACTCTTGGTCGCTGCGGACCACCTGGGGCGAGGCCACGGCCACCGGTGGCCTCATAGCCGTGGCTCCCGTGGGTGGCCAAACCCGGCCGTCCAGAGCAGTGAGTGGGAGCGGCCGGCGGCGTGGCCGTCCCCCGGGGGCACCGTCCAGACCACAGGGCCTGGCTCAGGACACCGGCCGGTGCGTCGTGCGGCCCCGCGGAATGCGCCCAGAGTGGGGCGGGCGCTGGACCGTGACCCGCCGGGCAGAGGCCGGCAGGTTGGACGCGCCTCAGAGGCCTCCAGGCAGACGCCACTGCCCGCTGCTCTCGTCAGAAGGTAAAAGTTCCCGCGAGCAGCCGCAGAGGGAGGCGGGAGCCCCAGGGCTGGCAGAGGCCCGGCAGGCGCCCCCACACCGGCAGCGCACCCCACCGTGTGGCTCGCCCCGCAGGCCAGCCGGGGGTGACCGCGGGTGCAGCCATGGGGGGAGGCCGGGCGGCAGACTCTGCAGCCTCCTGGGGCGGCTCCCCCGGACTCGGGGGCCTCGGGGTCTCCAGGGCCGGTCCACGCTGTGGGGGAGGCCACTGGGCTGCAGGGCCACCGAGGCACCGCTGCAGCCACCTCATTCCGGAACGGCCAGCGCCCGCCCAGGCACCAGCCCCCACGCAGCAGCTCTGGCAGGTGGGCAGAGCAGGGGAGGGCGACGAGGGTCGAGCAGGCAGTGGCCCGCAGGCCTGAAGTCACCGCAGAGACGCTGGGCGCCCGGGTCTGGTGTGCCCGGCCCCTCGGCCAGCAGGGCCAGGGCCTCTGCGGCCGCGCCACACAGGTGCGCGTGCACATGGCGGGGCCCCGTGCACGGGCAGGTGTGTGCACAGGTACAAGGCGAGGTGGCGCCGGAGGTCCGGGAGCGCGTGGCTGCCCGTCCCCCTCGTGGGACCCGGTCCAGCAGGGAAAGCCCGCGAGGAGCCGGGCGCGGCTCTGCCGAGCTGCAGCCGATTCATGTGGTTCCAGCTCCTCTGGGGCCTCACCGCGGGCCCCACGCCGTCGCGGGGGACAATCCCTCGTCTCCTGTTTCCACCCGACTCGGTTCCAGCGCCCGGCGTTGCCAGGACACAAGCCGCATGCGCAGGCGTCCGCGCACCCCAGGCTCCCGCAGCACTCCCACCCGGCTGACAGGGTCACAGCTGGGGGGCCCCCAATCCCCACCCTCCCTCCACAAGGTGAGCCAGAGCCCGCCTGGGGCCCCCAGGGTGGGGCGGGCAGAGGGCCCACACCAGTTTCAAGGTGCCCGCTCAGACCCCCACCCTGCTCTTCCTCAGGAAGAACTGGGGGGCCTGGCCTGCAGAGCCCCAGCCGAGGCCCACCCGGCCCCGCAGACACCGGCCCCCACCTGTGGAAAGGGGCGTGGGGAGACGCCCAGGCGGCTGCCCGCCTGCCCCTGGCTGCGGGCTCAGGGGACACAGCTGTGGTCTGGAGGGCGCACGGGCAGCCCCGGACAGCCCTGGATGGCTCACTGGCTGGGGAGGCGCTGGGCACAGCGGGCTCACGCCGAAGCCACAGCCCAGGATCAGGATGGCCCACAGCCCAGCCTAGGGGGCCCGACGGCCACTCAGCACCGGGCGGGGCAGGCGCCTGGGTCCCCGGTCCGACTCAGCCCCAGGGCTCCTGCCTGCCCTGCGTCCACGTCTCCCCACGCGCCTTCCCAGTGCCCTCACCCGGGCCGCCACCCACCCCACACGGGCCCCGGTGCTCAGGCGCCCGGGAGGATGAGTCTGCCCTTCGCCTCGGGCACTGGCGCCCACCCTGCCGCGCCAACCCCAAAGGTTTGGCCGCCCCGAGCCTGAGGCCTGGGCGCGGTAGGAGTCACACATGCAGACAGCCAGCAGAGCAGGGAACAGGACTTTATTTCAGGATGGTGCCGCAGCACCACGGGAGGGGGCGCTGGGGGGCCCTTCCTGTCTGCCTTTAATAAATACGAAGGAATAAAAATACGTTTGCTGAGACAGGTCTCCTGGCCTCGCCACAGCCCTGCGGGGCAGCCCCGCGCTGGGGCTTGGAGGCCAGGACGAGGCTCGGGCAGGCCGGGCTCCCGGGAAGAGAAGGGCAGGGGCGCGGCCTGCTGCCCTGGAGCCCCTCGTTGCAGAGATAGAGCTTTCCACTTAAACGGCGCCGGAGACGCAGGCCGACTGGCTGGCAGCAGCATTACTGCTGACGCGGGAGCGCAGCCGGAGCCAGGGCTGGACCGCCCCCTCCGGCCACGGCCCGGCATCAACAGCAGGCGCTGCCCGAAGACCCCCAGCAGCCGGGCGAAGGCGGCCGGGCGGGCGAGCTGCCCCAGGAGGGAGTGGGCCCGCCAGCCGCCCGCGACAGCCCGTGCCCGAGCGCTGGCCAGGAAGCCCCGCCGGCAGCGGCGTGTGGGGCCGCTCAGTCAGCTGTCTGCAAGTCCTTGTTCCCCACAAGCGCCCCAGGTGGGATCTGCCACACGCCCCGCCGGTGGGCAGGGGCAGCCGCTGCCAGCAAGCAGGGCCCGGCTGGGCTGGGGGCGCCGCCCGCGGGGAGGGCGGGCCCTGCTCACGCCCCGGCCCGGCCCACGGGCGCACGCGGGGAGCGGGTCCGACCGCAGGCGCCTCGGCCGCAGAGGCGGCCGCGGCAGGGGCAGCCACCTGACCGGCCTCAGGGACTCCCAGCGGCCGCCTGCCAGCGTCCACGCCCGGCGGCAGGGCGGGCGGGCAGCGGGCCCAGCGCCGCGGCGGGCTCACAGCCCCAGGGACTCCCGCACCAGCCGCCGCGCGACCTGCTGGAACTGCTCCCGGTCGTCCCGCCACATCTTGGAGGCGTCCACGTTCGCCCCACTCTCGTCGTTGGGCTCTGAGAGAGAGCGGTGGGGGCGTCAGAGGCTCTCCCGGGGCGGGCGGCGCCAAACAGGAGGCCGCCGGCCTGGGCTCGGACAGGCGCGCACAGGGCGCCGCGGCAGACCACAGCCCCGAGCTGCGTGAGGCTCTGGACACAGCACGACGCACGTGCCCCGCCTGCGGCCGGCCACAGCCCATGGGTTCGGCTGCTCCTTCAGCAGCGGGAGCCCAGCTGTGCACCCCAGTCTCGTGCACCTGCACGCGACACCAGGTGCGCGGCCGCGCACAACCCAGCCCCCAGGGAGGAGCAGCCAGCTGTCCGCGGCCCGTCACACGCCGCGAGGCCGGCGCGCGGGACAGAGCCGGGAGCTGGGGCGGGCGGGCAGGGCTCACCTGCCAGCATGCTCACCACCGACAACAGAATCTTCTCCACGCTCTGCACTGGGCTCCACCTCTCGGCGCTGCTCTCGTAGCCCATGGGGTCGTCGCCGGGCGCGTGGAGGATGGAGATGCACACCCGCCCATCAGGGTAGACTGCAGGGACAGGGGGGTGAGGGGCGGCAGGGGCCTGGGAAGACGCAGGATCATGGCTCCCCGCCAGGCCACGGCTCCGCTCTGCCACCGAGCCCGCCCCACGTGGGGCCCGCCCGCCGGCAGCGTGTCCCAGGCAGGGCTGAGGCAGCCACGGGCCGGCCCCAGGCCGCAGCGGCCTGCACTGGGAGCGGCAGGCTCTGGAGCCAGGACCGAGGCCTGAAGAAGCGCCCTGGCTCGCTGGGGGGCGCCGGTCCGATCCCGTCACTGCGCCCCCACGTGCCTCAGGCGGGGACACACTCCTCCACGGGCCCGGGGGCACACGCGGGGTGGCGGCGTGGGCCCAGGACCCCGGAAGACGGACCGCAGCAGGAGCCCCAGCGTCGTGGGAGGACAAGTCTGTGCGCTGGCGCCCGCTCGGGAGCACCGCGCCAGCCCCGAGCCTGCACGTGCCAGGACACCAGCGAGTGCGCGGAGCTGCCTGGGGGCGCAGCCGGCCGGCCCCTTGGTGCCAGTGACCCCAGCAAGCGGTTCTGGAAACCCGCTCTCCTCTCCCCGCCAGGCAGCCCACCCCGCACCCACGGCAGGCCCCAGCTCTGCCCCGGCCGGCCGCTGCCTGGTCCCCAAAGGCTCTGTCCACCCCCGCGCCGCCATTTGGTGTGGGAGGCCCCAGCCCCAGTGGCCAGCAGCTTGGGCGCGAGGCAGAGGCGCGGTCCGAGGGGACCCAGGCGGCCGGGCCCCGGCCCGCCAGCCTTGTCTCCACAGTACAACGGACTCCCCAAGCGACTGGCTCCTTTCGGGACACGCGTCTGCTCTGGAGGGCAGGCTCTCGAAGGGGAACCCAAGCCGCTTCGACGCTCCCGCCCCGTCACCAGCAGTCACGGCCGACTTTCTTCCCCAAAGCTGACCAGGGAGAAGCCGCCTACGCCCCACGCAGCGCGCGGAGCGCCCACGCAGCTGGCGGGCCCCCGCGGCCCCAGCGCCCAGCCCGGCCTCCCACAGCGCCCCCCACAGGCCCGCCCGGCAGAGGCCACGTGCACCCGGCCCTCGCACCACCGCTTACTGTTGGGGTGGAACATCTCGCAGGTGAACCGCATCTTCGGGGGGCTGAGCGGGTAGTCCAGGGGGAAACTCAGGATGGCCGGGAAGACGCCGAACTCAAAGCAGGTGTCCTCGGGGCCCCTGGAGACCGGAACAGAGACCCCCTCAAGGCAGAGTCCCCGACGCCCACCGCGCTCGACAGCTGGGCGCCGTGCCCACCGGCCAAGCCCTGGGAACAGCTGGCTGAGCAGAGCACGCGCTCGTGCCCAGCTCTCCGGGGAGGAGCGGGCAGGGGAGGAGCAAGGGCAGAGCAGAGGCCGGGGATCACCCCTGCGTCTGCACACGCCGCCTGCGGCCGCCGCCCCCAAAGCCTGCGCCCAGCCGATGGGGGGGCGTGGGGGTCGTGCTGCCGCTCAGGTGCCGTCGGTGCCCCAGGCGGCCGGGGCCCCGCGGCGGCCCCCACGCTGCAGAGCCTCACTGCCCAGGCCCACGCCCCGTGGAGAAGGCAGGCGCGGCGGACGGCGCAGGCCAGGCCGTCCGACCCGGGGAGCAGACGCCCGGGCAGGACCTGTGCCCCGCGTCCCGCTGGGCTTCCAACGCTTCAGAGCCCCTCCGGCGCGCCTCGCCCGACACCGACCCAGCAGGGACAGCCACGAGCGAGGCCGCTCCCAGGCCTGGCTGCAGCCGTGCCCACGGGCACTGGGGCCCAGGAGCTGCCCCAGGGGGCAGGCGGCCCTGGCAGGGCCTGAGCGCTGGCCCGGCCACAGGTCACCTGCCACCAGTGCGGTCGGTCGCCTGCACGGAGCCTGGGGCAGCCCCTCCTCCCTCGCGGGCACACTTCCCCGGGACCAAAGCGCCAGCAGGGTTGGGCCCTGCCCCGCCAGAGCCTCGTCGGCGCCCTCCCAGGCCGCACAGCCCCGCGGGCACTGCCACGGGGGACCGAGCCCTTGCCTGGACAGCACAGCACCAGCCATGTGTGGAGACTGCGTGCGTCGCCTTCGGACAGTGGCTGCGGCCAGGACGGCCTCTCGCACGGAGGCCGGTTCGCACCTCGGCGGCAAGGGTGGGGCCCATGCGCTGCTGTCCGGCTCACGGCACAGCCGACGGCTCGGGCCGGCCGGAGAGCCCCACCCAGGGGCCAGGCCGAAGACACAGCGGGCGCCTGGCCGCCTCCCCGAGCAGCACCCACGCCGTGGCGGTCAGGCGCCCGCGGCCGGGACGGCGAGTGACAGCAGAAGCTGCTCTCCGTGCCGTCTCCAGGGACCCCGAGCGCACACGGCCGAGGCTGCCCGCTGCGGGGAGCCCCCGGGACCGGCCTGCGCACCCCAGCCGGGGCAGGTGCCGTCACCGCACCGGACAAGGCTCTTGAGCAGGTGGAGGGCAGGCCTGACGGTGTGGCCAGCAGAGGACCACGAAGGGGCAGCGCTCCCCAAACTTGCGAGCACCGGGTGTGAGCAGACACCCACTTCATGAACATCCCCCAACTTCAGGAAGGACGACGCTCAGCCGCGACTCCTGCCACACCCCATTCCAGTGCGGGCTGCACACCAGCCCGCGGTGTCCAGGCCGGCCCTGCTGAGCCCGCAGGCCGGAGCGGCCGGGGGGCCACAGGGAAGGTCCCAGCAGAAAAGGCAGCGCTGGCGGCGGGAGTCGTGGCCGTGGCCGGCCTGGGCGCGGGGAGGGGTGCAGGCGCTGCTCCGTGCAGCCCCAGGCGCGTACGCCCAGGCCCCCACGGGGCGTCGTGGGTGGGCAAACGTGGTTTTCTTCTGCTCCGCTATCCTCAGGACGGGCTCTGCTCACACCCCGGCTATCCTCCCGCAGGGTCATCTCTTAGCTGCGGTTCGAGCACGTCGCTCAAGTGTCCAGACAGGTCCTCGACGAGGAGAACTTCGGAGGCTTCGGGCGGTCACGTTCACACACAGCCCTGCCCGCGAGCACACACACACGCAAGACGCGAAATGCCCAAGACGTGAGTGGGCCAGTAAGAACCAGTCCCTGCCCAGCCCCCCCGAGTCACTCGAGGTGACCACGGCCCAGTCTGCTCCTCCCCAGGCTTCTCTCTGTGCACGAAGCACTCAGATGCGCTCGCCCACAAGAGCGGGCACTTCTGAACTCAAACGCAGCCCCGGGGCGCAGGGGCTGTCTCGGCGCTGTCAAGCTCTCACCGGCCGCTGCAGCGCGAGTCCAAGCCCCAGCCAGGGAGGGACCCGCAGGCGCAGCAGACTCTCCTGCCTCCCGCTGCCCCCTCAGCAGTGGGTTTCAGTCCATCTGCCTGTTCTGCTCCCCACTCTGTCTCTGGTGAGTCCTCTCACCCCCACACCTCTGGCCTGCACCCCAGCTCTTGTGTGCATCAGTAAATAAACTTTTTTTCCCCCAAAGATTTTATTTATGCTCACAAGTTCTGGGGTACAGGCCAGAGGCACGGGAGGTGAGAGGACTCACCAGAGACACAGCGGGGAGCAGAACAGGCAGATGGACTGAAACCCACTGCTGAGGGGGCTGCGGGAGGCAGGAGAGTCTGCTGCGCCCCGTGGGGCCCTCCCTGGCTGGGGATCGAACTCGTGCTGCTGTGCTGTTTGGATGCTTTGCAGTGCGGCGCTCAACCCGCTGAGCCCCCAGGGAGGCCCAAATAAACATTTTTTTAAATGAAAGACATAACGTGGTCTTGCTGAGTGGGGCTTCAAGGGGTTGCGGTACTGGAGATGCTCTGGTCCGGGGGCCTGTCAGCTCCCAGCCCGGCCACTGCAGGGCTGACAAGGGGCGCGGCTTCAGGTGGAGAGACTGCGCCCAAGGCAGGAGGGGCAGCGGCGGCTCACACACCCCAGCTCCCGTCCGGCGGCGGCATGCACTGACAGCGCACGGCTGGACGGGCAGGGTGGCGGGGAGGCCCTAGGCCACCTCGCGTTTGTGGAGAGGCCGCCCCTCCACAGCAGAGACCACAGCCCCCCAAACATGGCCAGACACCTACAGGAAGAGATGGAACACGATGCACTTGCCAAAAGGAGGCTGAACCCCACTGTTTTGACCCCCCCAGTGAGGGGGGCTGGGACAGCCCCCAAGGCAGCAGACCTGCCACACAGTGGGCACAGGCAGCCACGGCTTAGCTCCATCCACGCGCCGTCGGAGAACGGCCGCACGGCTCAGCCCTTTAATTCTCCTACCGTTAATCTGTGGTGCTTGTCCCTCGTCCCTCAAGCTCCGCACAGG
Source organism: Galemys pyrenaicus (assembly GCA_019455555.1). Classification (NCBI taxonomy): domain Eukaryota; kingdom Metazoa; phylum Chordata; class Mammalia; order Eulipotyphla; family Talpidae; genus Galemys; species Galemys pyrenaicus. Next base: position 151,298 of record JAGFMF010012237.1, read on the forward strand.
GTAGAGATGGGTCCCCCCGACACAGCCCAGGGCCCCAGACATGCTGCCGCACCCACCGAAACAGGCCCGGGCCGCCCGGAGCGGTGCTGAAGGGGTGGGGGCAGCAGCTGTCCCAGGGACGGTTAATTCCCCCACAGGTGCGTGAGTTCGTCTGCAAACGGCCTCCGGCCTGTGAGCGGCCGGGACAGAACCAGCGCCCGCAGCCGCACCCCGCAGCGGGGACTCCACTCCCAGAGCCTCTGCGGCCGAGCTCGACCCACAGCCCCGCCTGGGGCAGCTTCTGAACGTGGCCTTGCCTCCCGCACTACGTCTGCAGCCAGGACGTGTCAGCGCACAGGTGCTGGCGGCCTGACTCCACCCGGAGCAGCCACGTCCCCCACGGGCTGCGACGTGCGCCCCGCCCCCGCCGGGCAGCTGAGCTCTGTGCCGGCTGCAGTTTCTCCGCGGTCCAGGCCAGCCCCTGACCAGCAGACGCGTCCTCCTCACGCAGGCCTCAGAGACGCCCTCACGCCACCAACGCTTGAGATGGTGGCGCCAGGCCAGGCGGCGGGCGTCCACCGAGCAGCCAGTGCTCAGCGGCCTCCAGCGGCCAGCCCTGTCCTGATGACCCCACAGGCGCATGGGCCTGGGCCCGAACCGACGTGTGCATCGCCAGAAGGGGACACCAGTGCTGGGCAAGGCTGCCCCCGCCCCAGGACCCACACTGGCCAGCCCCACTGCTGCGTCAAGCTACTAACAGAACAGAGAGTGACGTCCACTTGGGCCTCCGGACCAGACCGCGTCCGCTGTCACGAGCGTGGCCTGAGGACGACCCACAGCTGCACATTCACAGGAGCACAGGCCGCCTCCCCGGGCCCAGGCCGTGCACCCAGAACAGCCCATGTGTCGCTAGTTCAAACTTCATGAGACCCCCCCAACAACCCAGATCGTGGATGGGGTGGGGCCCCCCTCACCCCAGGGGCCCGGACAGAGGCCTCAGAAGGCCAGGTGAGACAGTAGCAGAGAGGGACATGGGGCGCGGGAGTCGCCGGGTCTGGGGAGCCCCTCGCATCCAGGCCTCGGCCTGCGGCTCCTGAAGCTAAGGCCAGCAGGCCGCAGAGACCCCCTTCTCTACCCTAACCCCACCCGGCAGGGCTCCCTTTCCCCCCACAGCACCCCGTGGCGCCGCCTACGTGTGCCCCTCACTGGTGCCAGAAACATCTGCGCTAGACCAGAAGAGCCTGAGGCCAAGGCCTCGGCCTCCTCCTGCCGCTCCAGTGGCCCCACCAAGGCGCCACAGCCTCTGCGGACCCCGCCCCACGAGACTTACATGATCAGGGCCTCCCACTCGAAGAAGTTCTCTTCGTTCATGGGGCCTGCGAGAAAGAGGAGCGTCCCCGTGTCAGCCCCGTGGCAGCTCCGCAGCCAGGACCCACAGAGCGCCCAGGGCGCGCCTCACCTGCCACGATGCCTTCCGGGGGGTTCAGCGTGAGCTCTGTGAAAGAAGAGAGTGAGCATGTCACCCATTTCTGTGAAGGACAAGGGAACGCTGCGTCGGACGTCTCGATGCAACAGAGTCCCAGGGACAGTGTGAAGCACACGGACCACGTACCGACAGCCCAACCGCGTCTGGTCCGTTTCTGCGAAGACCGAGAACGGGGCCGACAGAGGAGACAAGGACTTGGGAGCCTCGACGCCACCGAAGACCCCGACAAAGGAGCCGCCTGTGGCGCCGTGCCCCCCGCAGGCCTCGTGTTCCGTCCTCCTGAGAGGACACGCGCCCACTGCCGCCGCCACCGGCCACGGCGAGCCCCGTCACCTCTGAGGACGGAGGCCAGGGGCCTTCACACCGCTCCAGCAGGACGCCCAGGATGAGGGGCTCGGACACACAATGCCCACGGGACACCCGTGACCCAGACCAGGAGAGAATCTAGTTTCACGAAACTGCAGGAAAGTAAAGATGGACCCAACTCTCATGCCACAGAACGGAGGTATTTTCTGAAGACGCCAGAATCGGGCATCCTTAGGTCTAAGACGGAGCCTGTTGTTCGGGGTGAAACAGTCAGTGCCTCAACCAACCCACACCCAACAGTGAGAACCGTGACTGTTCCCGAGTCCAGACCCTGCACAACCGGCCAACCGGGAGGAAGGTGCTGGAGACCACCACACATGGCGCTCGAGGCAGCACGTCTCATCTCCGCGATGGGCGACCCCGCCGGCCATGGCCCTCCAACCCCGACAGCTGGGCCAGCGAGGGGACAGCCTGGGTCCTGCCCAGCGTGACGGGGCTGGCATGGTGCCCAAAGTCCACAGGGTCCGGGAGCAGACATGACCTGCACATCACACTGTCAGAGACAGGACTGAGCTGTGAGGGCGGACCCAGGGCATCAAGGTGGAATCAGCAGGAAGGCCTATTGTTGCCACCCGCTGATGGCTGCTCACGCACAACGCAGGCAAGAGCCGGAGGGGACAAAGTGCACGTGGCTCCATCTTCCAGACACGCTGCTGCGTGGTCAGTGTGGAGCCCCGCGATGCGGGCCAGGCACTAGCGAGCCCATGAAGTTACCAGCAGGCCTTGGCTCGGGGTAGAAGTTCGTAAGACGAACGCCCCACAAGAGACTCCTCCATGCGTTACATAAAGAGTCCTTGAAACTGACCGGCCAGGGCAAGTCAACATGGACAGAGATGGACCGCATCAGACGAGCCCACAAGGCCAAAGGAACGCACGACAACCCCCCCACACACTCCCCCGCCAGCATCACAGGGCCACGAATCAGCAAGGCGGGTGCCCCCTGCTGGTTCACAGACCTGTGGTCTCTGGGAGGCAGCCAGCCGCAGCCCGGCTCCTCTGAAAGGGGCAGGCAGGGCAGAGCATGAGGACAACGGTAGGGTGCAACACAGGATGGGCCGTAATGGCAGCCCACCTGCCCGGGTCTGAGACAGGAGCCCCCAAAGGCCAAAAGGCACAGCCCAGGGCTGCAGCCTACAGTAGGGGCCTGTGGGTCGAGCCCCCAAAGCCAGGCCGACAGAGGACAGGGCGGGTCTGGGGTCTCACCCAAGCAGCTGCAGGGGCCTTGGGCTCCAGACAGCCATACAGGTTTATCTCACGGATGGACAAAGAGCTCACTGTGGCCCCCAGTGGCAGCTAACTCGCCCCAGCGTGTCCCCCAGAAGCACGAGTGCCAGCCACCATCAACACGCTGGGCAGCACTGGTGTGGACACACCCGGCGTTCACAGCTCTTTGGGAGAGGCTGGACGACGCCAAGAGCCGCTCTGAGAGACCAGGCCGGGCCTCGGGGCTCCCTCCCTTGAAGGGCGGCAGCTGGACGCTGCTCTCCTCAGCTCTGGTCCTTCCTTTGGAGACTGGAACAATGTTCTCTCAGCTCCGATGACCCTGGCTTATATCCTCTCTCAGGATATCCCACCCACACATCTGACTGGGCCATTTTCAACCCTGTGGCTGACTGGACCATTTAGCACCAATCAATCAGCTCAGAGCTCACAGCTGACTGGTCTACACTACAATCCAGGAAATAGGCAGTTCTACAAAGGAGCCCTGAGGTAAATGGTCCTAACTGCAGGTGTAGACCGTGCAATCTTAAAGATAACCAGTTTCCTTAAAGATAACCCACCGAGACAGGCGTGACCAGGGCATTCACCTGCGACACCTGAGCACCTGTGTCCAGAGACACGTGAGGTCCCTGCAGTGCCTGTAGCAGCTGAGGCCTGGAAGAAACTGCCAGCCGCAGCCCCTCCACACGACCACTCCACAGCAACAAGCATGGGCACCCACGGGCAGAGTCACGGCCAACGGCACCCACAGAAGAAGCTGGGAAAGACACAGGGCAGGGTTGGGGTGGCAGGCAGGGGAGGATGGTGGTGGGCGCAGGCTCCTGGCTGCCCCGCTGTGCACCTGGCCCTGTGGACAGACCGCGGTCCCTGCCACCCTGGGCCAAGAGCAGCTCTGGGCCAAGGAGCAGGGCAGGGACTCAGAAGGCCTCCCTACCAGGCTGACGACGAGTGCCCAGGACAGCTGGAAAGGCCCAGGCAAGAGACACCGAACGGGCCACACGCGCGCCTGGACACCACTGCACAATGGCCCGTCACCCTCGATCAGCACAAGTGAGAACACGGGACATTGGCAGGCAACGTCTCCGGCAGCATTAGCTGTGCAGCAGCCCCAAGGTGAGAATGAGCTGAATCCCAGGAGCGACATCCTGGATGATTCCAACTGCTCGTGAACGAAGGGTCCCCGTGGGCCTGGTAGGCCAGCCTGCAAGCCCACTGGACCCAGGCAGCGGTTCCAACCCCACCAGAGCACAGGAAGTACAGCTTGGGGCCACTGAGTGGTGGCAGCAGAAAAAAAAGAACAATGAACACAAAGTGCAGAGCTGGGCTGGGGAGGCCCAGGGAGCACTTCTCAGGCACGAGGCTGATGGTCCGGTTCCTCAGCTGGGCGTCAGGGGCACTGAGGGGTATTTTGCGCTGTCATGTGAACACAGCCCTTGCTGCGCTTTCACAACACCCTAGACAGCAAAACCCTTTCTAACAGCCAGAAAGAGCATTGCCGGAGGACAGAGGGGTCTGGCACGGAACAGAGGCCTTGGGGGAGGCTGATGCCAACAAGGTCAGGGTGGGGGGGGGTGGACTGTGAGGGGCAGCAGAGGCCTGAGCCAGGTCGGCGCCAGGACAGGGGTCCCCACCGCAGCGAGCAGGACTAAGTGGGGCAGGTACCATGGCCACCCTCGCAAGCGTGCAGCAGCGATGAGGCTCCAGGAGCCTGAGCTGAAAAGGGGGCTGCAGGGCAGGGCCAGGAGCCCACCCTACACACCACCTCTGGACTCCTTGGACCTAGACCCCCAGGAGCTGTGACATGACCGCTCTGGAAATCGGGGTGCTGCAATCCTCGCACTCAAGTGGGGTGCGAACTCCCAGAGGGCATTTGGCAAGACTGGGCCGACTCAGCCTCACGCCGGGCTGGCCATGGGGGCAGCCAGTGGAGTCTCCCGGGGCTGTCAACAGGGACACGGGCCCAACCACTAGCTCCAGGGCTGAGAACACTCTGCCAGTCAAGCCCCCGCCCCACAGTGCAGCCCAAAGCTGGGGAGCCCAGCCCCGAGTGAGGACAACGAAAAAGCTGCCACCTTGACACCCCATCCTGCCTCTCCCTTCTGCAGCTGCACCCAGCTCTGCGATCTGCTGCTCAACTTCCTGGAGATGACCCTCCCTAAGGCTCCACCATGCCCCAAATGTCCCCGAACACAGCGTGGGGTGCCCCGCATCAGTCACCCTCACCAGGCTGAGACCGGCCGGCAGGGGCTGAGCCAGGAACCCAAGCGCAGCCCACCAACCGGCTCTACACTGACTGGACTCGCAGCTGGACACACAGCTCGCTCGGTGTCCAGCGGAGGCGGGAGCGACCGGCTGGAGACTCAGGGTGACAGTCAGGGCGGCCGGGTGAGCGGAGCCCAGGGCCCTGAGCGCAGGCCTGAGCCCGCTCCGGGGCGGGCAAGGGCCGTGCGACCGCGCGGAGGGGCTGCGGCTGGCGCCTCCGGGCCTCGGCTGTTACAGCGCTGCAGGGGCCTGGCGCGTGGGCAGCGCTCGGTCCCGCGAACGCCGCCGGGGCACGCCCATCTCGTGCGTCGTCCTCCAGGAAACCGCGGCCGCGACGGCGGCACTCGGCGGGGACACCTGCCGCGCCCGGGGCCGGCGGGCGCCAGGCCGAGCGTCAGCAGCGGGGCCGCGGGCCGCCGGACGCCCGGCCCGGAGCTCCGCGCGACGCCGGGGCGGGGTCGGCGGCCGCTCAGCGCCGGGCCCGCCGGGAGCCGTCCGCGCCCCGCCGCAGGCCGGGCGAGGGGGCGCGGAGCCCGGCTCGCGCGCCCAGACGCGCCCTCCGCCCGCGGCCCGCGCGCCCGCCGCGCCGCACTCACGCTTGTACTCGGCCATCAGCCGCTTGAGCGCCGTGCCCGCCATGGCGCCGCCGCCGCCGCCGCCGGCCCGCGTCCACGTCCGCCGCCCGCCGCGCCGGGGCCGCTTCCGGGTCGCCGCGGGGCGCGAAGCTCTTCCGGGGCGGCGCGCGCATGCGCGGCGGCGGCGCGCGGCGGGGCCTGGCAGAGGCGCGGGCAGGCGGGCGCGCGCCTGTGACGTCCCGGCCGTGCCGTCGGTGGGCGGGGCCCGTGCCGCCGCGGGGCGGGAGAGGCGGCGCCGTCCCCTTGCTCCCGGCGGCCGGCTCGGGCGAGGCGCGTGGCCCGCGGACCCGGGACCCTGCGGCGGCCGCGTCCGGGCTCGGGCGCGGGAGCTGAGCCCGGGACAGCGCCTTCGACGGCGCTGACGCAGGCCCGTGGGCCCCGTCCTCCTTCACGGGCCGCAGGTGCCACCAAATTCGGCCGCGGCCAGTGCCCTTCACACCTGTGGGCACCGCGTCCGCCCGCGTTGCCGTCTCAGGAGGCCTCAGTGGCGGCCTCCTCGGGAAGAGCTGCTGCCCTCTGGCACACCGCCCGGGCGGCCGGCGGCGGCAGAGGGAGCGGGCCTGGCCGTACTGGGTGGCCGCCCAGCGGGGAGGTGCCAGACGCCGGGGATTTCGGGGTCTCGGCCTTGCCCCATGACACCTCGCTCTCCCCTGTAGAGCGCTGGTGCCTGTGCTTCGCTGCTGTTTCAGAAATGTGGTTGACAGCGTGCATCACAACTGGTTTCAGCTTCAAGTGCCAGAAACAAGTGCCCCAAATGCGATGGAAGGCCTCCCTCCGCGGGCTGGTGAAGGATCTCCCCTTGGGACCAGGCTGCGCCCCTACGCTTCCTTCTCTGGTGATTCTTGTTCTTCATCTGAGAGTCAAGTTGGCAGGGTAGGCTGAATTTTGCTGCTGCATCTAGCAACACCACCAGTTGGCCCACTGGCACTGGGGCCCCAGGCGCTCTGAGCAGCGGGCGTGAGAGCTCCGCGTCTTCTAGAGTGGCAAGTGTAGGACAAGTGTGTGTCTTCCTGTCCGGCTGGAGCTCTAGACTCCCAACAGAGCTTCACGGCCTGACCCAAGTTTTGCAGGAGAGCTCTGATTTACTGCCACACTGCCCCGCTGCGCGCCTGTGGCACAGAGGGCGTGATGTCCTGCTAAGCCAAGGACTGGGGGCTTCCTAGGATGTGCTTACACTGGGAAAGCACCCAGATAAACAGGGTGAATCTCTGCAAGCATCAACTTGGGCTCCAAAGATACTGACAGGGTCATGTGGCTTAATAGTTTAAAAAACACTAGTACCAGCAAACCTACTACCTCAAAGACATCCGTTTCTCTAATAAAGGGCAACTGTTCGGACAAAGTCTGCTCTTTCTCCCCTGGCAGGTGTGCAGGTGTAGGGTGCCGGGCAGCACCAGCACGTACCCACCTCCACACTTTCCTAGGAGTGCTGGGCACCTCTGCCCTCCACATTCCTCAGGGGATCTGCATGTGTTCAGTCCTTGCAAAACCCTGGTGAGGTGAGTCCAGCCCCAGGCACCAGAGGTGTCTTTATGGCAACTGCCTAACAAACAGCTCCACCATTGTCAGCTCTGGGGATCCTCTTAGGAACTGGCACGTGCAAGTTAGTTATCAGGTCACTTAAGTTTCAGAGTGGATGGGGGTAGGTTCCCAGGAGCACAAAGGAAAATAGCTTTATAGTCAAACACCAAAAACCTGAGAGACCCAGACTAATGTCCAAATTCATCCACCTCTAAAACCTACCATCACTTTACATGGAGCCCAGGAGAAAAACTGTCATGGCAACGCGGGCTACAGGCGAGGACGGAGCCACCAGCCGCCTGAGTGACCTGCAGGGTAGGGGGCACCCAAAGGCGGAACTCCCCTGTGGCAGATTGAGCGGCCTCACTGAGTGGGCACTGGCAGCACATCCCAACCATCAATCCGACGTGCGATACGAGCCGAGACACAGAGTACCAAACTATATTTCCTGTTTACAATAGGAAAGGACACGTGAGGTACAAATTTGTGGGTAAGCACAACAGAGCCAACACGCCCGCCGAGCCAGCACAGCAAGACACATGGGCACAAGACTGCAAGCGAGCAAGGCGTCATGGGCACGGCCGCAGGTCCAGGTGGCTAGAAAGAGGCAGAGATGGCCGTCAGGCAGCAGGGCCCTTCCAGAAGACAGTGTCAGCGAGTGGAGCGGGGCTGGCACAGGACTGAAGTCGCAGACACCTGGAAGCAGCAAAGCACCGGCCAGAAAGAACAGGAAGTCACTCCCCACGGGCCGGGGGCTCTGCGACAGCTCCTTCACACAAACGTCACTGCAATTCAGCAAGACTTAGCAGACCATGATCGTTCAATAGAAGCAAATACTGGAAGAAACCTGAGGCGCGGAACAAGCGGAACGGGGACTGCCGTCTTCCTTGTGACGATGGGGGAAGCCACTGCCCTGGGCCAGCCTCCACCCCGCTGGCCACGAGCCTGGGCCTGGGCCCAGGGGACATGCTGAGGCCGCAGAAGCCCGGGCCCATTGCTCATCAGCGTGGGTCCTTCCCTTTCTCCTTTTAAGAAGCATTCCAATATTTCCTTCAACTGTACCATGTTCTGACAAAGCCTATATCTGCGGTACTTAGCATTGCAAAACCCTGTGCTTACAAGAAACAGTGAGGAAAATTTGTCCCCCATCCCTGCCAAGCCCCCAAACGCAGCCCACAGAAGCACCGACTGTGGAGCCCGGGCTGCCCACGTGATTAGAGCGAGCAAGCAGAGCCACGCGCTGCAGCAGGTGGGCATGCTGGCCGCGGGGCGGGGGACAGGTCCCAGGAAGGGGAAGTAAAAGAGAAAGCAAAGCAAACCCAAAAACCTGGCAACTCCTCAGACCTAAACAAAGACAAGTGGCAGGTGCAGCTCCGGCCTCCGTGCGGGCAGCCCGGTCGCGCCCCCACGTCAGAGACGAAAGCAGTTCTGGTGCACGTCCTCGGGGTCTGCAGACTGCACAGCGGCTGGCATGGTCACATGTTCACTACTGAAGAGCAAATGCAGGGGGCACGGCCAGCCCCTCTACTGGCCACACCCTGAGGGGATGCAGGCGTCCCGGGAGCCCCCTGTCTGCTGCTGAAACACGTCGATGGTGTCCTCGTCCTCCATCTCCAGCTGGGGTAAAGAGAAGCGGTCAGTCTTGAAGGTGCAGAAGGACCAGTGCCCCAAACGCAGCCCACAGAAGCACCGACTGTGGAGCCCGGGCTGCCCACGTGATTAGAGCGAGCAAGCAGAGCCACGCGCTGCAGCAGGTGGGCATGCTGGCCGCGGGGCGGGGGACAGGTCACAGGAAGGGGAAGTAAAAGAGAAAGCAAAGCAAACCCGCACCGTGGCCTGCCCTCCGCCCTGCGGCTGTGGCCACCCCCACTGCCTCGGCAGGAAGAAGATGCCCCGTCCAGGCTTCAGTGAGCCTGCGCTCCACGCCGCGGAGCACACAGTGGTCAGATCTCGAGACTTTGACAGGAAAACGAAGTCTCGATAAGAAGTAAACGAGCATCTACAACATGGGCTAAAGATTACTCCAAATCGGAATCCAAATAGGATGTCCGCTGAGCCGTGCTGGGCCCTGAGGCCAGAGGAGCAGGCCCCCGCGAAGCCCCGCAGGACCCCAGCGCTGAGGGCCACTGCTGGCTCCTGCTCCTCAGACCCAGGGCAGAGGGCCCTGCCTCCTGCTTCTGGCACACTGGGCACCCTGCGCTGCCCTGGCCCACGCCCAGTGCCCCCAGGAGGCCCCGCCACCTCCCAGAGGGATGCTGTGGCTGCAGCAGCAACACGCCAGACACAGGAGGCGCCCCTGCGCTGCCCGCGGACGTGAGCGCGGCCAAGGGACGGCCTTGGGGGCATCCCGAGGCCAGAGGGCTCCTTGACTTCTGACACCGAGGCCCAGTGCAAGCCACACCCTCTGGCCTTGCCGTCTGTCCACAGCACCCCCGGCAGGCCCACCCCCTCGCTGCTCCCACCAGGCCAGCGTGTAAACGAGCTTAGTGCTGGAGTCCACCCGCCCAGCTCTCCCCAAGGGAGAAGGGCCCCAGAGTCCCGTGGCCTTCCAGCCCCACCAGGCACCCCCAGAGCAGCTGCAGCCGAGGGGGCACAGCTCTGTGCCCACAGCCTCCCCGAGCTTCTGCCAGGCACCAGCCGCTCGCCCGGGTGGAGGATGCTGACAAGGGACATTCTTCCACCTGGAAGCTGAGCTTCAGGGCCCTCCTGCGGTGCTGGGGTTAGTCTCAGCGCGTGGAGCACACGCAGCCACCGTGGCCTGAGTCCAGCCCCGGCCAGGGAGAGACCCACAGGCGCTGTAGACTCTCCTGCCTCCACACTGCCCCCTCAGCAGCGTGTTCCGGTGCAGCCGCCTGCTCTGCTCCCCACTGTCTCTCTGGGGGGTCCTCTCATCCCCCGCACCTCTGGCCTGCACCCAGCCCTGGCTGTGAGCCTGAAGGCGGGGCACCCGCTCCTGCCAGGCCTGCCGCACCTGTGCCGGGGTGTCCGCCTCGTTGATGGGTTGCCCATCGAACCTGAACCTGATCTGCCTCATGGACAAGCCCTGAAAAGAAAACACAGTTGTCGTTCAACGTCTTCAGCTACAACACACTGCCGCCACGAGCCAACACAGACCCCCAGACGCCCCACACGGACGAGGAGCGCCCGCACTGGGGTCGCCGTGCAGCACCCACCCGCACCCCATACCCCTCACCCTAGGGCCCTCCCAGCTCCCACGCGGGACACACAGGTCCACTCTCAAAGCACTCGGCAGAAATGAGTGCGAGAAGACGGCACGGGGGCCAACGCGGGTGGGGGCGGTGGCCTGGGCCTAGGGAGACCAGCGGGAGGGGCATCTTCCCTCCGAGAAGCAGGGCCGGCCGCCTCCCTGTGCACGAGGGCCGGCCGCGACGGGGCAGAAACAGCGTGAGGAGCGCTCAGAAACTGCACCCCAGCGCACGAGATGCCCGGGACCCGCGCGTGCAGGCGCACGGCTGGGCGGGCACGGAGGTGCCGGCCCGGCCCGGGGCCAGGTCAGCCAACGCGGAGCCCCCGGAGGGTGGGGCGGAGGGGCAGCTGCACTGGCTCGGGGTGCTGCCGGCAGGCCCGGTCAGGCCCCAGCACTGTCCCCAGGGCGGGCTCTGGCGACGCGGCAGGAGACGCAGGTAGCACGCGCACCCTCCTCCATGCGAGGCCTCCCGGGGCTCTGAGGGGCCGTTCTCAAACAGGAGGCTTCAGCCAGGGGCCAGGGACACGCAAGAAAAGACTCAAACCCACAAGACCAAGCCAACAAGGAACACACAGGACGCGGGACACACGACGCACAGCCCCAGCCGGGCGAGTCCAAGAGCGAGTGGCCACCGCCGGGGAGGCCTCCCAGCCCGGCCCGCGCCGCAGCCACAGCGTGCCGGCCGCTGCCCGCAGACCTGGCGCCACCGGACACAGGCCACAGGCGCAGCGAGGGCAGACAGGGCGGCCCCGTGCACTCGCCACGGCCTGCTCCGGGTGGATGTGAGCTTCTGGCTGAAGGGCCCAGAAGAGGGAACCACAGACCCACCGAGCACAAGTGGGGGAAACGACAGGGGCACGAGCCCCGGCTGCGGGGTCGCCCACAGCCCCGAGAACGCCAACCCGGCAGCACCGCCCAGGGCCCCGCGACACGCAGGGCCTGAGGACATGCTCTCGGGACCAGCGCCCCGCAGGGCCCGCACCCCGCCCGGACGAGGGGCGGTCAGGTCAGCAGGCGCGGGAGGCCTGGCGGGCAGGGCGACTCAGACGCGTCCTGGGCAGGCAGCTGTGCCATCCGGGCGGGCAGGGAGAGCCCCGGAGGGCGAGCTGGGCCTGCCTACAGGGAGGGCGCCTGCAAAGTCAGCCACCCCAGACCAAGGAATAAGATGGGCAGGCATGGGCTCAGGCACGGGGCTCATGGGCAGCGCCGGGCCCGGGCAGAGCCCAGCAGGGCCGCGGGGTGCGTGGAGGGACCACGGGGGCAGAGCAGGCCCCGTCTCAGGTCACGGACTGGACTGACGAGAGCACAGGAGCTTCCCTCGAAGGGAGAGAACGCCAGGGCAGCGGCCTCTGCGGGGCAGGCTTGGAAGAAGGGGAGAGACACAGCATTTTCTTGTGCCTTGTTTTCTGTTTTGGTCTTTTTATAGTATCCAAACAGCCCCAAGACGAGAACTGCCAAGACGGAAGAGACAGCGTTCGGGGCAAAGTCAGCTCTCAGCGAGGGAACGGGTCCGGGGGCGCTGGCCAGGCCCAGCCCCAAGCAGACCGGCCTCGGGGCAGCGCAGGGATGGGGGCGACGCGCGAGCACGTCCGGGCTGAGGCCACCAGGACACCAGGGGCGCCCGCTGCCAGGACCCGCCTGGGGCGGGGGGAGGCAGGGACCCCACGCCCACCAGGTGGGAGCGGTGAGCACGCCCCCAGGAGAGAGCCAGCCGGAGGGGGGCCCGGGAGTCGAGGGCCGGCGGGGAGGTGCGTGCCGTGGGGGTGCACGGCGGGGGTACCTGGCGCTCACAGTAGGCCTTCATCAGCTTGCTCAGCGGGGTGTGCCTCTTGATCTTGAACTGGACCACGGAGCCGTCCTGCCCGGCCACCTTCAGGTTGATGTGGTCGTTCTCCGTCTTCACTCCCTCCTGCAAGAGGCCCGAGCGGGCTCAGGCGCGCCAGGCCTCGGCACCACGCGGCGGGTGCGTCCGCAGCCCTGACCCCGACCCCAGACCCCGGCAGTCCGGTCACCCCGTGACGGCTGTTTCTGCACAGAACTTACTCGTAACGCTCCCGAGGCGCGCCCACCAGCCAGAGCTGCGACCGGCCGTCCTCACAGGTGGCCCACTCCAGGGGACCTGCCCTGCGGGCCCTGGGAGCCTCCGCTCCAGACGCTAGACACAGCCGAGCCGCGCATCCTCCGCCAGCACCGCGGCGCACGGGGTGGGCAGCGGTGCGGGGCGGGGTTGCAGGCTCTGGCCCGTCTGCTCTGGCCGCGGCCGTGGGCACAGGGCACCCCCAGGACCTCAGCCCCGGCCCAGAAGGGCCTGGCCACACGCCGAACCCTCGGTCCTCCTGGCCCTGCCGAGGCTGCTCACAGGCGCGGTTTCCGGTGCCTGGAACACGTCTGGGGTTGGTACCCCCGCCCCAGCGCCGGGTCTCAAGAGCAAAGGCTGGGGCCCCAGACCCCAAAGCAGGCGCCTGGGCCCGCACGAGCAGTCGCCGTTTCAGAGGAAATAGGAGCAGATCGCTCTGAGCCCACCGGAGAGTCGGGTGGCCGAAGCCCCAGGTGCGGTCTGGTTCAGCGGTCCCCACCGGGTCTTCGGGCCCCCACCCAACAGACAGCGCCCCCTCCCCTCCCTGGGCCTGTCATAGTTGCGCCCACCAGGAGCTGCCACCCCAGTGAGCAGGGCTCCGTCGGGGAGCTGCGCCCGGGTAAGGGTCCTGGAGACGGTGCGTGTGCGTCCTCTGAACGCAGGTTTTCCTGGAGTCACCCCGGCCTCGAGCAGCAGCGACCCACAGGCCCTGGGCTCCGAGCCACAGCCCCCTGCAGCGCTGGACCAGGCTGCCCAGTTCCCCGTCACTGTCCTCCCCTCCCCGGTGCGGTCAAAGCACCGCGCGGCACGCAGCGCCTGAGCTGCCTTCTGCTTCCTCCGACTGTGCCGCACGCACGCAAGACCGGACCTGGCCAATTCACGCCTGCAGTTCAGGGGCGCTGAGCAAGCCTGTACTGATCTCCGGAATCCACATCTCGGGCATGCAAACTCCATCCCACTGGGCAGGCCTCCCCCTGCCCGCTGCGTCTTGGGCCCAGGCCCGGGGCCTCAGCGGGGCACACCGGGCGGGTCCCCTGGAGAGGGCGAGCTCCCATGCAGGCCCGAGAGCCCCGGTGCAGGGTGGGGGTCTCCTCTGAGAGCTGGGGTGCCCCGCAGGGGCCTGCGTGTCCATCCACCCCCAGAGTGGGTGGGCGCTCCCCGTCAGCTTGAGGAGAGCGTTGCCCCAGGCAGCCCCTGCCCAACGCCTGGTGTAGGCCGCACGGGCGCAAGTGGCAAGGGTGCCAGGCCGGCAGGCCAGAGCCCGCGCGGCGGGCGGCCACCAGCTCGTCTCTGCAAAGGTCAGCTCAGCCCCTGGCCCCTTTGGAGGGGGTCCTGGCTGTGCGCCAGCTGTAGCCCCATCAGACACACGACTGGCCGGTGTTTGCTCTCGCCTACGGGGGCATCTGACTCTGCTGACGTCTCTCCTGCCGTACGAAGGTCTTGGTTTTCAGGAACGCCGACTTGCCGTAGCTCCTCTCTTGTAACGGCCTTCGACACCAGAGCCCAGCATCGCCCAGCGCCGCAGCGAGGCATCCAGCTCATTCCCCGGAGCGCGACTCCGCCTGGGCCCAGTGCGCTGCTGTGCGAGCAGCCCTGGCCTGCTGTTGGAGACCGCGTGGCCTCCTGTCCAGGAGAAGACAGGGAGCGCTTAAAGCAGACACGGAGGCAGCCCAGGGCAGTGGCTGCAGACCCAGATGAGGCAACGGGAGAGCAGCTGAGGAGAGGAGGCACCAGCCGTGGGGCGGAGCGAGAGGCCCCGGGAACCTCTGCTCGACTGGAGAGGCACCAAGGAGCAGCGGCCGACCCCGGCTCCGTGAGCTCCCGGTGAGCCCAACTTAGGAGTAAGCACAGAAGCCCCTCAGAGCCACGACCACCGCTGGCCGCCGGCCAGGTTGCCCAGCGCGGTCCCAAGGCACTGGCAGGTCTCCGTCCCTCTCGAGGGGCCGGGCCGGACCCCACACCTACCCCAGGGCCAGGAGGCGCTCACCCGCCCAACGCAGCCTGGGCTCGCTGAGGGAAGGGGGTGCAGGGGCTTCACCGGCTTAAACCTTAGGAAGTGGCCTCGGACCAGAATAGCCGCGGCTAGTGCGCGGCCCACCCTCCCCCACCCCCACCGGCTTTGCCTCAGACCCAGGGCAGGTACAGGTGGCCGTCCTGATGCAGCCGCGGCGAGAGGCAGTCCACCGCAGGCTGCTGACCAGGCAAGTCCGCGCCCTCGACGGCAAAGTTAGTTCCGCCGCGGGCCGCTGACCGAGCAGCAGCCCACTCTGCCCAGGGGCGCGAGGGGAGCGCGGGGCGCGGCAGGCCGGGCCTCGGGGCGGGCGCCTCCGCCCTCCGGCCCGAGCCCCAGGGTGCGCGGCGGGCCGCACAGGGCGGGCGGCTCGGCGGGGCTCGGGAGGGGCGGCTGGGAGGCCGGGCCCGCGCGCGCGCTGGGCTCCGCAGGGCTCACAAGGAGCGGCCGCTGGCGCAAGGCCCGGCCAGGGAGGGTCGCGGCGGGCTCGGCGGGCGGCGCGGCTCGGAGAGGGGTCTGGGCGCGCGACGCCGGCGGAGGGGCCGCAGTGGGGGCTCCCGGGGGTCCAGGTGCGGGCTGTGGGGCTGGGAGGGCGGCAGCGGCGGGCCCCGCAGGTGCCCGTCGGGCGCGGAGCGCCGGAGGGGGCGGGGCCGGGGCGGGCGCGATCAGGGGTGGGGCCCGGCGGGGCCGTGGGCGGGGCCAGGCGGAGGGCGCGGTTGGAGGGCGGGGCTTTGGCGGGCGAGGGGCGGGGCTGGAGGGGGCGGAGCCGGGCGGGCGCGGCGAGAGGGCGGAGCCTGGGGGAGGCAGGGGAGGGGAGACCCGGGCAGGGCAGGGGCGCGCGGGGGTCGGAGGGGGCTCAGGCCGGGGACGCCGGGTCCCGGCGCCGGGAGGCTGCGCCGGCCGCCGACGGCCCGCGGGCGAGCGTGCGGGGCAGCGGCGACGCCCGCGGCCTTACCTTGGGCTTCTCCTCAGACATGGCTGCGCGCGGCGGCGGCGGCGGCGGGAACCAGGCGGCGCGGCAGCCGGCGAGTCACGCTCTCGGGCCGCCGCTCTCCCGCCGCAACTGCTCGCGGGGCCGCGCTTTGCCCCCCAAATCCCGGCGCGCCGGTTGGCCGGCGCCGGTCACGTGCGGCGCGCGTGCACGGTGCGCGCGCCCGCGGCCCCGGCCGTTGGGGTTGCGTCACGCGCGGGCCCGGGGGCGCGGGCCCGGGGGCGCGGGCGGCGGGACCCGGGCCGGGAGCGCAGGACGCGCCCGCGGCCGGCCCGCCCGCGCTAGCTCGGGCCGCCGGGCGCACCCGCCCCAGGGGCGTTCTGTCCGGGAGGGGAGGAGAGGAGGCCTGTGGGGCACCACCGGGGAGCCCGCGCGAGGGCGGGGCCCGGCGGCCTGAAGGCTCCGCTGGTTGCGGCGACGGCTGCCTGCGCGCCCTCGCCGGTCCCAGCTGCGGGCTCCAGCCCTCCTGCTCGCCTGTCCGGTCTGGCCAGTGTGGCCGGCCGAAGTGCGACCCTCTGGCCGCGTTTCCGGAGCGCGCTCAGCCGGGGAGGGACCCCTAGCCCCACTAGCGGGCTGAGCAGGCGAGTCAGGTGCCTGGGCAGCGGGGGAGGGGGGGTTGGCGAGAAGGGGCCCTGCCAGGGTCCGGGCATGAGAGGCGGCATTTTAGAAGGCCGGGCCTCCGGGTTCTCTCTGGAGGCGGCTTGTCCTCCCTGAAATGCGCGCGGCTCGCTCGCATCAAACGTGGCGCCAGCTACCTGTCTCCCTCACCTCCCAACCCGGCCTTAGGAGAGGAGGGTGAGGAGGTGGCTGGAACGGTCCCTCGGCCAGGCAGCCGCAGGGGCGGTCCAGCCTCGGCCCTCACACCTGGGCTCTGAGATGCCACCAGCTGTAAGCAGAGAGCTGCCCCCCCACAGGATGGGCTGTGGTGGAGGACGCCCCTGGTTCGGGATCGGCAGGGCGTGAAGCGCATGACACAGACGTGACAAGACTAAGTGCAAGTCTGTGTCACCGTTAAAGGATTGTCAAAGAGGACGAGAAAGGAGGGTCAGACGATAAGGTTTCTAAGCAAATCATAAAGCTAATTTTACACAACCGGAAAATCACACAAAATATTTTGAAAGTCTGAAGATCTCAGGCAGCTACAAAAACAGAAGACGAGGGCAGAGGCCCCAGAAGAAAGAAGTGAAGCTCTGAGGCCCGTGGGACGTGCGCGGTGTCTGGGTCAGCTTGTGGCCACAACAAAGCCCCACAGGGTGGCACCGACACTCCCGGTCCAGGCTGGACATCTGGGGTCAGGTCCTGGCAAGGCTGGCCTCTGGGGAGGCCTCTCTGGCTGCCCTCAGACCTCTCCCCATGTCCTCACAGTCCTCGCTCTGCTCTGCACACGGTGTGGGGGTGCAGGAGGAAGAAAGGTGCGGTGACGAGAAGTGCAGACACAGGGCACAGCACACTAGTGCCGCTGCTCCCACAAACTCACCTGCCCCTGCTGGGAGCACCGCGGCCTCCAGCCAGGGAGTCAGGCAAGGATGGACAGAACCAGCCCTCATCTGGGCTGACCCCGTGTTGGACAAAGCAGGTGTGCTCTCCATGGCAACACCAACAGGAAGGAACAGGGAGTTCCTGGAGAAAAATAGCCTCATCCAGCATCTCACAGTAACTGAAGTGTTTTCACTCACAATGCTCAGAATGAAATAAAAATTAATGAAGGAACCCAGGCAACAGAACCAAACGGAAAGATAACTACATGCACACACACTAGTAATAAACCCAAAAGACAACAGGGCACTGGTGCCACTGCACAGACTGCACAGTGACCTGAAGGCCTGTGTCCAGGGGCAAGATGACAGGTTGAGAATTTTCAACAGAGAAGTGGAATCTATAAGAAGAAACAAGTGAAAATGTGTAAACACAGAAAGAAGATCTGACAGGACAGCAGTGGTGGGGCAAACAGATCAGACACCGTGGAAGAGAGGGCTCGTGAACTGGAAGACAGGCCTGGAGAAATAATCAGCCAGAAGCAGAGGGGAAGAGACAGAGAACGGAGCAAGAGGCCTGGAGACAATGCACCACAGTGGGAGGCCGGGACATAGCTCTGGAGCGGAGTCCCAGAAGCAGCGGAAAGAACAGGCTGGAAGCAACGTTCGAGAGAAGTTTTCAGAATTCTCCAAAGAGAGCAAAGCACAGAGGAAACACCAAACAGAGTAAGTACAAAGGAGCTTGGACATGTGATGATATGCCTGCTGGAAACCCAGGACACAACGCTCTGGTGGCCGCAGACACGCCGGCTCGTCCACGGGACACGCCGAGGTAGAGTCGCGGAACAGGGTGCAAGGCAAGACACTGAGCAGCCCTCTTGCTGTTTGTTGGTGACAATATACGTGCATGCCTGATCATGTGGCAGTGGTGGGGAAGCAGTTCCAGGGGCGGTGGTCAGTCAGCTTTGGGGGAAACAGTATCTGAGGGAGACAACAGGCCATCAACTTTAATGGGGGATGTGAGGGGATTCGTGAGCCACGTGTCTCAGGAGAATGTTCTGTGCAGGTGCTTGGAATAATCTTAGGCTGCTCCCAGACCGTCTTGAACTCTGCCCACACCGCCGGTCACCGCTACCTAGGCGTCCTGGCCGCCTGTGGTGTGGGCCGCGTCCCAAGGCGGTCGTGTGGGCACCTGGTCTGAAACCTTCACGCGTGCACAGGCACAGAGGCCTTAGGTGGGAGAGGCCACACGATGCCAGCCAAGGCACAAGCACGAGGACTGGCCGTGGGTTTAGCAAGAAGCCCGGAAGGTGGTGACTAGGGGCCTTCTCAGAGCAGTGGCATTAAGTGACCGCCTCCTCCCACCCCCCAGAGGGTGATGGGAAGCAGACAGCCTGGGGGTGGCAACTGAAGCCACACCGTGTGGAAGGACACCGGGCTGTCCCAGAGGAGACAGGGTGCCGCAGGGGGCGGGCAGGCGCAGGGTGTTCACGTGGAAGCCCCAGTGAGGACTGCCTCTGGGCCCAGAGCACCGTCTATGGGTGTTTAAGTCACTGTGGAGTTAAAATAAGCCACCGGGACAGCAGGAAGGCAGGAGTTAGCGTTCCCAGATCCTGGCAGTGTAAGGAGGGCTGACAGGCAAATTTAATTCTCAAAAATGTAAACAGTTTCCCATCCATGATCCGCATGGAAAAGTCGGGTTCATACTGAAAGACTCTCAGCAGGGGCTGGGAGGCGCAGAGGGAGGCCCCGTTAGGCTTCTGTGGAGAGTGGACTGGGGCAGCCCAAGGGGGGCATCTGCGTCCTGCTGCGCCAGGGTCCTCCGGGAGACAGCTGCCTGGGCCGAGGAGGAGCGCGCCGAGGTGGAGACACAGGCGACGAAGCAAGGAAGGACAAAGAGGCAGAATGCCGACGGCCCGCAGCACACCACATCAGGTGAACACACGGCACGAAACGGACAGGGGTGCAGGCTGTGGGTGGCCAGCCCGTTCCTCGGGGCAGGCAGTCGTGCAACCGGGACTGACAGCAAAGCCACCTCTGCCCTCCCACCCCGCACCTGGGAGGTGAGGGAGGGCAGATGCACTCCGAAGAGAGGCGAGGAACACAGGCATGCACCTGCTCACCTGTGCACACCTGCGCACTGCGCACCTGCCGGTGCGGGGCGCCTCCGTGACCCGGCTCGGCACCATCCAGGCCCTCGGGTCTCCTGGGGCGGGAGGAGCCTGCCCCGCCCCCGAAGGCCTCAGTGTGGGCCGCGAAGCTTCCCACACCCTCTCCGTGCGGAGTCTGAGGCAGCGCCACCTTTGTGCCGGAAGGCGCCACCTCTGGAGGGCCCGGCAGAGTGACAGCAGCGGTCTGGGTGCCGAGGGAGGCAGTACGAAGTGGGGCAGCCTCAGTCCCTGGAGCGTCTCGGTCTGACACTTGGCGTTGAGCGCCCTTGGAGGGGCAGAGCTGCCCAGAGGCCGGCCCCGCCGCCGTGCCGACAGCAGGCCAAGGGTGGCCGCACAGCAGACCCTCTGGGTGCCTAGGTCTGGGCAGGCGCCCGCCGGGTGCTTCCTCCCTGGGCGCAGCCCGGAAGCTCCTCACCTTTGCAGGCCGAGTGCTGGGGCGGGCACGGGGCCGGCTTGGCAGGTGCATCTCACTGCCCTCAATGGTGGGGCGCCCCCTGGCCCAGCCCTTGGCCGGGCCTCCTGTCCAGCATGAGAGGGTCTCCGAAGAGCCGCTGGGAGGCCAGGGCTGGAGGCCCGGCCTGGCTGCAGACAGACCCCTCAGCCTCCAGGGGGCAATGCCCAGACGCCAGCCCGGGCCTCTCTGCGAGGTGACTTGGGTGCAGGCGGGCGGGTGCCCCAGCACATATCCCTGCCCTTGGCAGACACTGGAGGCAGCGGGGCCAGCAGACGCAGCTTTGCGAGGCGAATGCCCAGCCCGGCCCCTTGTCCAGGGCCGCATCTGGCTTTCAGGAAATAACTTCAGACATGCGAGAAAGAAAGGGAAACGCCACGTGACACCGCAGCCAGCAGGCCGGGGAGGGGAGGCTGCAGCGCAGAGGGCGGAGCGGAAGGGAAGGCAGGAGCAGGACAGGCGGATGCGGTGAAGGACAGAGGAGGCGCAGGCAGGGTCAGCAAAGGGCCAGACCGGAAGCCCCCGAGAGGGAAGGGGGCATCCGCAGAGACGCCCCAGAGCCCGCTCACTGGGCCGCTCTCCGTGATGCCCTTGTGTTGCCTCCCGTTCCGGCCGCCCCACGGCTGCTGCTGGCCGCAGCCTCTGCAGCGGGGCCCAGGGCCCAGGAGGAGGCCGGGGTGGGTCAGCCGGAGAAGGCACCAGGGCAGTGGCAGACAGGGTTCCCATCTGCCCCCAATGCTGGGCCAGCGGCCTAGCCCTTCGGGGTCAGTCCTGGGGCGCTGGGCACATCAGGAAGGCCCCCAGCCCCGAGCAGTAGAAGCCCCGTGGAGCCTCCTGAGTGTCCGTGACCCTCCAGGGGAGCCCATCAGCCCAGCTGGAGACCCACCCAGAAGGGGCCTCCGCCCACCACTGGCTGGCCTGGGACATGCCCGCCCCGCCTGCTGGGGCTCAGGCTGGCACGGCAGCTACATGGGGGTGCCCGCGGCAGGCTCAGGCCTCTGGGGACAAGTGAGGCGCCAGGGAGGAGGGTCCTGTCCCCGCGCCCCACAGCCGTGGGCCTTCAACAGGGCAGGCCGGGCTGAAGCCCCAGTCCCACCACGGGCACGCGGGCCCCTCACTGCGGCCCGGGAGCTGGGCGGTCAGGGCCTCTGGCGTCGGCTGTGGGCTGGGGCCCGTGTGAGGACAGAGGTCCTGCAGCCTCTTGACCGGCCGCGCCCTCCAGGGAACTGGGCTCACGCCACCGAGTAAGTGCACGCTGACACTGAGTGCAGCAAACGCATCATCGATCAAACTATTTATTGGAAACTGATTAAAAATTAAGGCTCTCGGCACTTGGCGGTTCCTTGAGGTCGGAGCCGGGCTGCTCTCCTCTGCAGAGGCGCAGGACGCCCATGCACGCACCGTGCCAGCAAGGGCTGCAGACGGGTCAACGGCAGAAAGCTGGAGCCGGCAGAGGCGTGGGGCACGCAGGGACGTGGTGGCGGTTTAAACCGCGCTGCGCACGCCCAGGACAGAGAAGCAAGCAGAGACTTGCACAAGGTCCCGTCAGTCTGTGAGCGCGCGGGCGGAGCGTCAGCTCACAGGCGTGCGGGGGAGGGCAGGTGTGGGGGCTCCGGGGGAACCCGTGGCAGTGCGGCCTGGCGTAGGCTGCGGATCACCCATAGCCAGACAGCCCCCGTGGCAGGCGGGGGCCATGTCCAGGTCTAGGAAGGCACGCGTGGACGTCCCTGCCCGCAGCCTGGGGTTGCCCGACTCCCACTCTCTCCTGAGGGAGGGGAAACTGCCAAGCTGGCCTGGGTGCAGGAGCTGCCCCTGGGGCCTCCTGGAGCTCAGGGAGCGGGTCCCTGCACCCCTGGGCAGGGCCTGTGGCGACAGCCACTGGGCAGGGTCTCGGCGCTGAACGTGGGGAGCCGCGGCCTGACAGCCTCGTGTCATTCAGGCCACGAGAAAAGCCCCATCAGTTCCGTTAAAGACGCAAGTCAGACGCTGTCCAGTGAGTGGTCTGAACTCGGACAGCAAAGGCTTTTGGTGACGTGTTTTAGATGGGAGATAGGCCAAGATTTTAAAACGATGGGAGTGACCTGGGGTACCCCACCCTCCACACTGCAAATCTTCGGCCGCCCCACGGCGAGGGCACAGCGGGGCGAGGGCCAGAAGCCGCGACAGGCCGCGGGGCCCAGGAGACAGCTGGGGGGTGCCCCGGTGCAGGGCGGAACCGGCCCCACAGGCACAGGGCGGGGAGTGACTGAGGCAGAGACTGAGGCAGGTGCTCCAGGCTGGGCCGGCGGTCCAGGTGGGGAGGGCGGTGTCCCGAGCGCGGCCCTAGTTCTCAAACCTGGCATACGGGTTTTCCTCTTTGAACAGACCTGGAGGCAGACAGACGTGGCGTGAGCACTCGGCGGGGGGCCGGGCGCCTGGGCCCGTCGGACAGGAGCGGACGCGGCCAGCTGACGGCACAACCAGGGGCCCGCAGCCCTGGCTGACGAAACCGCGCCTCGGGCTGCCCTTTACTGCGCAGGACCCTGCAGGGCCATTAAAATTCCTAAAATTCCTAGCACAGTTTGAAAATAAGTGCGCAAGTCGGAAAAAAAATCTTAAAAATCCTCCTGCTGGAGCAGCCGCTGGCGCGCAGCAGGACCAGGCGTGGTGGCGCAGGGCTGCGGGCACAGGCGCGGCCGGGCGCCGGTCTGCACAGCGGCAGGCAGCACGGGCCCGCAGGACGGGCAGGGCAGGCGCCGGGGGACGCGAGCGCGGCAGCATCCAGCCTCGGTTCCAAGGGACTCGAGCAGAGCAGATGTGTCCCTGGAGGCCGGGAGGAGCCGCACTCACAGCGGAGGGCAGCCGCGCCCCAGGGCGGCCCCAGGAGAGCCCAGGGGCTTCCGCAGCTGCCGGACCCAGGGCCGCGGCTTACCATACTTCTTCCGGATCTCGTCATGCCTGGACTTCATCTCAGCTCTCCTGCAAGACACGACGCCTCGTTCACGCCAGGCCCAACTTCCAAAGACAAACTGCCCCCACGCCACGCGGCCTGCTGCTGCTCAGCAGAGGGCAGGGCTGGCAGCTGGCCCGGCCACTCCCCACCCGAGGCTGCTGCTCCCACCGACAGGTGGAGCCAGCCGGGACTGCCGGGAGCCGGGACAGGGCCACACAGCCCACCGCCACGGCCGGGCTCCGCAGGCGAGGAGGCATCCAGGCCACTTGCCGCAGCGGGCAGGGTCCTGACCGGTGGCCCGGCCAGGTGGCCCAACAGGCCACGTGCCGAAGGCCACCTCACGCGTCTGAGGCCAGGGAGGCCAGCGCTACCTCTCCTCCTGCCGGATCCGCCGCTCCTCACGCTCCCGGATGGCCCGCTCCTCACTCTTGTCCGGCTTCCGGCCCCGGCGCCCCCGGCAGCAGCAGCAGTAGCAACAGCAGCAGGCGACCCCCAGGAGGAGGATGCCCCCCACCACCGACATGGCGATGATCAAGGCCTCGAAGTTCACTGGAGAGTCAGACACAGGGTCAGGGCCCGGAGCCCCAGGCGCTGGCGTGCTCGGGCGAGGCCCCCATGCCTCCCCGACACCAGGCCATGCTCCCCCGGCAGCCCGAGGCCCATCTGGGGGACCCACAAAGGCCACCCTGCCCCATTCAGCTTTATCTCAGGGGAAGGGTCTTCTGGCCAGGGCTGCCGAGATGGGGCCAGGAGAGCTGGCGGACAGCGCCCGGCATCCACACTCACGTCCACCGTGGCCCCTGCAAGTCTAGGCGCACCCAAGCTGCTTCTGCCGGGGCTCCGGGCCGCAGCCCCGCACGGGTCCCGGGGCAGCACCTCCTAGGGCTCCCCAGGCGGGCTGCCGACACGGTTCTGCCAGGGGACAGGGTTCCCGCCGCATGCGCCCCAAGTCACACAGGCTGTGCTGGCTTCGCAGCATCCACCCCAGTCCACTGGCTGCCACCCTCCCGTGTCTGCCCCCTGCACGCGGCAAGACGCCCGAGCCTTCCAGGCCGCGGGTGCCGAAGGCTTCAGAAGCGCGAAGACCTCACTCTCTCCAAGGCAGGGTACACAGGTAACTACAGCTAAACTTCCCCAGGCTGGGCCCGGGCCAGACAAAGCAGCCAAAAGCACCTGCGAGCGCAGCAGGCCATGAGGGGGCTGGTGTCACCCACACCGCCCGCACCCGCCCCCGAGGCCTCAGGCCTGTCAGGGGCCGCAACCTCCCTGCCCAGGGGCTGGCCCGTCCCGCCAAAGCCCAAGCAGCAGGCTCAGGCCCTGCCAGCCCATAGGGCCGGCAACACACAGCCTCGTTCCTGCAGAGCGCCCCAGAGCCCTGTGGACCCGCAGGCCTCCTGTCCAGGGCCGTGTGGCCGGCACCACAGGGCCAGGAGCGACCCACTGCACAAGGGGATCCCCAGAGTGTCCATCAGTAAGGACGCCGCGGCGGCAGCGGAGAAAGGCCCATCAGAGCTGGCCTCTGATGGCCGCAGGCTGGAGGGACTGGGCGGGGTGCATGCGGCACGGGGCGCCGGCCAACCCCCACGCCACCTGGAGGCGGGAGCAGCCACAGCCGCACGGGCCACCCGCAGGCGCCCCGCGGACTGAGGGCAACGTGCCCAGACCAGGAGCCCCTGCGGGGACTGCGGGACGGCCACGGTGGAGCAGGAGACACCAGGCCAGACGACCGCTGAGGGAGCGAGCCCTGCGTAGGGCGGCGGGCACTGAGCAGGGTGTCGGCAGGCGGGCAGGAGCCAATCACGCACAGACGCCTGCTCAGGGACGTCAGAAGGGAGGCCCTGGGGAGGCATGCAGAGGCAGCGGGTGCCGGGACAGGGGACGTCCTGCAGTGGGGTGCCACGGAGCGGCCCGCGGTGCAGCGGGGAGGAGTGCGTGCATGCACACGGCACACGCACGACACACGTGCACACTCACCACAGCACATGTGCCACGCACACGCCCCAGCCTCTGCTGCCCAGGGTAGGGTCCTGGACACGTAGCAAAAGCAGCCGAGGCGCCGGTCGCAGGCGAGCCAAGAGTGACCATGGACGTCCACTCCCAGCGCTGAGGACCCGCCGCTCCCTGACAGGCCTCAGGGACCCGTTCCAGGAGCCGTAAAACCCAACTACACAGAATTGAGTTCTGGGAGCAAAATGCCACAGGTGAACGTCACAGAAGACTGGGCCTCCCAGCACTGGCCTCCCGAGAGCCGGGGTGCCCTGTAGTGAGGACCTCAGGGGGCAGCACAGCCCACAGAACCCGCAGTGGCCACTGCCCGGAGCCCAGAGGTGCCGTCAAACATCCCCCGACCCCGGAGGCTTCCTGGGGAGCGTGGGCAGAGCCTGTCTGCGGCAAGCGGCAGGCCCAGGGTGGCCCCAGGCATGGAGGGCGCCGCCAGCCGAGGACTTACCCCAGCAGACGCCCCAGCGGGCGGAGCTCAGCTGGCAGAGCGAGGCGGGCGGCAGGACCTTGGTCACCGGGTAGTCCAGGCAGGCCTTGTTCGTGCTGCACCAGAGGCACTGGAAGAGACGAGTGATGGTGCCTCAGAGCGGCCGCGACACTGGTCCCGCAGACGCCGGGCCCGGAGGACGCAGGCTCAGCCACCCGGGCCTGCCGCTGGGGCTGAGCTCCAGCTCGGGCCACAGGACACGGTCACCACGTGCCCCCTCCCAAGAGGTGACAGGGCGCAGATACACACGCAAGACAGCAGAGGGCCTGGGGCAGCCACACGGCACGCCAGAGACCAGCCTGCGTGCCGCTCCCCCCACGCCCCCGGCAGGACCACACGGGCCTCTGGTCGACAAGGTTCGTGTCAGGAATGGAAACAACCAGACGCGTCCCTCCCGCTGGTCACGTCGTGTCAGCAAGAGACACCCCAGGCCAAGCAGTTCCAAACCTCCCTCGGAGACTCTGGAGACCAGTGGTGGGGAAGGGGGACTCCTGAGGCCCCGGCACAGGCCCCGGCTCCCTTCCCTCTCTCCCCAGTGCCGGAACGCTGGCCGCAGCAGCTGGGCCTCTGTGAGCGCAGGAGGTGTGGCCCACAGCTCCCGACCGGGCAGCCCTCACCGCTGGTCCCTACCGACCCGTCCGTGTGGTGGGGCTGTCCCCACTTCCCTCCACTGCCCGATGCTAGCCCGACCATGCCATGCCAGCCCCTGAGCAGAGCATGGGGGGCCCAGCCCGGGCCGGACACTGCTCTGATCCTGCCTGATGGGGGCGGGCCCACAGAACACGGCTCCCAGCACCCCCTCCGCGAGGTGCTGCCAACGCACCCGGCCCCGGGCACCAGCCCTCTGGCCCACAGCACAGCACCACGGGGAGGGCCAGCGGGCTCCTGTCAGGCCCCTCACAGTCCCCTGGCCCAGGGAGCTGAGGCGCCGGCCAGGCTCAGTACAGCAGTCTTCCAGGAACAGTTCGGCGTGGCTGCAGCCACACTCACAGCCAGACACAGCCCCAGACACAGCCCCAGCGGCCCACCAGGCCGCGCTACTCACAGTGACGTTCTTCAGGCACTGCTCACAGCTCGTGTTGCTGCTCTGGACGCAACCTGCGGGGAGAGCGCATCAGAGCCGCCGGCGCAGGCCCAGGCCCAGGCAGAAGCTGAGGCTCTGATCCCAGCCGGGAGGGGCGGGAGGCACAGCAGCCTTCGTGTGCTCGGGCGACAGGTCTAGTGAAGGGGGGTACCGAGAGGAGGTCTGCTTCTCGGGGGGATGTGCCCCGGAGTCCAGGAGTAAGTGGCCCGGGGGTGCTGCATGGCCAGCCCACAGGGAGGTACTTCCTTCCCTGGACCTGAGGCCGAGGGGCTTTCCGCGGGCCTCATCCTCAGTGGTTTCTGACCGGCCGACCGGTGTGACCTGAAGGACATGTGGCCACCCTGTCTCCCATGGGGCCCTGGAGTCCTGAAAATGAGCTGCAGCTCCCGTGACACCCTCTCCCCATGGAGGGGAGAGCGAAAACCGGGCCCCCGATACCCGCCCCGGGGACTCCTGAGAGCAGCTTCCAGCTGGACTGAGGCAGGGGAATGCCCAGGGCTGAACCATCCCACTTCCCTCCAGCCCAGTCAGGCCGCAGTCAGGCAGGGGTCAAGGTCCCAGCTCCCCGCAGGTGGTTAAGGAGAACAGGGAAACGAAGTGACCAGGTGGGCGGCGTCTGGGCAGCACAGCCGGAAATTCCTGGACAGCAGCACCCGCACACCGACGCCCTCCCAACCATCCACTGCCCCCACGCCCCAGCTGACCCCTTCTGCTGGAGCCCTGAGAGGTGACGGGAGAGAGGACAGGCCTGGGGACCCGACCACCTCCCGCGGCCGGGCCTGGCCGCCAGGGCTAAACTAAGGCAGAGTGCCGGCCACGCCTCCGGGGCCGCGCTGTGGTCAGAGCCGCACACGGACCTTTCCGGGGCCCGGGAGCGCAGGACCCCAGGGCCCGTCCCCGCAGGGGTCACGGGGCCCCTCCACGTCCCCGCCCCGGCCCCCTCCGCCCCCGGGACCCGGCCCCGGCCCTCCCTGCCTCCGGGACCGCGACCCCGCCCGCCCCGCCCCGCCCCAGGGGTCCCCGAGCCCTCCAGCCGCCGGGGCCCCGCCCCGGCTCTCCGCACCCCCGGGACCCTCCAGCCCTCACCCGCTGGGGGCGGCTCCTGAGCCACGGCCGCGGGGAGCAGCAGCAGGAGCAGCGCGGCGCCACCGAGGGGAAGCCCCCGGCGCCACGCCGACCCGCGAGCGCCGCCGGACGCCATGGTCGTTGCGGCCCCGCCGGCCGGTCGGTCGGTCGTCCCGAGAGTGTCGCGGGACGCGCGCAGCTGTGACGCCCGAGCCCGCAGCCGCGCCCGGAAGAGCCGCGGCCGGAAGCGGGCGCGGCGCGCGAGTGCGCAGGCGCTCGGGGCTAGCCCCGCCCCGCCCGCCCGGAGCCCCGCCCCGCCCGCCCGGAGCCCCGCCCCGCCCCTGGCCTCCTCCCCCCTCCCTCCTTCCCCCCCCACCCCCCACCCCCCCCTCTCCTAAGCCGGACGGCGGCCGCCCTCGGGCTGCGTCGCGCCGGTGGCCTTGGCCAGAAAGGCGGTCCCAGTCCAAGGTGCCCTGGCTCGACCCACAGCGGCGAGGGGAAGACGCCTGCCCGGAGAACCTCGCCCTGGCCATCCTTTCCCGGGGCGCCCCGGGCCCGCGGCGGGGCCCGGGTCTTGTGCCCCGTGCCCCGCGACAGCACCGCTGCGGTCCGGTCCCGGTCAAGTGGCATTTACTTGTGCGCACTTTACAAACACCTGACTTGTTTAAGCTGTTGTCAAAGCCGCGTCAACCCCGAGGGGGCTTCTTTTCTCTCTTGTCCCCCACTTTCTACTGACAACCTGGAGAGGGCAGCCTGGGCCCTGAGGCAGAACTGCCCCGGCCTCACCCAGGGCGACTTAGCGCCCTGGGCCGTTTAGTGCCCGCCAGGTCACTGACCCATTAAAGCACCCACCTTTTTTTTTTTTTAAGATTTTATTTTATTTATGCACACACGAGCTGGGGTACAGGCCAGAGTCCCGGGCGGTGAGAGGATCCACCAGAGACAGAGTGGGGAGCAGAACAGGCAGACGGACTGAAACACACTGCCGAGGGGAGCAGCGGGCGAGGCAGGAGAGGTCTGCTGCGCCTGTGGGTCCCCTCCCCTGCCAGCGGCTGTGGTTTGCTTCCTGGTGTGGTGCTTAACCCACTGCGCCACCAGGGAGGCCCCAAAGCACCCACTTTTTTAAGGCAGCGGGAGCAGTGGCAACGGAGGGCCCTCTGGCGTGGCCGGTTGGTGGACACTTACTGGCGCCTGGTGCGTCACGCCAGAGCCCAGCGCCCTCCCGGGCTGGCAGGCAGAGTCTGTGGCGGAGGCAGCTGCCCCACCCACACGCCCTCAGCCGTCCACCTGGGCCCTCACAGGGCACTGCCCGGAGCCTGGGCAGCGAGCGGCTTTGTCCTGGAGACTGGGAATCTCGGGGAGACCTGGGACACAGACGAGGTCCAGAGAGATCAGGGCAGCCCCCACCTCGTCCAGCATACGGGGCAGCGTGCAGCCGCGGGCTCTGGCACGCCTGTGCTCGCTGGGAGGGCCCACGCAGTTAGGATTTAACGGCCAGCAGCCCCGGCCGAGGGGCAGCCTGTCTCACCGGTGCGAGCCGTCGGGCGACCTCCGGTCTGCAGGTGCAGGGCCTGCCCCAAGGACCCCATGGCCCCGCCTCATCCCGCCTCACTGGGTGAAGGAAATGGGGGCGTGGCTGCGGGGTCTCCCGACACGGAGGAAGGGGCACCCGGCCGCCCAGCTCCGCGTCCCCAATCCACCTCCTGGGCTGTCAGTAGCCGCAGCCCCAGCCCACTGACCGCCCCAGCCGTGCCGGAAGTCCCCGCGGGCGGCGGGAGGCCCGGGCCTGAGCTGGCGGAGCGCCTCTGCACCAAGGCGCCGTGCAGCCGCCCCGCTCCTCGCACGGTGACACGGCCCTCCCCCGCCAGGTGCCCGGAGCCGTGGACACGCCTGGCCCAGTTCAGACGCCCCACACCCCGTCCTGGACCCCTGACAGCAGAGATGTTCAAAGCCCTTTACCGAGGGCGCGGTGCGTCCGGCCGGACCTGCCAGCGCAGCCCAGGGAACAGCACCCCAGAGGCCAGCGCCCTGGGGCCAGCGTCTCAGAGCGTGGACAGACATTGCTGTAGAGGGAGCGACACCGGGTGTGGCCGGAGGCCCCGGGGGTGTGAGCAGTGACCTCCCTGTCCCAACCCCAGGAAGGACCCCGAGCAGCAGGGTGTGGGGCAACTGGGCGTCCCGGGGGCAGGCGCAACCCCTGGGCTGCGGGAGGCCCTCTCCTTAGTGCGTACCCCTGGTGTGTGAGTCCCGCCCTGCCCCGTGAGTCCAGGGTCACCACCTAATAGGCAACTTTCATTGAAACCCCGTCTGTTCCTTTCGGGGTCCTTGGCCTGTTTCAGGGCATCTCAGTGAAGCTTTGCTTGGTTTGGCCGCGCCGCGCGGGCCAGCGTCCTGCCGTCCCCGGCCGCCGGCTGAGGGGTGGGCGCGGCTCAGCTCCCCTGGAGACAGAACGGCCGGGCATTCCTCTCAGGATGGTGTTCGCCCGAGCGGAGTGCACAGGGGCCAGGGCACCGGTGACGTGCCCTGCAGGGAGCAGCGCAAGCGGCCAGCACTGAGGCCACTGGCCTCCGAGCCCTGTTCCCGCCTCCTGCCAGGGGCGCCGCTTCCGTGGCCGCCAGTTTCCGTGGCTGTGGGCTCCTGGCCAGGGGTCTGCAGCGGGCTGGCTTTTTGGCCCTGGGGTCCCAGGGCCGTGGCCCCAGGCAGCCCTATTCACTCCTTATCTGCTCCAGCCTGGGAGGGGCTGGGAGTGGGGGCTCAGTCCTTGGCCTTATTCCGTCGTACCCCACAACCACTGGGCATTTGTCAAGGGCAAGTCGGCGGCAGGGATGGCCACCACCCCAGAGACGGTGCCCCTGCTGTGCACTTAACACGCTGGGGCCTCCCTGGGGGCGCAGGGTTAACTCTCAGTGCTGTGGAGCATCCACGGCCACTGCAGCCCCAGTGCGATCCCTGGCCAGGGAGGGCCCCACAGGCGCAGCAGACCTCTCCTGCTCCCCACTGTCCCCTCAGCAGTGTGCCCCAGTCCATCTGCCTGTTCTGCTCCCCACTCTGTCTCTGGTGGCTCCTCTCACACCCCACACCTGGTCTGCACCCAGTTCTTTTTTTTAACATTTTTTATTTACGTACAGGCCAGAGTCACAGGAGGTGAGAGGATTCACCAGAGACAGAGTGGGAAGCAGAGGAGACAGCGACAGAAGCACACTGCTGAGGGGAGCAGCGGGAGGCAGGAGAGGTCTGCTCCCCCTGTGGGTCCCTCCCTGACCGGGGATCAAGCACGCGCTGCTGTGCTGCGGATGCTTCACAGGGCGGTGCTCAACCCACTGCGCCACCAGGGAGGCCCTGAACCCCAGTTCTTGTACATATGAATAAGAAAAAAAATTAAAAGAAAAAACACAGCTGGCTTGGGGCAGCTGCTGATGCAGAGCTCAAGAGACGCCCCTCTAGCCTGTTTCTGTTTGGGGGGCAGCGCGTCAGCAGGAGCCAGGAGCCAGGCACGGGCCTCCAGCGGGCAGGGCCGCACGCACGGAGTCCCCGAGAGTCGGGTCCGGGCTGGGGCTGGAGTTAAGAGCTTCCCCACGGAAGACGGCCACCGCGATGGTGTCGCCTGGGAGCCGGGACCCAGCCCCGGGCTGGGGCACCCTGGCAATCTCCCACGGCACTGGCCCCTGTGTGAGGTGCCTTCCCCCAAGGGCAGGGTCCTTCTAGAAGGGCCAGGCAGGGTGCAAAGCCCTCCCCAGGGCGGGTGACACAGACCCCAAGACCTTCAGTCCAGGGCCACCCGTTTCCGGCTCAGTGGAGGACAACGGGCTGGGGCAGAGAGCTGGAGAGCCGAGCCTGGGAGCTGGGGCAGGCAGGGCCAGCGGGAGGAGCAGGCCAGCGTGACTGCAGGCCAGACCCGTTTTCTGCAGCTGGATTAAGGATGTCACGGTGCCTGCACCCTGGTATTTGGGGCAGCTCCCTCCCTAGCAAGGCTGGTGCCCTGCGGGCCCCCCAGCCACAGGGGCCCAGACAGAAGGCTCTGGTCTCCAGCGTTCCCACGCCACTCGGGGAGTCCCTCGGGCCAGGAGGAAGGGGCTCTCGTGACGCCTCGCCCGCACTGGGACAAGACAGCGGGCAGGTTTCTGGAGGGCTGTTCCTGAGCTCTTCCGTGGGAAGGCACTTAATCCCAGCTGCATGGACCCCTGGTTCTCGGGGACTCTGTGGGCATGGTCCCCGCACTGGAGGCCTGCAGCTTCTGCTGATGTGCTGTACCCCCAAAGCTGGACCCAGCTCCAGGCTGTGCCGGCCCCAGCCCGCTCCCCGCGCCCTCTCAGGGAGTTCCCAGAGGACTGTCTGGAAACTCCAGGGAAGAGCCACCCCAGGCCAGCTGGCTCCAAGCCCGTCTGCGACCAGCCTCAGGGCACCAGCCCCCTCCCGGTCCACCCTCCCGAGGTGGCCTCCCCTGCCCCGCCCCAGTGCGTGGAGCCCTGCCCAGCGGCTGCTCTGCCCCCACCGTCAGGTCCTCAGGGGCGGCTTCCTCTAGCTGCCGCAGAGGACGCCCGACCACCCGCCCCTGCACCTCAGTAGGTCTGGCCCGGCCCAGGGCTTGGGCCCGGGTGCAGAGGCGGGTAACAGGAGGCCCCCCGCAGGGCGGGGCACGACTCCCGCCGCATACTGGGAGCGGGGTCTTCGCAGGGCAGCACTGAAAGTAGAAGCCGGCGGCCCGCGGCCCAAGGGACGCCCTCCCAAGTGCCCGCGGCGGCGATGACGGCCGGGGACCCGCCTGGACCGAGGCGCCCGCTTGGCCTCCCCGGTTCTGGCGCTGAGGCCTGAGGCCCCCAAGTCCCAAGTGAGTGAGCCACAGGCGTGTCGGCGCACACACGGCCCCCCAACGCCTGGCCCTGGAGTGCGGCCGCCCTGGGAGCCCCTGAACTGGCCTGGACGCCTGGGGCCCACAGGAGAGGCCACTGCCAGCAGGCCGGCTGGGAAGGTCTCGGGGTGGCGACCAGGTGCAGTTTGGGGAGAGCGGTGCGCCCCCCGCCCCGTGGAGCCCACTCTGCCCCAGGCCTGCCGGCCTCCATCTGTGACACGTGCTCTGCAGGACCACCGGGGCTCCTGATTCCGCGGGGGCTCTATTCACAGCCGATGGGAGGGAGCGTGGGGTGCGAGTGGGGGCAGTCTGGAGGAGGCCAGAAGCCATGAGACACAGGACAGGCCGCTGCGGGGGGTGGAGCTGTCCCCCGCGGCTCAGACTCTGGCTCTGGGCGAGGGGCCCTGGGGTCCAAGCGGTGGCCAGGACCCGCAGCCCAGCTGGCCCCTCCCACAGCCGCCCCCAGGCGCTCAGCAGCTGCTGACCCTGTGCAGCGCGGGCTCTGCCTGTCTGGGGTGCTGCTGCTGCGTGGGCCCCACTGTGCCGGCACCAGCTCCCCACGCCAGGTCTGCAGGAAGCCAGGGCGCCGGGGACAGCGGGAGAAACCCCCTCCCCAGAGCAGGCCCGGAGGCAGGAGGCGAGGCCTCTGGCCCCTGCCCTGGCAGCCGCGGCTGCCCCGTGGGGCTGGGCGCCGGCCGGGAGGAGGGCGCCGCCACCCCCACCCCAGCCCGGCGCGCCCGCCCCCCCTCTGCGCGCCGGGACAGAGCAATCAGGGCGCTCGGCCGTGAACACTGACGCATCTTCGAGCAGACTGCACTCGCCTTCGCAGCGCGCCTGTCTCCCGACCCCAGCCCCTGCCAACGGGAGCCGGGACGCACAGACGGGCCGCTGGCCCTCCGGGAGACCCCAGTCCGGCCACGCCGCCATCGCGAGGGCAGGAAAAAGCAGTGGGGAGTCGTGCTCAACGGCCAGGCTGTCCGCGGGAGGACGTCCATTGCGGTGGGGCGCGGCTTGGGGGCGGGAGGCCTTGGGGCGGCGGTAGGCGGGGCTTGGGGGCGTGGTGGGGCGCGGCTTGAGGGGGCTGTGGGTGGGGCTTTGAGGTGGGCGGGGCCTGGGGCCGGGGTGGGCACTGGGGGTGGGGCCTGGCTGGGGGTGGGGCCTGGCTGGGGGCGGGGTGGCCTAGGGAGGGGTGGGGGTGGGGTCAGGTCTAGGCGCTTCCGAGGACCTTGTGGCCGGTCTCCAGGCGCTTAACTTTCAGCAAACTTAGGGTTCATGACTGTCGTGGTGGCGCTCTTGAAAAGGGGGTTGTCCTGGTAGGTCAAGCAAGAGACAGTCGGTGGGGGTTGGCTGGACCTCCCTCGGCGCTGGGGGCGGGCTCGCGCGCGTGGGGTGGGGGGTCAGGTGGGTCGGGATGCGCGCCAGGGCGCACCTGGGACCCTCGCGCGCCACTCACATTGTTCCACTGGGACTTGAGCTTCTCCTTCTCGAAGCGCTTGTACTCGCGGAGGTCGCTCAGGTGGGTCAGGGCTTTCCAGATGACCAGCAGCAGGACCCCGATGAGCACGACTCCCGCCACGGTGCCCCCCACGATGGCTGCGACTCTGGGGCCCTCCACACACTCTGACGTGAGGCAGAAATGGGGCAGTGTCAGCCCGCCCCCACGGGGGATGGCAGCGTCCTGCCAGGACCATGCCTGGCCCGGTCACCCGAAGGCCTGGGCCTCACAGCCTGTGTCCCCAGCCACTCTTGGGGAAGACGAGGGGTGCTGAGTCTGCACCCACAGCCCTGGGAGCTGCTGGTCTGAAGCCCTAACCACCGCATGGCGGTCACCCCACACCCCAGCGTCCCACATCTCCAGCACGAACGCCGCGGGAACCGACCTGTCCTCCCACCCCCCAGGAGGCCCTGTCCCTGTGTCCATCCCAGGATGGCCCAGTGGCCCCAGGTGGCCCCGTCTGCGTCTTGAGGTCCCTGGTGTCTCAGTCTTGAATAGGTGATTCCAGGATCGCCTCCTGGGAGGTTTGGAAGTGACCGGAACTCTGCTGGCACTCGTGGCCTGGACAACCCGGCCCTAGGGCCTCTGCCCACACACTCACGCCCTCTGTCTGGATGCTCTGGGCCGGGCTCGGCTGCAGCCCACCCTCCTGGCTCTGACCCTAGGGACCGCAGCTGCCCTCTCCCCTGCCTTGGCCCCGCCGGCTTCTGCAGGCACTGGGATAGTACCATGCTGGCTAAGCAAGTCTGGACCCTCGGGCACGCCCGAGAAGACAGGGCAATGTCTCTGTGCCCTCCGCCATCACAGCCAACCCCAGCCCAGAGGGGCGGCGGGCAGGCCAAGGGTGTGGAGGTCCTGTTCAGCCTGGTTCTGAGGCCCTGCGCCCCTTCAGGGCTGAGATCCGAGTGCACGGCCACCCGACAGTGACCCCGATAGCCCGCAGCCGCGGCTGTCTCAGTCGTCAGGTGGGGTGAGCAGCTGGGCGCCTGGGCCCCTGTGGGCCAAGCTGGCCTGGCCGGCAGGCCCCCTCCCCCAGCCGCAGGGGCTCACCGCGGTCGTCCTCCACGTGGATGTCGTACTGTTCGCGGCCGTCACGCTGCCGCAGCGTGTACACCATCCAGCAGCCCTCCGAGTCGCGCTCCCGGCACTTGCGGTTGGACAGCGAGCTGTTCTTAGGGGTCAGGTTCCCGCAGGCCTTGCTGCAGTTCTTCTCGAAGGGGCCCTTTTCGAACTTGAGGCACTCGGCACACGAGCTGCAAGGGGCCACGGCGTGAGCGAGCGCGGGGCACAGGTGCACGGTGTGCCCGGGCGGTGGCGCGAGTCCCGGTGAGCGTGCGGGGAAGGGCGCCTCTTGCCCGGAGCCCGGGTGAGCCCCAGGGGCAGGTGCTGGGCCTACCTGGACCCCTGGAGCTAAGGGCACAGGGCTCAGGGGGAGGAGGCCCTGAGCCTCTCAGCTTTGCAACCCCACCTGCTCGGAACCCCGCCCTCGCCCTCACCGGGTCCTGCCCTGAGGTCAGCGCATGCCTCAGGCCCCGCCCACACCACCCTCGAGCCCCGCCCACGTATTAGCCCCGCCCACGTAACATCGACCCACGCCTTAGCCACGCCCACACAACCTCGAGCCCCGCCCACGCCGCGCACTCACACAGAGGCAGCGCAGGGCAGCGTGCAGCCCAGGCACTCGTCGCACGTGGGCAGCTGGTAGCCCTTGTCGCACCGGCACACGTTGCAGTGGCACTCGCCGCGGCCGCTGCACACGGAGCCCCGGCGGTTCTGGCAGACGTTGTTGGACTTCTCGCACTGGCAGGCCGAGCCCTGGTACTCCTCCTTGCAGCTGCACTTGCCGCAGAAGCAGCGCCCGCGCTCTGGAAGGGGCGCCGTCAGCCCCGCCCCGCGCCGCCCCCGCCCTGCCCCCACACCGCCCCGCCCCGCCCCGCCCCGCGCCGCTCACTCTCGCCGCCGCAGACTTCGCCCTCGTAGCGCTCGCAGTTGAAGTTGTCGCACTCGCAGTACTGCCCGTACACCTCCTTGTTGGGCACGTCGCTGGCGTGGCACACGCACTGCCCGCACACGCAGTCCCCCAGCCCCGAGCAGATGACCGAGTTGTTGTCCTTGCGGCAGCTGCCCTCCAGCTCCTGGCTGCTCCGGCCCTGCGTCTGGCACTCGCAGCTCTTGCCGATGTAGCCCGCGTCGCACCTGCTCAGCAGCCCTGTCCAGTCAGGCGCCCCGGAGGTGGCTGGCCCCGCCGCCCCGGCCCGAGGGCCCGCCCTGCCAGGAGCGCCGAGCCTACCTGCACACACCGCACTCCATGGCGCCCCTGCTGCTGCAGAGCCCACGGTCCCTGCCGGTGTCCCGGCACCGGCACTGGCACAGGGGCAGCACCCGCACGGTCACCTTGTCGGTGAAGCCCAGGGCCTTGATGTCGAAGGACTGCTCCTGGATGCACTCCGTGGCCGTGACCTTCACCTGGAAGGTGATCTGCAGGGGGACGGTAGGGTCAGGCCAGGCCCGGGCTCGCCACCTTCCCACCTGCTGGCCCGGCCCCGGGCGTGGCTCAGCGGACGGGTTGCACCCCTGACCCTGCCCCGGGCCCTGGCCTGTGCGGGGAGGCCTGGGCAAGGGCAGGAGGCAGGGGAGGGGAGAGGGGAGAGCAGCCGGGGTGCTGGAGGGAGCGTCTGCCGTGCTCCCCACGCTGCAGACGGCTCTGAGCGTTTGTCCGGAGCCCTCAAGGCGCAGAGGCCAGGCCCGATGGAAGTCCAGGCTCCGCCTATGACTTGTCCTCGGCAAAGGGCAGAGGCCAAGTGGGTCTGAGCGGCGCCCCAGAGCCAGGACCTGAGCAGACCGAGCGCCCTGAGTGCAGAGGGTGCGTCTCCAGGCGGGCGCCTGGGTGCGTGTCCACAGGCCCCCCGCGGCCGGGACCCCAGAGCCACGCGGGAAGCACACGTGGTGCTGAGTGCCGGCTCCCAGCTCGTGCGGGGAGAGCTGGCCCTTGGCGGCCCGGGGTGGACTGCATCCCCTGTGGGCCGGGCTCTGTCAGGAAGTAAAATAAAAACACCAGAAGGGAAACTCACCCCAATGGAGAAACACCCGCTTTGTCCCCAGGGGCACTGCCGCCTGGCTCCGTCCAGCTGCCTGGGGCCAGGTCCCCTTGGGGTGACAAGCCAGGGCTCCCAGGCTGCTTCTCTGCTGGGGGCTCCTCCCAGCCTTTGCTGGGGTGCTCCCTTCCACCCGTGCCTGAGACAGAAGCTTCCAGAATGCTGGGTGGACGCTCACCGGCACGTTGATCTGGACGCCGTCGCAGTCTCCTCGGGGCTGGCCCAGCTTCGGGGCCCCCTTACTGCAGAAGGAGTCGTAGGTGACTCTCAGGGCACTGGGGAGGTTGATGTGGTCCAGGAAGACTCTGGAGGAGAGTTGCTGCAGCAGAGTGGGGACCCAGTGAGGGGGCTCACTCCTGCCCCAGCCTTGGCCAGGCCGCTCCGCCCCTCTGCCTGCCCACCCAAGGAGCTGGTCCTGTCCTCTGCAGCCAGTGTTGGGCGACCAAGGCCACGGCCCCCAAGACCGACCAGCGCGGGCAGCGGCACGGGGTGCTAGCAGCCCTGGGAGAGCAGGACCTGCCCAGGGCAGGAGCAGCGGGGCGGGGGGTGGGACAGAGAGACAGAGAGAGGGACAGACTGACACACAGACAGAGCACAGGCCCGGAGACAGAGACCCGGAGGCGGGTAGAGACACTGACGCAGAGAGAAGCCCGGGGCGGCTGACTCGCCGGCCTCTCGGGGGCCTGGGTGCTGGGCTGGCGGGAGATGCAGAGAAGCTCCTGGTGGGCTGGCCCACGCAGCAGTGTGGGCATTTACGGGCGCATTTACGGGTGCCCCCTGTGCCGAGCTCGGCCAGCCAGGGGACTGCGGCCTGGGGGGCCTGCTGCTTCTGTTCAGCTGGCTTGGGGCGCTAGGGGACACTGCCTCCCACAGGCGAGGATACGGCCAGGCCGTGGGCCCCCGGCCAGGCATCAGCCCTGTGGGCAGCCTGGGGAAGAGGGGCCTGCCGGCGTGCAGCCTCGCTGACCGCCAGGCCCCGCTGGCCGGCACTCACGTTGTAGGCGTTCTTGATGAGCTGGACCACGTTGCTGGAGTCGTCTGACAGCTCCCCGACAGCCGACTTGGGGATGATCTCCGTCAGCTTCTGTTGGGAGAGACCAGCAGGCTCAGCGGCCATGGAGACGCTGTGCACATGTCGGCCTACCCATGGGGCCACGGCCCTGACCGTCCTGCCGGGTCCCGGCTGTGGCCAGCGCTCTCACCAAGCAGACCCGCGAGGGAGGAGAAAAGCCCTGGGGGCAGGCCTGGTGACCCCCCTCCCTGCAGTGGACTCGGGGTGTCTCTGGCCCAGAGCTGGAAGGGCCGCCCTGCCGCCACAGAGGCTGTCGGCCAGTGGGCAGGATGGGCACCGGCAGCCTCGGCTGGCAACAAGGGGTGGGCGCTGGGTGACATGGACAGACCCTGGCGGCCTCCAGGGGACGGCTGTGCCCCTCCCGCCCGCCTCAGTTCCACCTCAGTCACCGGGCTGTCGGGGAGGGCCACACCCAGGGTAAGGATGTTGCTTCCGCTGCCACTGCCCAGAGCAGCGGCCGCTTGTCCATGCCACGAGGGCGTCACCACTGGTCACCGACCACCCAGCCTCCGCTGCCCGCCCGGCCGCTGCAGACTCTGCCTCGAGGCTCAGGGAAGCCGGTGCTCCCGCCCGTCTCCTGCAGAGCCACAGGCCCCGCTGCCCTCAGGCGGGTGCTGGGGGCCCCTTGGGAGCCTGCCGGGGAGTCAGGGAGCAGGGTCAGGCTGGCGCTGCGGCGCCCCCCGCAGGGCACAGCTCCTGGAGCGGGTGGGGCAGGGACAGCGCGCGGCACTCACCTCGTAGGTCTTCACCATCTTCTTGGTCACGGCGAAGATGGGCTGGATGTTGCTCTCCGCCAGCTTGTGTGCCAGCTGGCCCACCGACGGATAGTCCTGGGGGAGCCGCCGCCGTCAGGGCCACGTGGGGGTAGGGGATGGAGGGAGGGGGGCAGGGGGACGGGGCGAGGCGGCCACTCACGAACTCGTTGCTGCGCCTGTACAGGCCGCCCTCCAGGTGGCACTGGCCATCGTTGGGGGTCAGGATGGCGCCCAGCTTCCCATCGCCCGCGAAGTGGAAGCCATCGTCCGTGGCGAACACCAGCAGCCGCGTGACGTTGCGCCAGCCGATCTCATCCTGGGGACAGAGGAGGTGTCACTGGCCTGGCTGAGTGCGGGCAGGGCCCGTTGGGTGTGGGCGGGGCCTGGCATGGGCGGGGCCTGGTGGGCGGGGTCACTGGGGCAGGCCCAGGCCCCTGGGCACTCTGGATCTCTGAGCCAGTGTGGGTGGGCACGAGTCGCGGCGTCCACACAGCGCCCGTGGCCTCCGGGACCTGCCCAGGTGGGCCGGCAGGGGCAGGAGGCTCACAGGAGAGGCTGTTACATGGCGAGGCCCAGGACACCAAGGACGGGGACTGGGGCCCCAGGACAGAAGCAAGTCACTGGCTGTGGGCCATGTGAGGGCAGGGCAGGGCAGGGCCAGCTGTAGGCAGAGCGGGAGCAGGATGCGCTCCCCCAGGGTGGGTGGGAGCCATTGTCCCTGACAGCCGGGGCAGGCTGCAGGGGTCTTGCCCCGGGTTCCGTGGGCAGCAGGGCTGCGTATGGTCATGGGGCTAGGCTTCCCTGAAAGCAGGGCTGGTGTTACCGGGCTACAGCGAGCAGGAGGAGATATGTGTGCTGCTCCACTGCAAGTTAGTGTGGCAGTCTCCTCAGAAACCTTTTATGCACAGTGTGCTGACTGGTTCGTGCAATGGACCAATCGGCTGTGAGCTGTGGGTTGATTGGTGCTTTGTTGCCTGGACTCCGCCTCTCACCACAAGTCAGTGGGGCAGAGCCCTTTTATGTAAAGTGCCCTTCCTGGATTATGAAATGGACCAATCAGGTGCAGGATCGAAAAATGGACCAATCAGACTGAGGTGGGGAGCACCCTGAAAGGGAATATAAGCCAGGGTCGGCGTAAGCCTGGAACATTCATTTAGCGGAGAAGCACTGATGTAGCGGACAATGGAGGAGCAGACAGAGAAGAGAGCAGAGAAACAGAAGCTCAGAGGAAGAGCCCTGCAGAGGGAGAGGAGAGCCCTGAAGAGAGGAAGACGGTTCCAGCCTCCAAAGAAAGAAGGGAAGCGTCCAGCAGCCGCCCTCCGAGGAGGGGAGAGCTGAAGGACTCTGCAGAGACTGGGCCTCATCCTGTCTGTGACACTGGCAGGAGCACCAAAGGCCCTGGACCTGGTGTGTCAGAGCTGTTCATTGGTGGTATAAACCAGCAACTCAGGAGAGCTGTAACACTGGGTGTTCTGGACACCGCCTCTGCAGGCCCGTGTGGTCATCGCTACTGGCCAGTGCTGCCCAGCACTCCTGGTGACCAGTGACACTGGGAGGCTGCTGTCCGTCCCATTCAAGTGTGGACCAGTGGTGCCTTCCAGACGGCCGCCAGGCTGCAGGAGGAGGCCTCAGCTTGGGGACGCAGGAGCCAGAGTGGGGCCTCACCGGGCAGGCGGCCACTTGCATCATGGCGTCCAGCCCGCCCTCGGGGGCATCCAGGTTCCCAGAGATCAGCTGCTTCCCAACTTCCATCTGGAACTGGTTGGAGTTGTTGGTCAGCTTCAGCACATGCCTGAAGGCGAAGGGGGGCTGGCACTCCTTCTCCTTGCCAGGGCAGGGGTTCCTCAGCTTCTCGGGGTGTGTGTTGACGAAGGGGAGCACCGTCTTGTCCACGAAGGACCCGAAGCCTGCGGGCAGGGGCAAGTGGCTGAGGGGGGCAGCCAGGTCGGCTCTACTTGGGTCCACCCGGGGCAGGGGAGAGCAGCTAGCGGGCCGGGGCGCCGGGGGCCCAGGGCAGGGGCGTGGGGTTGGGCTGTGGCTATGGGGCGCTAGCTGGAGGCTGACCCACGCGGCCGGACTCCGTGATCTCATTGAGGGCCTGGAGCAGGTCGCCCCCCAGCTTCTTGACGTTGATGAGGTCGTCCAGCATGGAGTAGGACAGGTCCATGAGGTAGTACAGGTCAATGGGGTAGCCCTTGGCCCGCCGGAAGGTCACGTTGAAGACGGCTGCCTGGCCTGTGGCAGGTGTGGGGGCTGAGGGCACCTGGCGCTGGGCAGGCCCCCCGTGGGTCCCGACCCGCCTGGCCTGTGGGAGGCGGTGGCGCCCGAGAGCCGTCCCCGGACGTGGCCCTGGGTGAAGTGCCTGCTCCTCGCTGGTCGGAGAGCCTGCGCTGCCCTGCTGGGGTCTGCGGGGCCTGGCCAGCCCTGCCTGCCCGCACACCCCAGCGGGGCCCCTCCTGCACGCCCCCTTTGCTGCCGTGTCTCGGTCGTCGCAGCCTGCGGCCCTGGTTCCCAATGGCCTGTCCTCCAGGGTGGGCCCGGCACACGGCAGATGCTCGCGGAGAGGCAGGGAGCAAATGACCAGGTTGGGACTGAACT
This sequence comes from Galemys pyrenaicus, assembly GCA_019455555.1. Lineage (NCBI taxonomy): Eukaryota > Metazoa > Chordata > Mammalia > Eulipotyphla > Talpidae > Galemys > Galemys pyrenaicus. Next base: position 192,585 of record JAGFMF010012237.1, read on the forward strand.
GAGTCCGCTACCGGCCACCTGCCCAGTCTTCGCGCCCTCCGGGCTGCCCTCCCGGGACAGGACGGGGACAGGGATGGGGGTTGAGGGCGAGGATGAGCTGTGGCCTGGCTGTGTGGGGCCCGGCGTCCCCCAGCACTGCCGGCTGCCCCGCCTCCCCGAGGGCCCACCGGGCCTGCCAAGGGTGTCCAGCGCAGGCCTCTCAGAGCTGGCCGCAGGGCTCCCGAGGCCTGTGGAGGGCTGTGGTCCCGAGAGGGATGCGGCGGGGCCGTGGGGCCCGGGCACAGGGCAGGGCAGGGCCTGGCGGGGACCGGGGCCCTGAGTGGGACACTGCTGGGCAGCACACACCGCCTACCTGGCCTCAGGTGCAGCGTCACCATCTGGGGGGACAGCTGCTTCTGGCCCCCTTGCGGGTTGGGCTGGGGCTGGGCCAGGCTCTGGGGGTCCATGATGTCGTCAGCCGGACAGCCCTTCAGCAGCAGCTGCTCCCGGGTGTCGCAGCGGGCGGAGTCGGGCTCCCCTCGCCCCGTGAAGTTCTGGGGGGGCCGGGCGGGGGACACGGGGCCGTGCTGTGAGGTTGCCCCTCGCTTGCCGGGCTCCAGACACAGCCCCGCAGGGCTGGGCAGGGTAGCTTGGGAGGACCTGGGTCCAGCCCCCGCCCCAGAGCTGGAGGCAGCTCCTCTGCCGCCAGTGCTGGGGACACCAGGCGCAGGCCACGGCCCGGGCCAGCCCGCCACCCAGCAGGCCTCAGCAGCGCGGCTCCGTCTGCGCCAGTGCAGGGTCTTCAAGCCCCTCCCCGGGGGAACTTTGTCCAGCCCAAGGGACACCCCGGGGCCCCCACCGCAGCCAGGGCTCAGGCTGACCCCACAGGGAAGTTGCCAGGGGAGGTGCAGTCCGGCCAGGACACGTCGGGAGCCCACAGAGCCGGGCCCTCGTGAGGCCGGAGGGGTGAGGCCCAGCGCAGGTGCGGGGCTCCTCCCTGAAGGAGAGGTGGGGGTGCCCTCCGGGTCCTGGCGGTGCTGGAGGAGCAGGCGGCTGCCCGCCTCGGGCAGGGGGCTCAGGGCCGCTTTCGGGGAGTCCCAGGGGGTGGAGAAAGTGGGGAAGTGCCTCGTGGGCGGGCATGGAGCCAGGTCCTCGGGAGGGGCCGGGCTGCTGCAGGCTGGGGCAGGGGCAGGGGCTGGGACCGTGACAGTGCCGTTAGAGCTATGGAAAGAAACAGTATGGGGGGGGTCCCCAGGAAAGGGGAAGTTCCAGAATCCTGGCTCAGCCCTAAGTGGGTGGAGCTGAGCAGGGAAAGAAGATTCTGCAGAGAGGACAGAGGACGGAGGAAGGGAGGAAGGAGGAAGCAGGATGGAGAGCAGCGAGGAGGCCTGCAGGAGGCCCGTGGAGCAGAGACGTGTGAGAAGCTGCGCCTGCTTCTTGGGCCCGGGCCGGTTGGAACAGACGCGGNTGAGACCCGCGGGGAGGCTGACCATGGCAGCTGTCACCTTGACTTGGACTTTGCTCTTCTCCTCCCGGATTTGTCTGACTCTCTCTGACCCTTCTCTGTGGGTCTCCACGGGAAGGTGCTTTAGACTGTGGCAGCCTTGGGGCCCTGCTTCGGGCCGATCCTACGTGGCTGGACTTTACCTCAAGGGGATGGGGACTTTGGGTGCCTGACTTGGTAACGATGTTCTTTGTCCTTTCTGAATTGTTCCCCACTTGTGTTAAAGTTCCTTTCCACTGAAGGTCTTATATGTTTGTTTTAATGTGGCGGATGGCAGAACCCATTCAGAGAGGGCAGCTTTGGGGGTTCTGGGTGCCCCCTCCCTGCCCTGTAACAAAACCAGTGTGTGGGTCTGCCCTGATGAGAGAAAGGAGCGAGACAGGCATGGGAAGAGGGAGAGAGGAGGAAGAGGCGAGGTGGGGAGGAGGTGAGGAGGGTGGGGGAGGAGGTCCACATCCGGGGGTCCTCAGGGAGGAGGGACTGGTCGAGCCTGGAGGCCCTGGAGGGTGTGGTGAGAATCGGGGTCCCCGCGGGGCCGTCCCTGGGAGGCGGGCGGCCTGGGAGCAGGGCTGGGGCTGGGGCTGGCCATCTGACCGCTGCCTCCTGAGGGCCTCAGCAGTGGCAGGTGCAGTGTAGAGCCGAGAGGGGGACCCGCAGGGCCCCGTGCACCCGCCCTGCTGAGCGGCTCACACTCCTGTGCACCCCGGCCACAGCACCCCCACCGTGCGTCTCCTCCTGGGGTCCAGGCTCCCGGGCCTCTCCAGGCCAGGGTCCCACGTGGGCCTCCACGGAGCGGCCCGGCCCAATGGGCCGTGGCGTGTCCGTCCACGAGGCGCTGGGGTTGCGGCCATCCGCAAGGAGGTGGGCGCCTGGGGCAGTGGCCAGTGGGCCGGGCTGAGGCAGCCAGAGGGGCCGGGGCCGGCCGGCGCTTACCAGCTTCTGGCACCAGGTGCAGCTGGGCCCCGACTCCACGCAGTCCCGGCAGCTGCTGACCTTGTACTTGGCGCACTCCTGGGGGAGGACTGGGGGGCGGGGGGCTGAGCGCAGGGGGCGGGCAGGGCTGGGCCGCTGGGTCGCAGGAGGATGGGCAGGCGTGTCTGCCGGCCCCAGGGAGGTGCCCCTCGCAGCGGGGCTGCCGGAACATGGGCCCAGGAGGGCGTGAGGGCGCCCCGACCTCCCCCCACCCCCCGATGGAGGGGGTTCCCGCGGAGCTCACCAGACCCCAGGGAGAGCAGCGCCAGCAGGGCGAGCAGCGGAGCCAGCCGGGGCAGCATGTCCTGCGGGGGCGGGGACGGGCCTCAGACCAGCGCTGCCGGGCCACGCGGGCTGGGCCGCCCTCTGCTGGCCGCACAGGGCCCGGCCAGGGACACGCTCCTGCGGGGCCACGTGCACACTCACGCACGCACACAGGACACACTCACGCACACAGGACACACTCACGCACACAGGACACACTCATGCACACAGGACACACGCACATGCAGGGCACACTCACACAGGACACACATGCACGCACACTCACATAGGACACACTCACGCACGCACACTCAGGGCACACTCGCATAGGACACACTCGTGCACGCACACTCGCATGACACACACTCACATGGGACACACACATGCACACTCACGCAGGACACACTCATGCACGCACATGCAGGGCACTCACACAGGGCACACTCACGCATGCATGCACAGGGCACACACAGGACACACTCACACATGCACACGCAGGGCACATGCGCACAGGACACATGCATGCACGCACACTCACACACGACACACACAGGACACATGCACGCAGGGCACACACAGGGCACATGCAGGGCACACTCACACAGGAACACTCACACATGCACACGCAGGGCACACTCACACAGGACACACGCACGCACACTCACATACGACACACAGGACACACACATGCACACGCGGGGCACACATAGGACACACACACATACACACGCAGGGCACACACGCACACTCATAGGACACACTCACATAGGACACACTCATGTACGCACACTCAGGACACACTTGCATAGGACACACTCATGCACGCACACACAGAGCACACACAGGGCACACTCACACAGGACACATCACGCACGCATACGCAGGGCACTCACACAGGGCACACTCACGCACACACATGCAGGGCACACTCACATAGGACACAAACGCACACTCATAGGACACATGCACACTCACATAGGACACACATGCACACTCACGCAGGGCACCCTCACACAGGACACATGCATGCACACTCACACACGGCACATGCCCTGGCCGGCCTGGCCTCTGTGACGTGGGCGTGAGCAGGGTGGGCCTCCTGGTGCTGGTGGACGTGGGACTGGCCAGGACAACTGAGCTGAGCCTGGTGGGGGCTGGACACCTGGGCAGCTGCGGCCTGGGCGAGCCAGTCTGTCCCTTGTGCCATGTGGGCCTGTCCCGCCCTGAGCCCAGCCCCGGCCCTCGCGGTCACTGCTGCCTGGTCTGGAGGAGTCGGGGTCTGCGGCTCCCAGGGACCAGCCTTCTCCCCGAGGAGGGGGAGCTGCGGGGCTGCCGAGCTGGCCAGGCGCAGAGTGGCCGGGCCCCTCCAGGCTGGCTCCTGGAGGCCTGAGGGGCGGAGACCCCGGAAGGAGGGCACTGGGGGCCTGCCGGGTGGCCCGGGGCCAGGCTCACCGCAACTGTGGAAGCCTGGGGGACGTGGCAGCGCCCCTCCCAGGGTCACCAGGCCCTGTGACCGTCAGACCCACAGCGTTAGAGCAGAATCCCCGGCCCTTCCCGGTCGGCTGAAAGCAGAACTCGGCCGGCCCTGGCCCCGCCGCGCGCAGGCGTGGGGTGCTTTCCGCCCCTGCAGGCACCCCGCCCATTCGGGAGCCCCCACACCTCCTCCCGAGGGTACAGGCAGAGGCCGGCTGTGGGCAGTTCGGCCCTCCATGCCGGACCCTGGGACCCCAAAGCCCTGCGGCTGCACCCCAAGGGCGCCGCTGGCCGCCCCCACTCACCAGGCCTGCCCCAAGTGCCAGGTCTAGCTGGCCTTGACAGCACTGTCCACTCCTGGGACCCAGGCTGCTCCAAGAAGAGGCTGGGAGCCCCCCAAGCCCCGACCGTGAGCAGCCGCGAGAGCAGCTCCATGCCAGCCTATGCCCCGGACGTTCACTTGGCCGCACCGAGCCCGGGGCCCAGGCAGGGGAGCCACAGGACGTGGGCCTGACAACCCCTCCCCAGCAGGGGACACGCCCACAGGCCACCGTCCTGGCCGTGGTGACAGGAAGCCAGGCGGGGGCAGGGCCCCGGCACTGCTGTCCCGCCCCCCGCTCAGTGGGCAGCTGTGTCCAGCCTGGCTCTGGGCCTCGGGGAGGACGCAGGCAGCCCTGGGACCCTGTGCCCAGCCGGGCAGGGGCTGCAGGGCATGTCCAGTCACCGGGGCGGGCCGCAGCGGACGGGCCCCCTACACCTGTACAGGGACCCCCACGCCGGGCCCCCGGCGCCAGCCCCTCAGCCACTGGCGCTCTGCCTGGCTCCCACAGGGGACCTGAGGGCCCTTCCTGCTGCCCGTCCCCCAGGGCTCGGCCACGGGGCCTCCACTGCCACTAGGTGGCGCTCTGCCCCACCCGGCCAGGCCAGCCACGGCAGAGCTCGCCCCGGCTGTCCTGCGGCTCAGGCCAGCGTGGAGGCGCCGAGAGGAGGGGACGCACCCGCACGAACAAAACCCATATTTGGCAACGAGAGAAAAGGGGAAACGAGAAAACACTTTGAGAAGAGCCGAAGGCCCCACGTCCGCCCAGGGAAGCAGCCGCCTGTCCCCGGCCGAGGGGGCGGGGAGACCGCAGGCCTCTGGGTCTTGCCGGCTCCAGCTCGGCGAGGGCGGGGTGCAGAGGCTCTGCCCTCCCCGAGGTGCCCTTCCTCCGCTCAGGGGCGCCGGACGCGCCCACCCTTCATGCCCTCCTGTGGCTGCTCTCGTTTGATGCAAGAGGGAGGACGGCGAAGGGTCAGCCCCTCCGGCCTGCCAGGGATGCCAGCGCCCAGCGGGCTGGGCACCCTCCGGGCAGTGGCCGCAGGGCCGTGGGCAGCCACAGCCACACGCGCCTAGCCGGCCCGCCTCAGCCTCCAGGCCGCCCCAGGGGTCCACTGGGACCACGGGCAGCCAGGTCACCGGTCACCGGCCTGCTCTCAGCCGTTTCTTCCTCTCAGGGGACACGCGGATGGCAGGTCCACAGGTCCGGGAGTCGTGAACAGAGGAAAGGAGTGAGCAGGATGGACGGCCACCGGGGCCCAGCCTGAGGCAGAGTGGCGTCCAGGCCTGCACTGGCCCAGCGAGTGCTGACCGGGCCTCTCGGCTGCTCCTGGCCAGAGGGCAGGGCCGCGGGTCAGGCCCGGAGGGGGCAGCGGTCCCTGCCCGAGTGGACGCAGTGCGCACACAGCTCCGCGGCCCGTGCCTGCCCACAGGAGGGAGGCCGCTCACTGCAAGGGCCCCGGCAGGGCGGGGCCTTGGGCCCAGCGGGCGCCTGGCCACACCTACCCCCGGGGGCCGCCCGCTGCTGGGCGCCCAGCGGTCACCAGGACCCTGGGCCCGGAGCAACAGGCCCGCACTGCCCACAGGACCCCTGCCTCCCCACCTCGCCCGCCCCCACGGCACGGCCGGCCCTCACCGGCTTCTGAGCCCACAGCGTGGACTTCCCCACAGCCCCGACACCCTGAAAGGGCCCCCAGAGCTGCTGCCGCGGCTCGAGCCCCGGCCCCAGGCAGGCAGAGAGGGTCTTTCTTGCTTCCCATGTGTGTGGGCCGCTGCGGGCTTCTCCCCGAGGGGCCTCCCCTCAGCCCACCCGGCCCCTTCCCAGCCCGGCCCCAGCCCTGCTGCCGACTGCCCGGAGCACACTGCACACCTGGCGTCAGAGGAGGGTCGGGCGCCGCGGGGGCTGGCCATGCCACGGGCGGGTGGCTCTGGTCTGGGCTCTGTCCACGAAGCCTCAGCTGGGGCCGCTCCCTGGGGGACCCGTGCGGGCGGGCCGAGGAGCAGCCCGTGCACCCCAACACACGGCGGGAGAGGCTGGGCCCTCAGGCCCTCCGGGCGGGAGCTCTCACCTGCCGCCCGCTCCTGGCCTGCAGCCAGCGGCCCCGGGGTGGCCCTCAGCAGAGCTGGCCCGGTGCGCACACAGGCGGGGCCGGGAGCGGGGCAGGGCCACCGGAGCTACACTGGGACCACGCCCCTGCCGCTGCCCGCTGCCTGCTGCCCGCTGCCCGCCGGCCCTTTGCCTGCAGCCGGCTCCCCGGCACTGGGGCGCCCACACCTCCCCTGGGAAGCGGTTCGGGTTCACACCGCATAGTCGTGGCAGCCAGAGCGCCGGCCCACGGCCCAGGTCAGCGGGTCTGCCCGCCCGTCCCCTGCCCCTGCCCGGGCGGGGGGCTCCTCCCTCAGAAGCCTCCGGGCAGCAGCCAGCCTTCCCGGCTGCTGTGAGGGGCGCTGCGCCCGGGCAAAGCGGTGGTCAGGGGCTCGAAGTGGCTGCAGCGGAAAGGGCCTCCCTGCTGGGCCCGCCGCTGTGCCTGGCAGAAGCACCTGAATGCACGGAGAGCCCGGGCCGGGCCGGGCCAGCACGGCCCCCTCACTGGCCAGGCCCAGGGCCCAGGCGTCCGTGGCGCTGGCCCCGCGGTCCTGCCCGGACTCGGTTCCCAGTCGTGGGGCCATCAGGGGCCCCGGGCCTCAGTCTGGAGCAAGGGCTCCTTGAGCCTTGAGGCAGGCGGGTGTTGGGGCGCCAGGCACCCCGAAGATGGGGGCACGAGTTGAGTGCACCGTCCTCAGTCACCCGCTGGGTGCTCCCCGGTTCCCTGTCCGCAGGGCCCGCCCACACTGCTCCCTCCTCCCGCCCCAGGCAGGTGGCTCCCACCCCCTTGCAGGCAGCTGCAGGCAGGAGCCCCAGGCACAGCAAGCAGGCAGCCCCAGTGCCAGGCCCCAGAAGAAGGCGGGGCCGGGAGCCAGGGCGGGGGCAGACGGGGGTGTGGGCAGTGCCCAGAGGGTCCGGCGGACTCCGGAGTCCAGGCTGCGGCTCCAGTCCCCAAGCCAGGACACCTCGCTCAGGCTGGCCGGAGTCTGGGCCAGGGGCGCGGTCACACACCTGTGTGGCGGTTAGACCAGCCCTTGTGGAGCTTCCAGAACCTTCTGAAAAGTGGTGAACACACCGCCGCGAGTGCCCACACGCACACACAGCACACAGAGGGCCCCGCACACCGCAGCTGGGGAGGGCCGCGGCCAGCCCAGGGCGCGGGTCGGAGGGCAAGGCCGGGCCGGGACCCCACAGCCGCTGGGGCCCTGCCAGGGCTGCTGCCTCCAGTCCCCAGCCCGCCAGGCCTCACCGCCGCTCGCGGGCTCAGCCAGCATCCGGCTGGGGCCTTGGAGTCGGGGCCGGGCCCCATCCTCCCGCGCCCGGGGCCGGGCCCTCAGCACAGGCGCACCCCAGACTCCATGTCTCTGCGAGGCGGGATGTCCCACACCCCGTGCCTGAGCCGCGACCTGGGGCAGGATGCCGGCCAGGCCCCCGGGCCCCAGCCTGGGGTGCGCCTGCCCTGGGGAGCAGCAGGCACACCAGGGAAGCACCTCGGGCTGAGCCCCTTGAGAAAGACAAGCCTGGACCCAGGGGCTCCTGTCCACTCACCCTGCCTGAGGCCATGGTCTGCGGTGGGGGCGTCAGGCGGTGGGGCGTCGGCCGCTGCTCTGGCGCTGGTGCAGCACCTCTGAGATGCTGGCCGCTCACCCCGAGGAAGACAGCACTTCCTCTCTGCCGGGAGGAAGTATCTGGCTGCACATGGCCTCGGCCTGTGCTGGGATCGCATCCGCGCTCCCTGGGGGCGGGGAAGGAGGGCTGCAGAGGGCGCGGGGCGAAGGCAGTGATTGCACCGCAGAGCACACCCGCCTCCCACAGCGACCTGCACATCCTGCCCGCGCCTGTGGAGGGTGCACGCCTGACACAGTCAGAAGACCAGCGGGCGCCAGCCAGCGAGCAGCAGCGCCGGCCCGGCGGAACCAGCAGGACCCTACAGAGCCCTGCACCATGACGGCCCAGCGGAGCACCCCTGCATGACGCCAGCGGAGCACCCCCGCAACCCCAGAGGGGCCCCCTGACGAGCTCAGAGGAGCACCCGCCCAACCCCAGTGGAGCACCCGCCCGACCCCAGAGGAGCACCCCCTGACGAGCCCAGAGGAGCACGCGCCGACCCCAGAGGAGCACCCGCCCGACCCCAGAGGAGCACCCGCCCGACCCCAGAGGAGCACCCGCC
>JAGFMF010012237.1:205894-235411 GCA_019455555.1 Galemys pyrenaicus
GCCGTGGGGTGGACGCGCCGTGACTGTGGGGGAGGGCTGTGGGTTGGACACGCCGTGGCTGCGGGGGAGGGCCGTGGGGTGGACGCGCCGTGGCTGCGGGGGAGGGCCGTGGGGTGGACGCGCCGTGACTGTGGGGGAGGGCCGTGGGGTGGATGCGCCCAAGCCGTGGCTGCTGGTGGAGGGCCGTGGGGTGGACAAGCCGTGGCTGCGGGGGAGGGCCGTGGCGTGGACGCGCCCGAGCTGTGGCTGCGGGGGAGGGCCGTGGGGTGGACGAACCGTGGCTGCTGGGGAGGGCCGTGGAGTGGACGAGCCGTGGCTGCTGGGGGAGGGCCATGGAGGCCCCACCAGGGCACTGGCAACCCCGGTGGGCCCCGGGCTGGCGCGCCTCCATCCGGATCTCAGGGTGGGGGGCTGATGCCCCACTGCAGGGGCACCCAGGCCGGGGCACGCCAGGCCTGCGCCCCAGGTCACATGGGCAGGGGCCGCAGGGGCCGGCAGGCAGCAGGCCAGGACGAAACAGACCCACCTGCCACCCTCGAACCTTTTCCTGGCCTCTCCCTTCAGTCGGAGTCCCTCCTCCTCCTCCGCCTTGCCGGGGGCCTGCTCTGCCTACGCCCCTCCACGGCAGTCTGCTGGACACGCACCCTTCCCCAGGGAGCCCACGGGCTGCTGCGTGCCCCGGCTCCCTCCTCCGCTCAGGCCTCTCCCTCTGGCAGCGGGGTGCCCGCGCCCAGCCAGCCCCTGGAGGGTGCGCCCTGCTCTCTAAGCGGGCGAGGGGCCGGCCTCTCAGGGCTGCAGAGCTGCGGCTCAGGGCTCCGGGCAAACCTGGGAACGTGGGCGCAGGCCAAGTGTGGGGGTGGGCGCCCAGCAGACCAGTGAGCGGGGGCGGGGGGGGGGCAGGAGGTGGCTCTTCTCAGGCTGGGGAGCCAGGGGTGGGGCTGAGGCTGCGGCCGGTGAACCCACCCGTCCACTGCTCCTCTGTCTCCGAGGCCACCGTGGCGGCCACAGACGGGCCCTCCCTCTGGGCAGGGTGGCCCTTTCTCGCTGCAGGCGCTGTGGCAGAAGCGCCCGCTCAAAGGGCTCCTGACCGGGAGGGCGAGGCTGGCAGGGAGCGGAGAGGACAGAGGGCGAGCGGAGTGGCCAGGCCCAGCCCGCCCCGCAGGCTTGTGAAAATCTGACTTGGGCAAGCGCTCCCCGCCGCCCCCGCGGCCCAACCACTTCCTCCGGGGAGGGGAAGGCTGTTCTTTCCTGGGTTTCCAAAGGCAGAAGCGCGGTGCCCGACTTATTTGCATCCAGACTTCCGTGCAGTGGGCTCAGCCGGACGGAGGCGCGGGCAGACCCCAGGCCGCCGGGAGACCCCGCCGCCCTCCTCAGGCCCGATGCCTCCATGCCCAGGGTGCGGCCCCACGCAGCGCCCGCCTGCCGGGTGTGGGAGGAGCGCCTGCCCCCAGCGGCCTCTCTGACCCCTGAGCCGCTGGCCGGGGCCGGACGTGTGGGGGAGAGGGTGTCCCCACGAACTCCACCAGTGCGGCCAGCGCGATCAGACAGCAGGGCCGCGGCTCCCTGGGCCCTCACCTCTGAGGAGGGGCTGGGCTGGAGTAGCCAGACTGGCCTGGGGCTGGGGGCTCGGCCGCCTCAGCCAGCGCTCAGCCGGCGCTAGGGGTCCCAGCTCAGCGCAGCTGCAGAGCTCGGCAGCTTTCTCCCCCCAGCTGTGCTCTGGTCAGCCCCGTGTGAACAAGCCCTCCGTGCCCTGCGGTAAGCGGGTGAGACCCCGTCAGGCCACCCTACTTCGCCCCGGGCTGTGCTGGAACGGAGGAGCCCAGAGCTGAGGGGGCAGAAGCAGGTCTGCCCACGGGGCGCCCACGCTGCCACCCCGGCCGTACTGCGGCCCCTGCCCTGTGGGTTCTGTCCCCGCCCAGGCCCCGGAGCCGCTGGCCGCAGCCCATGGGCGCCCCACCCGGCTCCTGCTTGCTGGGCACTCCAGCCCCGTCGCGGTCCCTGGGCAGGTGGACGTGGGGCTTCCTTCCCGGGCTGGCCTCGCTGGGCAGGCTGAGGGCCGAGCCGGGGTGGGGAGGGCCGAGGGGGCTCCCGGGCCAGAGCCACTGGGACGCCGACCTGGCAAGGCAGACTGAGGCCGCGCTCCCCTCCCCCCACTCCCGCACTGAGGGGCCCGGGGCTGCCCAGCAAGCGGGGACTGGGCCACGGCGGCCCCCACCCCCCCCCCCAGCGCCCGCAAAGCCAGGCAGAGGAGCCACGGGCCTCGGGGCGCTGAGGGCCGGGCCTCCACTCTGAAGGAGGGGCCGTCGGGGCGGGGGGGAACCTGGCTCGAGCCCCTGGGGGCCCTGGGTCCCCGTGCTGGAGGGGCACCCGCCCTGGCTGAGGGGCGTGGGGAGGCGGGTGGGAACCCCACTCCTGTGAGGTTTCATGGGTTGTCAGGTGGGGATGCTGGGGCCAGCTGTGTCAGGCCTTGCCCTTTTTTTTTAAGATTTATTTATGCAGAAGAGCTGGGGTGCAGGCCAGAGTGGGGGGTGAGAGGACTCCCAGAGACAGAGCGGGGAGCAGGACAGGCGGATTGGCCGAAACACACTGCCGAGGGAGCAGCGGGAGGCAGGAGAGTCTGCTGCGCCCTGGGGGCCCCTCCAGCCCCACAGTGCAGAGCTCAGCCCCTGCGCCCCCAGGGAGGCCCCGCCCCCTTCCTTGAGGTGGCCTGGAGGGCTGCCTGCAGGGTAGTGAGGCGGGCATGAGGCAGACGCGAGGCCGCCAGGCGCCAGCGGCCAGGACAGGACTGGTGGGCCGAGGCCGCACGTTGAGACCAGCCCAGCAACGCTCTGGACCAGAGGCCTCTGCGGTGCGGGGGCCAGGCTGAGCTGCAGCCGCGTGCCCGCACACCCTTGCTGCCGGCGCACCCTGGCGTGATTCTCGCCAGCAGCAAGGCCCCCCGGGCTCCCCTCCTGGCACAGCTGGGGGCCCCACCAGGCCCTGGAGCCCGAGAACAGGCTCCCGCCCAGCTCTGTGACGCCCCTTAAGGAAGGGGTGGGTGGGGACTGCTGGGGGAACCTGCACCTCCCCAGCCCATTGGGGCTCTTCCGGGGCACCGAGACAAGGGCTGGCTCCAGGGGCCCCCACAGGGGCACCCCGACCCAGCAACCCCCGCCGTGAAGGGGCCCCGTGACAGGCCGTCGCCCAAGGCGCCACCCTGGCTGCACCGCAGGGAGGGCCACGCTGCCCCTGGGAGCCCCTGACACCCCGTCACCCGCCGGACCAGGACCCCGCACCAGGACGGGTGACTGCTGCTCCGGGCCGGCTCAGGGCGGGCGGTGCTCCCCACCGGGGCCCGGAAGCGGGGGCCGGAGGCCCGAGCGGCTGGGAGGGGTGTAGGGGCAGGCTTTCGGGGCGACAGCGGCCAGCCCCTGAGAGACAACGACCTGGGCCGAGGTGAGCGGCCCCCAACTGCCTACCGGACCTCGGGCCCGGACGCCCCTCGGCGGGGCCTGCAGGCTGATGAGCAGCCCCACACGCCCCACGCGCCCCATGCAGGCCGACGAGCAGCCCCACACGCCCCACGCGCCTCATGTGCCCTGCGCGCCCCACACGCCCGCACACCCCACACAGCCCACGCGCCCCGCATGCCCCGTGCACCCCTCATGCCCCACACAGCCCACGCGCCCCATGTGCCCCGTGTGCCCCACACGCCCGCGCACCCCACACAGCCCACGCGCCCGCGCCAGAGGCCACAGCCAGGCAGCCCAGAGCTGCAACACAGCTGCTCGGGGGCTGAGGAGCTGGCCCTGCTGGGCCCCCAGGCCTGCAGACTGCCCCCCTGCTGGGCCCTCAGGTCACAGACCCCCCCAGGGCCCCAGGGCTGGGGTACGCACTGGGCCCAGGCCCTGAGCCCCCGCAGGCCGCCAGCGGGCGGGGTGATCACCTCGGTTTCCCTCGTCCAGAAGAGCAGGGGCCTCCCCAGAGTCGGGGGTTGGGCTCGGGCTGTCACCGTCACCGAGCGAGCCGGTCCGGCCAGCGAGGGTCCCGCAGGCGCAGCAGACTGCCTGCCTCCCGCGCCCCCTCAGCCTGCGCTTCAGTCCATCGCCTGTTCTGCTCCCCGCTCTGTCTCTGGGGAGTCCTCACCCCCCGCACCTCTGGCCTGCACCCCAGCTCGTGTGTGTGCACAAATAAATAAAAATAAATCTTTAAAAACAAACAAGCAACAAAAGCAGGGGCTGTGCAAGCCAGTGGGAGCTGCCCCTTCTCGTGCAGACCCGCTCTGCAGGTGTTTTCTCCCAGCCTGTGCTTCCGTCTTGCTTCCCCCTGTGCTGCAGAGGAGGAGGTCTGGGTGCTCGGCGCTCGAGAGAGCCCCAGCTCCTTGCCCCTCGCCTCACTGCCGCCTCTGAGCAGCCTCCGCCCAGCAAGCGCCACCAGGCGTCCTCCAGCAGGGCGAGGCTGGATCTGGTCTCAGGCCCACCCTGCGTTGTTCTGGGGTGCAGGCCTGTGCCCCATTTGCTGGGGACGCCCATTTGGGGGAGACCATCTCAGGGCAAGTGAGGACGCTCCAGCATCTGCCCCTCGGCCTCTGTGGGTGCAGGGGGCGGGGTGCACAGGCCTGGGGTGCGTGGGCCTGTGTGGTGGGCGCGCCTGGGCCGGGCTAAGGCTGCAGGGCGGCCTCACAGGGGACGGGCGCAGAGACAGCGGCTGAACGGCTCCAAAGGGAGAAACCACCCGGTGGTGCCAGAGCGAGCGAGGGAAGACGCGCAGGCCGAACTCCTGCCTGCGCCGGCCGCCCACAGATGGTGCAGGGAGCGGTCAAAAGCCACCAGGGCCGGCCTGGCCCCGCCCCGCCCCTGCGCCTGCCCCTGCGCCCCGCTGCTGCTCTGTCAGGCCCCAGCCCGCAGGAGCTGGGTGCTGGGGGTCGGCGTCCTGCGGCTGCCCCCGCGAGGCCAGAGGCGCCTCTGCACGCGGGGTCTTTCTGCCTCAGCTGCGCGTGACGGTGGGGGCTGGTCTTGGCGCGCCCGGCGGTTCATAATGGGCACAGTTGGCCGTAAACCCGACCGGTGTGGCCATCAGCCCCGCGGTGTCCTTGGAGGGGACGCGAACACCCGGCCTGGCGGGCAGGGAGGCACCCAGCACCCAGCGGTCAGCGGGCTCGGTGCCGGGGCCACTGCGGGCCTCGCTGGCCCGGCGGGAGTCCAGCTGTGCGTCCAGGCTGGCGGAGAGCTGGCTCGCCAGGCTCAGGGCGCACGGCCCAGCCGGCGCGCCGGGAGCCAGCGCGGGCATCACCCACCGGGCGGGGGCTGCACCCTGCTCCCTGCCGACAGAGGACACGCGGGCGCCCCTGCCCTCTGGTCGGCCCTGGGCGCTCAGGTCCCGAGGCCCGCGCGCCGGCCTTCTCTCCCTCTCGGCCCGCCGCGCCGCTGCGGCCAAGGCTCGCTGACCACTAGAGGGCGGCGTTGCGCCGAGCGACCGGCTGCCTCCAGGCCCGCACCGCCTCGGGGCGTGGCCAGGGCGCTCGGCCCCGCCCCCTTCCCCACCCAGGCGCCTGCGCGGCCCCGCCTCCACCAAGACCCGGCGCGGCCCCGCCCCCCGGCGCCTGCGCCGCCCCGCCCCGCCTCCCGGGCGCCTGCGCGGTCGGGGTGCGGATCCCATTTGCGGCGATTCCTGCTTCCGCCGGACCGCGGGAGCGCAGGACCAGTTTCCGGCGGTGTGCCGCGTGCGCCCGCAGCTTCCGGCCGCCGCGCCCGGGCGCCGACATGGGGAAAGTGCGGGGGCTGCGGGCGCGCGTGCACCAAGCGGCCGTGAGGCCCGCGGGCTCGGCCGCGCCCCCGGCCCGGGAGGCGGCGCTCCCGGTGGCCGCGGCGAGCGGGGCCGGCGCGCAGGTAAGGGGCGGGGTCGGCGTCTGCGGGTCTCCCCGAGCTGGCCCCGGGGCTCCGCGCTGAGGGCCGCGACAGCTGCCCGGCCCGACCTGGCCCCCTCGGCTCGCCGCGGTCCTCCCTCCGGCTGGCGTCTGCCTGGCCCTGGGCCCGGCCTGCTCTGAGCCAGCCGCGAGCTCCGCCCGAGCGGCCGCCGCTCCTGGTCCCCTTCCCGCCCCTGCGCCTGCTTGGCCGCTGCCCTCTGGGTCAGGGGTTGCCCAGGCCTCCTTGCCGGCGGCGTCTGCCTGGCTCTGCTTCCTGGGGCTGCGCCTGGCAGAGCAGCGTGGGGCCAGCCCAGCGAGGGCCGGCCTCCTGCCCGCGCGCCCTGCGTCTGGCCGGGGGCAGCTTCCTGGGAGCCCCGGGGTGGGCTGTGCCCTGTGGCTCCTGGCTGGGGGTGGCTGTGGGTGCTCGAGACACCCCCCTGCATCTGGCCCTGGCCTTGGCCCTGGCTTCAGGAGATGCACGCAGGGCTGCGGGGTGGAGGTATCAACGGCCAGAGCAGGCCTCCTAAGGCCTCACGCTCGGACCTCACCTCGGCTGGGGGGGTGGTGCGGTGCGGGAGGCTGGGAGGTAGGAGGGGCATGAGCTGGAGGGGTCACCCTGGTCTGGGTGGTCCAGGTCTCGGCGCCACCTGGGGCCAGGCTGCTTCCAGTCCCCCGCCGGCCTCACACCTTCTCTCCCCTGCAGGCCTGGGCCTCCGTGAGCACTGACATCTTTGCTGGGACCAAGATCGAGCCCGGCGCCCTGATCCAGCGGCTGGAACTGGACACTCAGAGCGTCGTGTCCCTCGGGAGAGGTATTGCCCGCGTGGACCTGCGGCTGGGGCACCCCACCGGCACGGGTTGGCTTCGGGGTGATTCCTGTTCAGGGCGCGTTCAGAGTTAGCTTGTCCGTTCTTTCTCAGAGTGGGAAACTTGGAGACGTGTAAACACGAGAGTGGGGAGGCTGGCCGCCACTCTGCCCGCTGCTGTGGGTGGGTCTGCCCTGGTGTCTCTGGGGGTGTTTCTCCAACTGCGGGCCCTCTGGTGAGCGCAGCCGCTTGCCGTGCTGAGTGAGGTGGGTGTTGGTGCTGGCCCGTGTGCTGCCCTGCCCCGCCCCTCCTTCTGTCGTCTGCACTCTGCTCGGTTCCAGGCGCTTTCACAGTGGTGAGTGCTGCTCGGGCTGCGGGCTGACTCACCACGAGCACTTCCTGTGGGCGCTGGTGCTGCCGTTGCCGGGAGTTTTTAGTTTTCACTTTGCAGCGGGGAGGTGCAGTCGCTCTCCTTGCTCTTCTCTGTGTCGAGACCGCGGGGGACCTTCCCCCACTCTCTAGTGCCTCTCCAGGGCCTGGCTTGAGGGCCAGCCCAGAGGGGCAGGGGCATGGGGGGTCCATGTGCCCCCACTCTCCACAGGTTTGCTCTTTGTTGGGAGGGGGCTCCAGGGAGGCTTCCTCTGCGTCCACACACAGGCCCGGCCTCTGCTCCTGGCGGGGAGCCATGTCCCAGACAGGGCTGGGCTTGCTGCTGCGGCTTATCAAGGCCCCTTTGGCCGAGGGGGCTTTGTGTGACAGGGGGTCCCCGCCCTCTCCCAGCACTGGGGGTTCTGGGTCCATTTTGGGAGGTGCTGAAAACCACTGGGGGTGGAGAAGAAGGGGCTCGGGTTCCTTTTCATCTGAGACGCGTCTGTAAGGACAGGAGATCTCGGGAGAAAGTCCTGGAGCCCCTCCCGGCTCCGAGACCCCAGGCACGGTCCTGGGGTGGGGCATCCTCAGGTGGAGGAGAGCCTGGGGCTTCTGAAGCGTCCCACCGCTTGGGAGGCTGGGAGGTGCAGACGGGGCCTGACCTGTGCGCCCCATTGCTTGTGAGGCCTGTTGGGGTCCAGGAGAAGAAGAGGTCGAGGAGGCGACAGGATGATGACGTGGGCGTGACCAGTGGGTGAGCGAGGCCCCTGCTGGCCAGGGGTCCAGGTGTTCTGCGCTCTGGCTCCCCCACCCTCCCGGGCCCTGCTGCTGTTCTAGCCTCCTCCGCTTCCCGGCCTCCTCGGCGTCACCTTCTGGAGGCAGCACCTGCCAACCAGCTGCTGCTTGGGCTGTGGGGCAGGGAGACCACGACTGCCCAATGCTGCCTGCCCTGGAGCCCTGGGGGCGCCCGCCTGCGGTGGGTGTGGTGGAGGCCAACAGCCAACCTCCCACCCTCCTACCTCCTCCCCACCCACACCACCACCCCCACTCCCCCCCCACCCCCGCCCTGGACGCCAGGGGCCAGTGGGGGCTGTGGGTGCTTGCTAGGGCCTCTTCCTGTGTTCCTTCCTGGAGCCACATCTGCAGCCTCGCCCCAGCCCCAGGGGCTCCAGCTGGGGCCACCGGGGCTGCAGTCCTGCTGGTGCTGTGGCTCCTGGTCCTGCTGGTCCCGGGCCAGGCGGCGTGTCCCCCCAACTTGGCCCAGGGAGGGCACGCCTGGCCGGGGTGAAGGCCAGAGCTGGGCCAGCCAGAGGGTTCTGGAGGCCGGACTGCAGGGCCCCTGGGCGCCTTCTGGATCTCCTTGGGCCGCCAGGGCTGGTCGCGCTGCAGTGCAGGTGCCGCTGTGCCCAGCAGAGGGCGGCAGAGCCTGGCGCGGGGCTGGGCTCCCCTGGGCTGCGCCCTGAAGGCCGAGCTCTGTTCCTCCCACCTTGGGCAGTGAAGGGTGCCGAGGCGTGTCCCGGGCGGGGAGGTGGGGGCCGTGGGGCCTCCGCGGCTGGAGCATGCGGACAGGAGAGTACGTCTGGGCCCACCCCGGCATCGGCTGGGCAGGGGGCGTGCGGCCCATGGGGCTCCCTGCAGCGGCTCTCCCTCTGCAGGTATCTGAGGCTTCCGGCTGGAGCAGCTGCCGAGCCCCCTGGCCCGCGTCTCAGGCCCGGGGCCATCCCAGCCTGCCCTGGGCCTGCGGACCGGAGGGCCTGGTTGGCACGCCCCGCCCTGCTGTGGCCACCTGGGAGGAGGGGCCCAGTCGCCCCCCAGTCCTGCGACCTGGCTCTGCCCTCCAGCCCTGTGTGCTTCTGTGAGGTCTGGGGTGGGGCTTTGAGGCCCCCAGGGCTCCCACCCCCGCTCCAGGACACCCCTCACCGCGTGTCTCCTGCCCGCAGGTACGCAGCCCAAGGCTGTCCTGCCCAAGAAGGAGAAGCTGAGGCTGAGGCGCGCGAGGTGGCTGCAGAGTAAGTCGCCTGGCCCAGCCCCCACGGGGTGGCCCCAGCTCTGGGGTCGCGAGGAGCGGGTTGGTGGGGCCCAGCGCGGGGCTGGGACCCGCTGCCCCGCCCAGGGTCGCCCGGAGGCCTGCCAGGACGGCTGGCAGGTCACGTGTGAGCGTCACCTGGCACAGGAGCCCGGCCCAGCGCCATGTCCCACCTTCTCTCACCCTCCTGGCTGGGCCCTTCCTGCTGGCTGCACCCCCACCACCCCTGGGCGAGCCATCCCAGGAGCACCCTGGGGCCGCCGCCTGCGGGGATGTGGCAGGGGCTGGCAGAGGGGGAGCCTCCGCCCGCAGCACCTCGGCAGCCTGCAGTCAGCGCCTCTGTGATTAAGCGGCAGAAATAGCTCCGCGCTGCCCTGGCTCCGGGGGCGGGCACTCGGCTCAGCGCTCGCTCACCCCGCAGAGATCGAGGCCCTGGAGCTGGCGCAGCGGGCACTCCGGGCGGAGCGGCAGCGCCGGGCCACGGTGGTGGTGGGAGACCTGCAGCCCCTGAGGGACGCCCTGCCCGAGCTGCTGCAGCTGGAGCCCGGCACCCGGCGGCCGCGCACCCAAGGGTGAGTGTGGCCCGCGGCGGGCAGTGCTCGTGCCCTGACCCCGCTGTCCCACCTCCCGACCGTGCCTCTGGGGCGTCCCTGTCCCCCGCCTGTCGGGAGCAGCTCTGCCTGCCGCCCCGAGTGCTGCGCCGTGCGGGCGCCAGAGCCGCGGGCTGCGGCGCGGGCTCCACTGCTCATTCTCAGACGTGACCGCTCGGCTTCCTCACCTGAAGCGCGTGCTCCGGCCCAGGGCAGGGCGCGGCTCCCGCAGCCGCGGCAGCGGTGTGAGCAGAAGAGGGCGCAGGGCACCCGGGCCCCGGGCAGCAGGGTCAGCTGCATCCTCACAGCCTCCGGCCACACGGGAGCCCCGAGTCCAGCGTGTGCGGGGCCTCTCCCCCCGTCTGAGGGCTCTTCTGGTCAGTCCCCCACGCCCCCCTCGCTGGGACTGTGTCTCGCCCCGGCCTCTGCTGACGGACGGTCTGGAGGGTCCCCACCACGTGCCCCCCGCCCGCTGTCCTCGGCCAGGGCCGCCTGTGTGCTGGTCGGACACAGCTTGTGGTGACCGGTCTGGTGTTGAGGGCGGGTCAGAGGGACCTGAGGAGGAGCCCCGGGGCGGGGCCTGGGTGCCGAGGCCTTGGCCCTGCCCGTGGGGTGTGGGAGGTTGGGGCGCCGAGCCGGCGAGGCCGGGCCCTGAGCCACACGGCAGCAGCGCTTGTCCGTGGAGGTTCCCCGGGGAGCCGGTCCTCGGGCGCTGAGGTGGGGCGGCCCTGCTCAGAGGAGCCCCGGGCAGGTGGGCACCCCGATGGATGCGGGCGCGGGCGGGAGGTCAGCTGTAGCTGCCGATGGGCTGCGGCACCAGGGACTGGCGGCTTCGGCGGTCCCTGCCCCGTCCAGACTGCCGCCTCGGCTCCAGCTACTGACCATCTCTCGCGCGCAGCGCCAGTGCCCGGCCCCGGCCCGCCCAGCTGAGTCGCGTGAGAGCAGCGGAGCGGCTGCAGCTGCTGTGAGTACGCCCGGCGTGCGGGCCGGAGGCTGCTCCCTGGACCAGCCGCCCGTGCCCCGCAGGCCCCAGCCTGCTCTTCCCTGCGGGATCCGAGGGCCTGCCTGGGGGGTCCAGTGCGCAGGCGAGGTCGGTGTCCCCCCGCCCGGGCTGCTAACTCCTCACTCCACCCTTGCAGCGAGGAAGAAACAGCTCGTTTTCAGGAGCTGCTGGCCAGTCCGACCTACAGAGCCAGCCCCTTGCTGGCCATCGGGGAGCAGCTGGCCCAGCAGCTGCAGCAGGACGGCGCCCGGCTCTGACGGGGCTGGGCCGGCCCCGGGCGCAAGGGCGACGCCTGCCGGCGCCCCAGGAGCCGCTGTCCAGGACGCACCCGCGCGGGCGGAGCGGCCTGCAGGGTCCCGCAGGCTGTTGTGGGCGGCCCCCGACGCACCCCGCGCCCCCCCACACTGCTCGAGCCGCCCCAGGCCTGACGTGCGGTGTGGGCACCGCGGGCCGGCAGGACTCGGAGACACTGTCTGGGGCAGGGCGCTGGCCCCCAGCCGAGGGCATTGTGAATAAAGCTATTTTTGCAATGAAGTGGAGTCGGGAACTGGGGGTGCAGCGCGGGGCGCACGTGGTGGTTGTCACGACAGCGGGGGCCGCCCGCCCGCCCAGGCCCTGCTCAGGCTCTGACCTCTGCCGGGGGCCCTGTGGCCGCCGCCACCCCAACCACCAGGGGACCCTGGACGAGGCCCGTGTGCCCGTAGCCAGCAGCCCAGGCAGCCGCCCAGAGGGTGCGCCCGGCTCCCAACCCCAGCCTGGGCCGTCCCCTAGAGGGCGGGAGCGAGCCATGCAGCGGGGCGCGGCTCAGGGCACATTCGCACTGGCCCTCAGCCCTGGCCTGGCCGCCCTGCCCAGGCCCTCCGGCCCCAGGACCGCCGTCCCACACCACCCTGCTCCTTCCCGGCGCTGCCGGGGCGGGCCCCACACCAAGGGCCGCGGTGAGGTATCTGCGCTGCCGAGGGCGGGGCTGCTCCAGCCGGGCTCCAACATTCCTCGCAGCCGACGTCACCGGGCTGAGGTGGGACCGCCGGCTGCCAGGATGTCGCTGCCAGGATGTTGACGGAGACAGCGGGACGCCAGCCTTCCGGGGCTGTCCCCTCTGCATGGGCGGCGCCTTGCTTCTGTCCGGGCCGCGGTGACAGCCCCGCTGTGGCTGCTCTGGGGGCCCCGAGTGACCCCGACGCCAGGCACCAGCCCCTCCTACAGAGGGAGCTCCAGCCGGGGCCCCCTGCAGCCATTGCTGCGCCTCCGTCTCGCCCTGCTGCTACGGGCGGCTTCTGCCTCAGAGCGGGTCGGCCTGCTCAGCGCCCCGGTCAGATCCTTGGCCCCAGCCTGTCCTGGAGGTCCCCTCCACGCTCCCTCCAGCCCAGACTTCCCAGCACCCCTCCCAGGAGCGGCCGAGCCCAGAGCTGTCCAGAGCCTGGGTGGCGCGGGGGTCAGACCTGGCTGCCCCACGAAGTCCCCACCGCCCTCTGCAGAGCAGCCTCGTGCAGGCGCTGGGCGGGCGCGGCTGCTGGGGCCTGCGCTGGGGAGCTGAGGCCTGGCTGCGCCCCAGCCCGGGCTCCCGGTGTCCAGCCGAGCCCGTGCCCTTCGGAGGTCTGGGCCATGCCGCCCTGGGCAGTGGCTGCAGAGGCCTTGCTGTCTGGGGCTCGGACTCCAGGTGCGGCCGGCCGGCTGCCCCGTCCCCCGTGCTGGTGGTGCCCGCGGCCCCCCTGCGTTCAGCTCCAAGAGCCCCCAGTCACGAGCCGCCCACGGCCCCCGCGCCCCACGCGCACGCTTCAGTGTGCTCTGCTCCGGCCCCCAGTGCCGAGGGTGCCGGCCAGGCCGGGGTGGGTCCTCGCACCACTGCTGGCTCCTGTCTGGGGGGGGCCGCCCAGCCCCCGGCCTCTCGGCCAGCACCACCTCCTGCCCCACCCAGACAGGAGTCGGGGAGGCAGCTCCGAGCAGAGGCGTGGAGAGCGGGCTGGCCTGAGGCCTGGCCTCTGCTGCCCAGGACGGTCCGAGGACCCCGCTGCCCGGCTCCGGGGTGCCCGTGATGCCGGCCACACGTGCGTGAGCCGGGGGCGCCCACCCCGGCCCAGCGGCCTGTGGGGGGGTCCTGGGTCCCTGGCTCCCCGCCAGGCCCACACCGGCTCTGGGTGCTGCGCCAGGCCCTGAGCTGACCTCTGGCTCCTGCTGCTGCTCCAGGTCTCCGTCACCTGGACGTTCCTGCCTCGGGCCTGCCTGCTGGGAGGTGGGGGATGGGGGTGCAGCCCCCACTCAGCCTGTGGCCCCAGGCGGACCCGCCTTGCCCCCGCCCACGCAGCCCCACCCCACAGGGTCCCTCCTGGAGCCTGGGCAGACCTGGCTGCGCCCTGGCCGCCTCGGATGCCCGGCCAGGGCAGACGTCCTGGCCCCAGCCTGCTGGGGGTCGGGCTGCCTCGCCCAGGCCTGGGCGCTGCCTGGTCTCCCCGACACCTGTCTCCCTCGCTGTGTCCGTGCGGCCCGGCACCCGGCAGGCGCAGGCAGAGGGCGCCCGGCAGGCACCGGCACCGGCACGCTCCAGGCTCCTTCCAGCCCAGCGCTGCCTCCAAGGAGGACCTGGAGGCTGCGCCTGCTGTGGGCTGGGCCGCGCCCCCGGGGTCCCTTCGGGAGGCAGCGATGTGGGGGGAGGGGGTGCCAGGCTGCCCAGCGGCTTCTGGAGTGCCGTGAGCGCGCGGGGGGAAGCCCAGCCTGCGTGTCTCCATCACGAGAGAAAGACAAGTGAAGTTCGGAGAGCGGCGTCCCATCCGGACGCCGAGCACGGCAGGCCCGCCCAGCCCAGCCAGAGGCGGGAACAGAGAAACTCACAGGCCGTCCGCCCAGCGCCTAGCCCGCCGTCGGCTGCCCGAGTGTCCACCACAGCCGTGCGGGGCCCCTCGGCCCCACCCTGAGCGCCGGCCACACAGGACCCCCCAAACACAGGGGCCCCAACACTGAGGGAAACAGCCCCCGACTGCTGTTGCTGGGCGTGGCCGGCACCCCCAGCACAGGCCGAACCCAGGGAGGACACTTGTCCCCACGCTGCCCAGGCCCGCAGGGGCCGGGCGGCTGCCGGACGAGCAGGCCCCGGCGCCGTGCCCTGTACAGCTCTGCACGCTGTTCAGCCAGCGTCCGTGGCCCCAGCCGTTGGCCCAGATGGACATGGGGACTGGGCCAAGGGGGTCTCTGCGGGGCAGCCACCCCCGTGCTGGTGCTGAGGGGCTCAGGTGGCCGCCTCTCTGGGGACCGGCCGGCGGGGGCTCCTGGGGTGGCAGTGTGCCGGGGCACAAGCACCCCACGGCTGAGGCCAGCGGGAAGCTCCAGAGCCGCCCCACCCACACAGTGAACCACCGGCGGGCAGGGGCGTGACCCGGACAGAGCGAGGGAGGCTCAGGGGGAGAGCCACCCCGGGACCCCTGTCCCAGCCCTTCCGGGCCAGCCCCTCGGGCCGATGTCGGGGCATCATCCCGCACCCCAGCAGCCGGCTCAGGGCTGGGCCCACGCAGGGAGGGCCCTGGCCACGGCTGACCTGGAGATCTCGCGCTGACCGCTCAGTCTCCTCCTGGAGACGGCGTGTGTGCCTGCACCCCTGCAAGACCCAGACCTCCCTGCCCTGCCGGCACGGTGGGGGAGAGGCTCACGTTGGGGGGCTGCACACAGCCGCGCGGGGCGCCCCTGCCGCTCGGGCGAGGAGGCAGCTGCTGGGGGCACCGGGGCCGGCGCATCCTGAGACGCCTTTTGTTGATAGTCTGCGCCTCAGCGTGGCCAGGTCAGGGCCTCGCTGCCCTCCTGCCCCTCCCGCCCGGCTGGGCTGCGGTCAGTGTGGCTCCAGCAAACAGTGTCCAGCCCCGGGGGCAGGGCCTGCTGGGCTGGTGTGGTGGGGGAGTCTGCCCACCCTGAGCCCCAGCCTGTGGGGCCTGGGCCTGCCCTAGGACCGGCCTGCTGCCAGGCAGGCGGGTGGCGGCGTCACAGCGGCCTCTCCCGTGCGGGGCGGGGCCCAGCTGGGGTCCGCCGGGGCGGGGGCGGGCAAGGCCCAGAGCCCGGCTCTGGCTGAGCCCCCGGGCTGGGTCCGGCGGCAGGCCCGGCCTCTGGCTCCCCGGGACCGCCAAGACGTGTCAGCCTGGCCGTGGGCGGTGAGCGCAGGCCCAGCTTGCCACGGGGACACCCCAGGCCCTCCTGCGGCCCGCCCCCCACCCCGCCCCGGAGGCCGGGCCTTGCCTGGGCGTCTCCTGTGCAGGCCTGGGAACCTGGGAGATTCCAGGAGGAAAGGCTGGGAGTGCCCAGCACCGAGCAGGCCCAGCGTCCACGGGCTGGGCTCTGCCCCCGCCCGCTCTGTCAGCGGCCAGCCCTGGCCCCAAGGCCTCAGGCAGCTCCTTGCCGGCCTGGCCTCCTGGCCCCCGCCCAGGGGCTGCCTGGCCTGCCTTGGCCTCACCTGGCGGGGCCACGTCCGCTCCATGCATGGGCACGGCTCTGCCCCACCCCAGGGGCCCCACAGCCCGGAGCCCAACACAGCCTGGGCAGGCCCGGCAGCTCAGCGCCCCGGGCAGCGCCTCCCATGCGGTGGGACAGCTGCCCCCACTGCACCGCACGAGCTGTCCCTGCGAAGGCCAGCAGGACCCGGCCTGGTCCTCCCGCCGCCAGCCGGACCCCAGCTTGTCTTCCCTGGACACGCCACAGCTGCTTGGCCTCCTGGGCGGCAGCCTCGGGAAGGTGGGGTCTGCAGCGAGGGCCCCCAGCCTCAGTCTCCCTCATCCGTGAGCCCAGCCGCCGTCCACGAAGCTCAGGTCACAGGCCCGCGATGCCCAGGCCTGGGCTCCCCAGTGCAGACCAGCCCCGGCCGCTCAGGCACCTCAGCGGGCGCTCTGTGGGCACCGCGGGGTGCGTCCCACCTGCCCCACTGCTCCCCAAACCCAGCAGCCAAAGGGCGCAGCAGACAGTGGCCCTGTGTGCTGAGATGGGGCCCCTGGTCAGTCGGGGCTCGGCGTGCTGGGCGGCCTGGGCCTCGCAGCGGCCGCAGAGACTACCCTGTGCCTTGCCCCCATGCCCGTTCTGTCAGTCAGGGTGCTGTGCCCCGCCCAGCGAGGCCCAGGTCCTGGACCGCCCGGCCGGCTGCTGGGCAAGCGTCCTCACGCGGGCATGGGGCACAGCTCAGCACCTCGCGGGTGTCGGCAGCCTGGCGTTTGGGTGCTCTGGTGTTGCAGGCTATGACCCCGGCTACGACCTCTGGGGTCCTGGCTGAGCAGGGCCAGGCCTGGTGCCCGTTTCAGGCATACCTGACCCTTCCTGCTGGCCTCACGGGGTCCTCCAGCGCTGGACCCGGCTGGGGTCCTGCACCTGCAAGCCCCAGACCCAGCCGCTGCTCCACCCACCCGAAGCCCCGCCCCAGGGGAGGCCCCGCCCCGGGAGGCCCCGCCCTTCCAGGGAAGCCCCGCCCCGGGAGGCCCCAGCGCCCCCAGCCCCAGAGGTCCGCCCATCCACCTGCAGCCTCAGGCCTCACACGCGTCCCTGTCTGCTCTGGACCTGTCCGCCCCTCCTGGCTGGAGGGGCGCGGTGCCCAGCGTCCAGAGCTGCGGCTAGGGTGGGCCTGAGCCCTCGCGCGCCGAGGAGATCCTCCGGCCGGCCGGTCCACCGGCCAGCTGGCTGCGCTCCGGAGCTGCGCTGTCCATGGCAAGGGCGCCTGCCTGCCCGGCCGGTGGGGAGCGCAGGGTCGGGCGGTGCTCTCGGGCGCTGGCGGTTCCCGCAGGCTCTGGGCCGGGCCTGGAGCCCCGCTTCGGTGCAGCCGTGGCCGGCGCGGCAGACAGATGTCTGCGGGAAGCTGGCCCTGCCCGTCCGTCCCTCAGCCTGGCCTCTGCGCACCCAGCGTGGCCGCGCCGGCAGGGCCGGGGCTGCCTGTGCAGGCGGCCCGGGCGCTGCGTCCTGCCGCATGGCCCCGCCTCGGGCGCTCTCCGTTGCAGGAGGCGCGGGCCCACGTGTGCTCTGGACGTGTCCTCGCCGGAGTGCAGGCGGCGCAGGCCTGGGCGCCTGTCCAGAGCCACCGGCGGGCTCGGGCGTGCGGGCGCGGGCCTGGGGCGCCCACCCCGGCTGGCCTGGCCTCCCGCCCTTGTGCTTTGGGCTTTTCTGGAGGCGGCAGTCAGGCAGCAGCGGCCCCGGGAAGCCGAGGCCTCGGGGCGGCCAGCCCAGGCTGCCCACAGCGTCTGACGAGAGCCAGGCCCGGCCAGCTCTGAGCTCAGCGGGTAAGCAGCTCGCCGGGTGGGTGCGGCTCCCGGCTGGAGGGGCGCGGTCAGGGTGCGGTGACGGATGCCCAGCGCTGGGAGTCAGTGTGACCCTCTTCCAGGACTGCCAGCGTGCTGGGCAGGAGAGGCCGGCCTTGGCCAGCTAGCTGGCACCGGGTGCAGCCTGCTCTGGGCCCTCCGGGGAGGGGGCGCCGGCCGGGCTTGTTGGTTCGTTGCCCGCCGGTGACGCGGACCGCGGGGAGGGGCGCCCCAAGGGCGTGCGCCTCGTTGCTGTGCGTGGCCTGCAGAACGGGCGCCCCTCCCGACGCCAAGCGGATGGGCGGACCCGGCGGCAGGGGCTGCGCGCTAGGCCCACCCCGTGCCCACTGCGGGGCTGGGGTGCCCGGCTCGCAAGCTGGGGTCGGCTCGGCTGCCCCGTCCCTGCTCGGCCGCGGTGAGGCGCCCGTGAGCCGCGGGGCGTCTCAGCAGCGACCGGCCGCGTGGCGCCCACAGGCCCCGCTCTGCCCGCCCGCCGGGGCCTGCTGCGCCCGGGAGCCCGAGCATCGCCCCGCGTGTTCATTTCCGCTGTTCCACTTTCTCCGTCATCCGCGCGCGGCTGGAGGCCGTCCGGGCGGCGGGGCCCTGGCGGCCTTGCTCCCTCCCGCGGGGACTCAGCCTCGGTCCCCGGCGCTGGGCCTCACCGGACGCCCGTCCAGGGCCGGTCTCGGGAGCGCCCGCCTGGGGTCGCGGAGCTCTGGGCGTGGCGCACGTGGTCCTCGAGGCCCGGCCTTGGGCCGCCGGGTCCTCCCGCCCGCTGGCCTCCCCGGCCGCTGCCCGCCTGGCCCGGCTGCCCTCGGCCCGGGGCTGGCCGCCGCCCGCACGCCACGGTCACCCAGCCTCTGCCGCGCTGGCTCGGCTGCCGGCACGCCCCGCTCCCGACCCCTCGGCGCCACGGGCGGCGGCCCTGGTCTCTGGACGGCCGCGGAAGCCGCTCAGGAGGTCGTCCAGAGGCCTCCGGTCCGCCGCCGGCCGGGGTCTCTCGTAGCTTCTCCCGCGTGCTTCGTGGCCGTGAGTCCCTCTCTCCATTTCTGGGAACTGGACACCTTCACGGAGCGCGGCTCTGGAAGCCAGACCCGCGCCCCCGCCCCCGCACTGCGCTGTTGATCAACGGCTTTCCGAGAAGTGCCCGGCGTTTCCACTGACGTCGCCCCCTGGCTGGCTTCGTGGTCAGCTGATGACTGGAGAGTTGTCCTTGAATTCCTGGGAGCTGGTGACTCAAGGGGTGAGGCCGCCCTGTGAAGCATCCGCGGCACAGCAGCGCGAGTCCGATCCCCGGCCAGGGAGGGACCCGCAGGTGCAGCAGACCTCTCCTGCCTCCCCCGGCCCCCTCAGCAGTGTGTTTCAGTCCATCTGCCTGTCCTGCTCCCTGCTGTCTCTGGGGACTCGTCTCACCCCCGCACCCCAGCCTGCACCCCAGCTCTTGTGTGTCAGTAAATAAATCTTAAAAAAATCTCCTGGGAGTGTGACTTCCGGACTGTGCTGGGGGCTCTGTGTGGTGGGTGGCTTCGGCGTCCGGCCACTCAGCCGCAGCTCGGCTCTGCCCCCAGCACCTGCAGCCCAGAGCGCGGGGCTCCGGGGCCTGGCTGCGCCTGCCCAGCGGCGCTGTGGCCACGCCGGCCCCTGCTGCTGCATCTTCCGCCCCGTGGCAGGTGTGCGCGTCCATCTCTGGGGACCACGGACAGGCCGGGTGGGGCTCTCCGGGAACAGGCTTGGGGCTGGCGCCTCCGTGCTGCGTCCAGCGTGCCGCCGTGGTGGTGCGGGCAGTGCAGGCTGCCAGGTGTGGAGGCCACAGAGCTCTCTCTGGACCGGAGCCTCGCTGCCCTTCTGCATCCCCCACGCTGCAAGCCTCGGGTTCACGCCCACCAGTCTGAGGAAGCTGACTGGACTTTCTCCTGCTCTCACGGCCCCTGTGACTCCTGGCCCTCCCTGTCCTCATACTGTCACTGTGCTGGTGTCGTGTTCCAAGTTTAATTTTTTTAAAAAAAGATTATTTATTTGTGCACACAAGCGCTGGGGTGCAGGCCAGAGGAGCGGGAGGTGAGAGGACTCCCCAGAGACAGAGCGGGGAGCAGAACAGGCAGATGGACTGAAACACACTGCTGAGGGGGCCGCGGGAGGCAGGAGAGGTCTGTTGCGCCCTGGGGTCCCTCCCTGGCTGGGGATCAGACTCGCGCTGCAGCGGCTGCGGAGGCTTCACAGGGCGGCCTCACCCCGCTGCACCCCCAAGGAGGTCTCATGTTTCAAATTTAAGCAGCGCTCTACAGAGGAAGCTGGACGCCCACTTGGCCGCAACGTGCGTGTGCAGCACGGCAGGTGTGGGTGCGGACACCCACAGACCCAACCCCAATAGGGTCCCCGCCTGTGCACACCCCATGTCCGGGCAGCCGCTGCCAGCTTTCTGCCACTGCGGGCCCCGCAGGCCTCTCGCCTTCCTGCAGCCCCAGCGGAGGACCGCCCAGGCACGTGGCGTGCGTTCTGAGTGCCGGTCGCGCCACAGGCCTCTCCTCCTGCCCGCTGAGCAGGGCCGCGCTGTGCGCGCCGCGTCGTTCGGCCGCCGCTGCCCCCGTGCTGCCCGTGACGGGCGCTTGGCTGTGCTCGTCTCTGACAGTTACAAACGACACTGCCGTGGACATTCGTTCACGTCTCTGTGCTGCGCTTCCATGTCTCTCGGGGAGTGAAGCGTCTGGATCAGGCAGGGACTTCGTAAGAAGTTCCACTTGTTAAGACACGGGCTCCCTGGGGCCTGCCTGGTGGCACGGGGTTAAGTCTCAGCGCTGTGAAGCACCCGCGGCCGCAGCCGCGCGAGCCTGGTCCCCGCCAGGAGCCGACCCGCAGGCGCAGCAGCCCTTCCTGCCTCCCGCTGCCCCCTCGGCAGTGGGTTTCAGTGGATCCGCCTGTCCTGCCCCCCGCTCTGTCTCTGGGGACTCGTCTCACCCCCACACCCTGGCCTGCACCCCAGCTCTTGTGCTCATAAATAAATCCTACAAAAAAAAAAAAAGATATGGTCCAACTGTTTCTCAAATGTTCCGTTTCAGTCTCAGTCTCCAGCAGTGTGTGGCTCGCCCCGTAGCCTTGTCTCCTTTTGCTACTGTCAGGCCTTAAACTTAGCCACTCTACTAGGCAAATGGTGCATCTTGCTGTGGTTTTAATTTTCCTCTGACGGATGAGGCTGAGTATTCTTCTGTGTGTTCAGTTTACCGCCTGTGTCTGTTCTTCGGGAATTGTCTCTTCCAAACATGAGTAGCAAACCGCCCGTTTTTAAAGGGGTTATGAGTTTTCTTATTGTTCAGTTTTGAGAGTCTGTTACATGTTTTGGCTGTGTCTATCAGGCATATTGTTTGCAAATATTTCTTGCCAGTTTCTGCCTCTTCTTTTCAGTCTCTGTTTAGTGTCTTTTGAAGAAAATTTAAATTTTGATGGTCTGGTTTATCAACTTGTTCTTTTATGTATCGAATTGATTTTGGTATTGAATCTAAGAACTCTTTGCTTAACCCAGAGACATCAGATTTTTTCCTGTCTTTTCCTCTAGAAGGCTTATAATTTGGCATTTATATCTTTGGTCCGTTTCGAGTTAATTTTTGTCTACTGTGCAGGGCATAGATAATGGCCATTTCCTCCATCTGGCTACCCGGTTCCTTTTGGTGAAGGACCATTTGTGAAAGGGCTCCCTCGTCTCCACGGAACTGCCTTTGCATTTTTGCACAAAATCAGTTGTCCATATGTGTGTGGGTCTATTTCTGAACTTTACATAAACACCCTTAGCTACTATCTTCATAAAGTCTTGACATCAAGATGTTATTTTTCTTTCTCGAAGTTGTCCTGGCTAGTCTAGGCCCTTTGTATTTCCTTGTGGATCTTAGAATACGTTTGTCAAATGTTACCATAAAAGGCGGGGGGTCGGTCGTCAGGCTGCAGCTGGGCTTTGTGGGTGTCCCACTCTGCTTGGGGAGAGCCGACCTTCACAGAGTCTCCTTCCAGGACGTGAAGACAGACTTGCGCGCGCGTCCTCAGGCCCTGTCCGAGTCCGTCCTGCTGCATCACCCGCACTCCGCAGCTCCTGTCACCGCTGTCCAGCGGCTCCAAGGGCCTGGTCTCCTCTCCTGTCTGTGCTGACAGTTTCAGGCAGGGAAGCAGCCCAGCCCCGTGACTCCGCCTTGCTGGAGGAAGTTACCACCCACTCCTACCAGAAAGATCACGTTCGCGCATTCCAGAAATTCAGGGACACGTGGAGAAGAAAACAAGATGACAGGTCCCCCCACTGGTGGCTGACGCGACAGTGTTCTTGATGAAGTGGGGGGGCCGGGCCGCCTCGGCCGCCGCGGGGCCTCGACCGCCGGGCCTGCTGCTGGCACCTGGGAGGTGGCGCCGGGCGGGCACTCCGAAGGGCATGTCCGGCCGCTCTGCCCCCACCACAGCGTGCAGAGACGCGCTGCCGGCGCTGCCTCGGCGCAGGTCCCGGTGGTGTGCGCCGGCCACGTGTGTGCGGCTGCGGCGGGCGTCGGGCCGGGGCTGCCCAGGAGGCTGGCATGCCGCACGGCTCAGGGCCAGTCCGGACGGCCCACGGCCGCTGTGCAGGCTGGCAGGCCCCAGAGGCGGACGTCCAGCGCAGGGCCCCGTGGCCGGACACCGTTTCCTGTGGTGGGGCCCGTCCTCGCCACCCCCCCTTCAGATCAGATGCACGCTAAGACCCCTCCTCCCTCGGGACCTCCTGGGCGCCTTCTGCCTGCCCCTGTGTCTACGGCTGTGAGAGGGGACCCTCGGGCACGGGCTGCAGCAGTCACCCACGTTCTGAGTAAGGCCCAGCTGCCCGGCCAGCTTGGGAAGCGCGAGCCGGTTGGCGCTGGGGTGCCGGAGAGGCGCTGGAGGGGGTGCCGAGAGGGGAGGGAAGAGAGGCGTCCGGGCCGGGGTGAGGGGCAAGCCCTCACAGCTGGGCTACTCGCCCACGTCCCGGCCCGCAGAAATGGTCAGAGCCTCGGGGTCCTCCGGCCCCCAGCCCTGCTGGCCCTCGCCTGTAAGCCGACCTCGCTGTGCAGACGGGCTGGCTTCCGAGCTCAGCCCAGCTCCAGACTCCGAGGCACCAGCGGGCGTGCCCGGCTCCCGGCGGACATGGCGGACCCCGGCCCTGGGGCTGGGTGCCGCTGGGCGGGCACTCCTCGAGGCCCACCCACTGCCGCGGGCGCAGCCCAACCGGGCCCCACCCAGGAGGGGTCCCCGCGGTCCTGATGGCGCGGGGCCCGACACGTGTTTAGTCAGTGGGCGTGTGTCCAGCCGGCTTCTCGCGGTCAGCTGGTATCCAGCAGCCTCTCCCACGAGGCCCGGGGCAGTGGTCAGGACGCTGGCCGCAGACCCTGCTTGTCCCTCGGCCCCAACGCAGCTCTGTGGCTCCGGCGGGGAAGCTGCTCTGGTGACTGGCCCGGCAGCGAGGGTCTGTGGCCATGGTGCGAGTGGCCTGCTGGGGCCGGGCGAGCGGCGGGCCTTCGGGGGGCGCGGGTCCCCTCTGGGAGGGCCTCCGGCACGCCAGCGCTCACGCGGCTCTGGGGCGTGTTTTCCCAAAGGGTCCCCGACACTGGCCCTCAGGTGCAGCTGCCGCCTCCGAGGGGATGGGGGGCTCGAGCGGAAGCTCCCGCCCTAGGTTCTGGGGTGACTGTGCCCTGTTTGCAGGGCGCTGGGGGCGCACGTGGGCGCTGGGGTGGCGGGCAGGAGGAGCTGCGCCATGCAGGGAGGGCGGGTGTGCTGGCCGGCAGCGCCTTGGGCGCCGGGTGTGGACCCTGGCTGACAGGTGGACAGGGCTGGCCTGGGCCCGGCCTCCTGGGAGCTGGCTGTCCGCCCACCCCAAATCACCAGCTGAGCTCTACCCAGGACCCCACGCCCCGCCCCTCCTGCTGACCCTGGGTGTGGGGAGCCTGCGCCAGACCTCGGTGTGTGCGTCCTCCTGCCAGTGGCCGGCCAAGCCTCAGGCAGCCCAAGCCCCAGGTGGGAGGAGACAAGTGTCCACTCAGGCCCTGGGCTGGCAGCGGGGAGGGCGGAGGGCGGGCGCAGGGCTGTGCGGGCGTCTGGCCCTCTCCGAGGTGTCCGGCTTTGACAAGACAGGCTGGAAAAGAAAGGCGGAGCCCCAGGCCCCCTGGGGCCGCCGTCTGGCCCGCTGGCCAGCCCTTCATTCCGGGCAGGCCTGACCGGGGGGAAGGGGGGGCAGCGATGCCCCCGCCCCCGCCCCGCGCTCCCCAGCAGGGTCTGGACCTGCGTGGCTGGGCCAGCCAGGGCAGGGCGGGCGCCGCCTTATCTGCTGCCCTTTTCCTGCGCGGGGCTGACAGGAAGCTCCCCCGCGCTCGCCCCAGACATTCCTCGGCTGGCGGCCTCCTGAGGGAGCTGGGAAGCCGCCCGGCTCCGGCTCCCACCGCGGCTGGGGCGGGGGCGGCGGCGCCCGGGGTGCCTGCGCGCAGAGGGCCTGGGGCCGGCTCTGCGCCGCCGTGGACGGGGACGGGCCTGCCCGGAGAGGAGGCGCGTCCAGGGGCCAGACCGGGCCCAGGACGGGCCGCGCTCGGACGCGCCTCTGCCGGGCCAGCCCCTGCCTCCGGGCGGCGCCCCAGCGGCCCGAGCAGCCCGGTCCGTGGACACGGGGCCCTGCGTGTGCAGGGCCGTGGGGCCGGGCGGGGCGCGCCTAGTGCGCCGAGGGGCACGCGGGCGGGGCCGGGCGGAGGGAGGGCGCTGCGGGCCGTGGGCTCGACTCCTCGCGCCATCGCCTTCCCCGAGCGAGGATTCAGGCCCTGCGCCGGCCGCCCTGCCGGCCGCCACCTCCGCCCCGCCGGCGCGGCCCCGCCCCGAGTCCGCACGACGAAACCCGGCCAGAGCCGATCGCGGCGCAGGGGCCGGGGCTGCCGCCACCTGATTGGCCGGGTCGGGAGGCCGAGCCGAGGAGGCGTGGTCAGGCGCCGGCCCGGGGAGGCCCGAGATAGGTGTCCTTCCCGTGGGCTGCTGCTCGAGGTCCGGGCGTGATGACAGGACAGGCGGGCGCAGCCCTGGCGACGCTGGGCCGGGTCAGGACCCGAGCACCCGACCGCCCTGCGGGAGGGGCCCCTCAGCCAAGGCCGGCCGTGGGGAGGGGCGGGGCAGACCCCGTCAGGCCTGGGTCCTGGCTGGGCCCTGCACCCATGACTGGCCACGCACGGGGCAGTGGGGACACCAGGACCCACCACAGCCCGCACAGAGGCGCAGCCCGCGCACCGGGCACGCCGGGACCTGCAGGCACAGGACGCGAGGACTCGGGCAGGCAGACGGTGGCCAGCTGGCCTGGCGGACGGCCAGCACCTGGACAGCCCAACACAGCAGCCTGCAGCCCAGCCAGCCAGTGAGCGTCTTCGCTGGGCTTCAGCAGGGCTGGGGAGAGGCCTCGGTGCTGGCCGCGGACCCCAGGGGGGCACTCCTGGAGCTGCGGGGCCCGGGGTGGAGCGGGCAGGCATGGCTCTTCTCCTGGGCCGCGAGCAGGGGTCCGTTGGCTGGGCTCTGTGTCCTGCCTCTGACCCGCAGGCCGGGACCCCAGAGTCGTGGGCGGCGCAGGGGCCCAGCCCACCCTGCCCGGGCCTGGCGGCGTCACTGCGGTGGCCATCACTGCGCTGCTCCAGGGCCAGGAGTGCGGCTGACCCGTCCGTCCCTGCCCGAGGCCCAGGTCACCCCAATGTCCAGACAGCGACCAAAAGTGCCAGCGCCCAAACAGAGGCCAGGCCGGGCGAGCACGGGGAGCTGCCAGTCGTATCCACAGCGGCGCCGGCTCCCCACAGCGGCGGCGCCCGCCCCCGCCAGCAGCGCCCCCAGGCCCCGCCCCACCCCCACTCGGGCACCTGCCACCCCGGGCCGGGAGGGGCTCCGCCGGAGCATGGCACCCAGAGGAGCCCCCTGCAGCGGGCCTGCCTGCCCGCGGCCGGTAAGCGCACAGCGGCTCCGGGCGGCTCCGGGCGCGGCTGGGACTCGCGGGGCCACCCGACCGCAGCCGGGAGCGGGTGCTGCTCCCGACGGACCCACCGCCTGGGCTGGCTGCACGGCCTCAGCTGGGCTCCGCCAGCAGGAGGACGAGGACTTGCTGGGCCTGAAGGGAGACCCCAGCCCCCAAGGCCCAAGCTGACCTCCATCGCCGGGCGGGGCCTGCGGCCCCTCTGGCCCTGGGGAGGGCCCCTCCTCCAGCCACGGCCCCTCCCCAGCCCCGTGGGAGGCCGCAGGCCGGGGAAGCTCCTGGGGACTCCGGGTCAGGCCAAACGGGACTTCGGGGAACAAACAGACGGACATAAAAGCAGCGGCCGAGCTAATGAGGGAAGGAAGCACTTGAGTTCAGGCCTGAGTCCGTTGGTGTGGTCGGGCGGGGAGGCGACCCTGACGCTCTGGAGCGCAGGGGACGCCCCAGGCGCAGGGGACACCCCAGGCGCAGGGGACGCCCCAGGACACGGGGCCCTGGGCCGCTCCCGCAGAGAGCCAGGAAGGGAGCAGAGCGGCTGCGGCTGTGCCCGGCGGCGGTGGGAGCCCCGGGAGCCGCGCCCGCGAGCCCAGAGCCCGGGGCACGCGCCGGAGAGCCCCGTGCCGCTGTGTGGAGGCGGCTGAGCTGGAGAACGTGCTGCGAGAAGCGCGAGCAAAGCCAGCCGGAAGGGCGGTCAGCCGGCCAGCAGCAGAGGCCGGACGCCGGCCTGCGTGTTGCGCCGCAGAATCGCCCTGCTCTAAGAAGATGCGCTTGGCCTCCGCGAAGAGGCTGTTCCTGCGGCCTGTCGCCGGCCGCACCTCCCTGCTGAGCTGCTGGAGGCAGGGTCCCCGCTGTTCCCGGCCCGCGGTCAGCCGTCCTGGGACAGTCACGCGGAGATGGGGTGAGCAGCAGGGGGGCGTCCCCATGGGGCGCAGGCAGCGGGGGCTGGGACTCGGCCCTGTCCCACACTGGGGTGCTGACTCACGGCGCGAGGGGGCTGCCCGGCGCCAGCCCCTGCGCCAGTGTCCCCGCACGGGAGAAAGCAGGGAGGGGCGGGTGCCGCTTCTGCTGGGCTTCACCCGCGGGCCCGCCCACCCCTCGGCGCGGCGCACGCCTCACACTGGCGGCCCAAGTCCGGGACGACTGCAGCACGGCCAGCGCCCGGGCCGGGAGGGGCTGCGGCAGAAGGAGCCCCATGCCTGGCCACCACCGCCATCCACACCGTCCAGCCGGCCTCCGGACCCGGGACAGGCGACGAGGGAGGTGCGGGCCACGGGGTGCGCGGCTTGGCCAGGACACAGGCGGCGTGCCCGTGGCTGCCGTGTGCCGTCCCCAGTCGGAGTGGCCCCCCGTCCAGGAAGGCTCTCGGCAGACCCGCAGGGCTCAGCCGTCGCGCCGGAGGGGAGCATTTGTAGGCGAGGACTCACCCAGCCCGGGTGGCGCTGGGCTCCTGGCGTCCACTCGCGGGGCCCGCCCTGCAGGTGGCCGTGCTGCTGCAGCGCAAGGCTCCGGCCGCAGCCGGGACGCCCAGGCCCGCGCCCCTTTCCCAGCCGGCTGCTGGGCAGGGTCTCAGGCCCCGCGGGGGACAGACGCGCCCCCTGGGGGCACACCCAGCAAGGGCACCCGAGGGAGGAGGGGCCGGGCCGGCTGGGTCCTGGCGCAGCTCTCGTGGCCTCTGCTGCTGGGGCCAGCACCGGCCTCTGGCGGGAGCCCAGGTCCGCAGGGCTGGCCCCGGGGGTCTCCGGCCACGGCCAATGTGGAGGAGGGTGACTGCCGGCTGCGCCCGCCGGCCCTGCTCCGGCTGAGTCCCTCTGCATCCCGCCACAGCCTTGGGCCGGCTCGGGACGCAAAGACCAGGTGAAGGGAGCCCCGGCCCGGGGGCCGCCCTGCCTGCGGGAGCCGGCCGGAGCCATGTGGTGGCCCCACGCGAGTCGCGCTGTGAGGCTGGAGGCCCCTGGGCCGCAGTGGGCCCTGTCTCCTCCCCGTGTCGCCGACCGGCTCGTCCGACAGCCCAGCCGCCCAGCTGAGTGCGCCACCTGGCCGCGCGTCCGGCTGCGGCCCTCGGGCCCACGTGGCTGTGTCCGGCTGCGGCCCTCGGGCCCACGTGGCCGTGCGTCCAGTTGGTCGGGCTCAGATGGGCCTCAGCAGAGGGCTCACTGAGCGGGTGGAGTCGGGGTGCACAGGACTGCAGCCACACCCCACCAACGGCTGCACCCCACCTGAGAGGAGACGTCCAGCGAGCCCTCGGGGGAGCGCCCGGCCCCGCGACGCCCCGGCCCTGCCTCCCAGCGCAGCCTGCGCCCGGCTGGCCTCTGGTCTGGGCTGCAGGCTCGGCCCCGCAGGCCCGGGGCAGTCCTCAGGCCCCGCTCGCTGCACCTTCCTGGTGTCAGAGGCCGGGCAGGGGCGCGGGCGGAGGGCGGGCGGCTGCGGGAGGCGCAGGTGGGAGGGCGGCGCGGCCCCCGCCTCTGCTGCCTGCAGGCGATGTGTCCCCACAGCCCGTCGGGCCTGTGCCCGTGGACGCGCCCGGCACGAGCCCTGCCAGCGCCCAGTGCCGGCCGCCCCTGCAGGGATAGGCATGCAGCCCGGGAGAGTGGGGTCAGGCGAGAGGAGGGCCCTGGGCCCAGGCGGCCGACCCGGGCGGGCAGTGGAGCTCCCCGCGGAGGCCCAGGGCCGCACCCAAAAGCGGGCCCCCCGCTCGGGGCCAGCGTCAGGCCAGAGGCCAGAGGCCAGAGGCCGGGCCCGGGGCAGCCAGTCCCCGGGGGTGGCCACGGGGGGCGGGTCCTCCTGTCCAGGCCCGCGCCCCCCGCCCCGTCTAGCGCCTGCGGGGCCCGCGCGGGCAGCAGAGTCGGCTGCGGGCCTGTCCTGCTCCGCCTGCCCGGAAAGTAGGTCGCGGTGGGGGGGGGAGCGCGGGCGCTGCAGCTCCTCGCTGCTGACTCACCGGGTATTTATAGCAGGAAGGCGGCTGCCGTGGCCAGGCCTGGGCCAGCGCCGCCCTCGGCCGCACAGAGGACAGACGCGGGGACCCACCCCTGCGGCGGCGAGTCCCTGCCCGCGCCCCCGGTGGCACGACCCCAAGCCCTCAGCGGCCTCCGGACCCGAAGCAGAGCTGAGCGCGAGGCCGAGCCGCACCCCCACTCCGGCACTGCCCACGGGCCCTCGAGGCCCCCGCTCGCCGGACGCCCCGGGTTTTGCTGTTCGCAGAGGCGGCCGAGCGGCGTGGTGGCCCCTCCGGACAGCTGCCCACCAATTCCACCCGCGCTCTCTCCTGGGCGCCTGCTGCCCCAAGCCCGGCGGGGCCCCTTCTGCTCCCTGTGGGCGGGGACCGGGCTCCCCTCTGTGCCCAGCACGGCCTGCGGTCCTGGGGGCCTGGCCCGGCCCTGCCGCCCGCTGCTGTCCCGGCCCCGGCCCCTCCTGCCTCAGGGACACCGGGCTCTGGGGCGGGCCTGGGGGGGCACAGCCGGACGCCCAGTGGCCCTGGGGGCGTCTCCGGCCCGGATGCATGTGCAGCCCTGGGAGCTGGGCGAGGGCGTCTGCAGGGCCTGCAGTCCAGCCCCACGTGGCGGCCGCGGGTGAAGGACGGGTCTGGCCGGCGGGTGTCCCTTGGGGCTGCCTCTGACTGGAATCCGCCATGGCCGTGACCTCTGCCCGGAGCCGCTCTGGGCTGGCGCCGCTCCACAGGCCTCTGGGCCAGGGTCTCACTGCTGCAGCCACGCACCCTGCGCTCCCCAAGACACCTGTGGTCCCGGCACCCCGTGCCCTGGCCCTGCGCCCCACGCCCACCTGCAGCTCCACGCTGGCGTCCTCTCTGGGGGCTCCCCCGCTTGGCGCTCCCGCCCCTGTGGGGTCACAGCCCAGGCCCCGAGAGGTGCCGGACACTGGCGTGCTGGACACTGGGCTGTCCGAGCCCCACCCTGGCCCCTGCCCTCGTGGGGGTGACTCTCAGGCCTGGTGCCCGGTGCCCCCACACGGCCAGCCGGGAGGGCCGTCAGCGCAGGCCCCGCCCTCGCGCCCCCGGCCTCCTCCTGCGTACCTGGGGCGGCCCGCACAGGGCGAGATCGGCTGCCTGGGGTCCTCGCCCGTGAGGGGTGGGCGCGGCCCGGCCCCCGGTGCTGTGCGGGCAGAGGACGCCCGGGCCAGCCCTGCCCCCGCCGGCCGCGCCCCGAGATCCATCTCCCCGTCTCAGCCGCTGTGGACGAGCCCCTGGCCAGGCGTCACTCGTCAGAAATGTCGGGTCGCACTTTTATTTTTAGCTCCAGGAATGTGATGCTTGATATTATTTGAGTTTTTCGAGACGGGCCAACTCCAGGATAACGCTGTCCCGGCCCCGAGCCAGCCCCACTCTGGCTGAGGGGCCCAGGCGGGAAGCGCCAGTGAGGGCTGGTCCCCGCGGGAAGGTCTGGGGGCCCCTAGTGCCCCTCCCGATGCTCCTCCCCTCCGCTGCCCTCCCACCACGAGCCCCCTCCCCAACACCCCTCCCTCTCTCCTGCCCCCCTCCCTCACACCCCTCCCCCCACAATCCCCTTCCTCTGCCCCCTCTCCAACGCCCCTCCTCTCCCCCCTTGCCCCCCCCATGATTCCCCTCCCCTGCCCCTCCCCCACACTCCTTCCCCTTCCCCTGCCCCCTC
>JAGFMF010012237.1:235520-261990 GCA_019455555.1 Galemys pyrenaicus
CACCCCTCCCTCTCCCCTGCCCTCCCCTCCCCCAGACCCCTCCCCCGTGCTCCTTCCCCCCCTTCCCCCGCTCCGGCCAGGACACCTAGGCAGGGTCTCAGGTCCAGGGGGCCCCAGGGCTTCCTGAGGGGCGTCCACTCCACCTGGGCTTGCAGGGAGTTGGCCCGCCTGGTGCCGGGGCCCAGGGGCCGCTCGCGGGAGCGGGCTCAGCCCGTTGCCCGTCCGTCTGGCACTGCCGGGCACACGTGGGGCTCCCCCCGCCTGCTTCTGGGTGGCTGAGGGGCGCAGGCCAAGGCTGGCGGCCAGCAGCCTTGCACCTGGGTGTCCTGGGTGGCGCCAGGCCTCTGCCCGACCTGGGCCGGGCACCACCGGCTGCCGCCACCACGGCAGGCCCCTCGCCGGGCAGCTGGACTGGGGCCGCGGGGCGTGGCCGGCGCTGGCCACGGCTGGGACGAGCATCTGGGGCCCGGAGGAGAAGTGGACCTCAGCCTCGCCCATAGCGCCCCCGGGCGGGCCTGGGGGGCCCCGGGCTGTGTGGGGTCCCACGCACCCCCTCTGGGTGCCATCCTCTCCCCGCCCGGGCTCGGGCAGTGACCACGTGTGTGTTGGGGCCTGAGCCCCGAGGCTCGGGCACCGTGGGCGTGGGCTGGGGCGCCGGGTCACCCGCTCCCGCTGACCTGGGCACCGGCTCGGGCCAACCCCGTCTGTGCTGGCCGCTGGGGGTGGCGCGGGGCGGGTTCGCCGGAAGCAGCAGCTGTGATGTGCGTGAGAGGGGACAGCGGCAGGTGGGAGAGGGCAGTGGGGGCTTCTGGGTCGCAGGGGACATGGGAAGACGAGTGGCTGCCTCGTCCACCCTCCGGAGCCACCTCA
Source organism: Galemys pyrenaicus (assembly GCA_019455555.1). Taxonomy (NCBI): domain Eukaryota; kingdom Metazoa; phylum Chordata; class Mammalia; order Eulipotyphla; family Talpidae; genus Galemys; species Galemys pyrenaicus. The sequence goes on from JAGFMF010012237.1 coordinate 236,391, forward strand.
GGAGTCCAGCAGGGAGGCCCAGAAACACGGCCGGAGGTGGAGGGAGGCGGGCGGGCAGGGGCCCGCCAGCTGCCCTGCGCCCGCCCAGCGGCCGCCCAGCACCCTCCGTCTCGCATCCGCCGAGGGCCCCGGCCTCAGCCCGCTGTCCCCCGCTGGGGCAGGGACCTGCCGGGAAGGGCACATGGCGCTCAGGGCCTGCCTCCCGCCCAGGAAGCGGCAGCCGCAGGGCCGAGGCCGCCCGAGCCGGGAGCTGGACGTGGTGGCTGCCTGCCCCGCCGTGTGTCCGGCACAGGTGGCCCCTTTCAGTGACAGGCGGCTGAGACGCGGCTGGCCGGCTGGGGACGCACTCGGCGCCCCAAGACAAGCAGCAGCTGTCGGGGACAAGGGGCGCGAGGGGCCGGACGGGCGCCCTGCCCCGGTCCTCGGCGCGGTTCCCTCGCACGCCCAGCGAGCAAGCGTGACAGGAGGCGGCTTCGGAGGCCGTGATGCGGGCGGGCAGGGAGCTGCTGTCGGTGCCGGGGGCGCGCTGGCTGCGGCGGCCGAGGGACAGGCCTGTGGGCCTGGGGCACCGGCACGGGGCTGCAGGGAGCATGACCGCGCTGACCTCGCCCCGCCTGGGCGCCCCGTGCGTGCCAGGGCCAGCGGGGCCTCGTGCCCAGGCGCCCGCTGCCCACCAGTGAGGCCGCCGGCCCAGGCCGTGTGTCCCTGAGCCCTGGACGTGTGCCCGAGGTGCCCGCTCAGCCCATTCCCGTTGGCCGTGTGTTGTTGTTGGGTGGCGTGTGCTCTCTATATGCGCAGGCGCCAGCCGCGTGGCGCATGGGTGTGACCCGACGGGCCCTCTCCTGCGGGGTTTTCTCTTTCTGGCGTGACGTGGTCCCACTTGCTTACTTTTGCCTTCACCCCATTTCGGTGTCAAGTCCCCATCACACCTCGTGGCTCCAGGAACAGGCACGCTCTCCCCCGAGGACTTCCCGCCGGGCCCCACCGTCGGGCCTCGGTCCCCCTGAGTTGGTGCCGCGGTGCGAGGCAGCCCTGCCCCTGCCCGTGCCGTCCACCCCAGCCCACCCGCGGGAGGGGCGCGGCTCCTGTCTCCTGGGGCCACACGCCCCAGCCAGGCACCAGCCCGACCTGCATCTCCAGGCTGCCCCGGCGCCCTGTGAGGCCCTGCGGGAGGGCCAGGCCTGGAGACCAGGGATGCTGCCGGCCCCGCCTCCTCGCCCCCACCCGCCCGCGTCAGGCGGTCACCTACGGAGGACAGGTGTGAGGCTGCCCGGGTCGCCCTGGCCCGCAGGCCCTTCTGGCCCCCAAGGCCTGGGCTGGTGCGGTCGAGGCCACCTCCCAGGCCCCCCGGTCTCCCTGCACCCCAGGACTGCCTGGGAGCGGGGCGGGGGGAAGCAGGACCCTGAAGTCTCCTGGCTGGGCGACCCCGGCCGCGCGTGCCCCGAGGCCGCAGAGTGGCTGAGGCCTGGGGTGGGGGACTCGCGCTGGGCCCTGCACACTTCTGCCACACGGGCCGACGGGAGGGCGCGGGCTGCTCTGGGGGAGCGTCCAGGGCGGGAGCGGGCAGCTCAGGCGTGGGCCAGCTCACCGAACTCAGAGGCCGGTTGTGTCAGAATGAAAGGCCGCAGCCCCCAGTCTCGCCGGGCAAGGGAGCTCCTGGGGCGTCCGGGCGTCTCGGGTCCAGCACGCGGCCCAGGCCTCACGGAGACGCTGGGCGAGGCCACCCAAGGACGGCCAGGTCCGAGAAGGGACGTCCAGCGACAAGGGGCTCTGGGCGGTGCGTGGATGGGCCCCCGCCCGGCTCTGAGTGACCGGGCGCGTGCCTGCGTCCGCCGGCGCTCGGTGGCGGCTGCGGGGATCCGAGCAGGACGCACCCGCACCGCGGCGGTGGCTGAGTTCAGCCTGTGGCCCCGTCCCCTGCGCGTGTCAGCGTCTTCCGTCCCCTCTCCCGCAGGAGCGGCCAGGCAGGGCGCCCCGCCCTGGCGGCAGAGGCCTCAGGCTTGGACACGGCCCGGACAGCGGGCAGCGCCCGAGGGCGGCCTCGCGCCCAGGCGGGGACAGGGAGGAGGCCAGAAAGCGAGGAGGGTCTCGGTCGTGCCGGAGAAGCTGGGGTCGCCCCTTGCGTCTGGGAGGGCAAGGAGCAGCCGCTGGAGTCGCCCCAAGTTTTGGGGAAGTGCGAACGTCAGACGTGAGAAGCAAGACCCAGGGAGGAACCGCCCCTGGAGCCATCGGCAGCCGCGGCGGGCCGGTCAGCACGGCCGAGGGACGCGCCTCGGAACAGCAGGTGCCCGCCGGCCGGCCGGGCCTCGGGAAGTGGACGAGCGAAAGGCGCCTGGCTCATGTGGCAGTGGCACGGCCCGGGGAGCCGGCGCCGCGGAGGGCGGGGGACAGGCCAGGGCTGCCAGGCGTCCTGCGCGGGAGGCGGGGCCGGGGGCCAGAGGCCGGGGACTCCTGGGGGCGGCCACACGCCCAGCCAGGCGGCCAGCGGGTGTGGACGCGCGTCCCTGGGACGAGGGTCAGGGGGCCAGCGGGCCGCGGCGGCCCCTGTCCGGGCGCAGGCCGGGCGGCCCGTCCCTGCCCTGGCTCAGCAGGCCGCGCATGAGGACGTGGTCTGGACAGGCCCTGTCCGCCGGGCCAGGCACCGAGAACCTTCTGGAACAGGCGGCTTCCTGGCGGGTCGTGAGGAGGACGGCGTGACGCCGACGCCCGTGTTGCCCAGGAGACGGGTGGCCCCGCTGGCCCCAGGGGCCTCTGCCCTGACACCGTGGCCAGAGCCCCCGGGGCCGGGAGGAGGCCGCCGCCCTGCAACCCCACGAGCGCGGAGCCAGCTCCAGGGAGACGCCAGCTGGACGCTCGCACGGGGCGGCCGTGGCCGAGGGGCCGGGCCCCAGCAGCCGGGAGCCCATGACGTCCAGTGGCCGAGAAGCAGCGGCACGCTGGGCCGTCCCGGCCTCTGTGCAGCTCTGGAAGGGACGCTCCCCGGCCGCTGAGCCAGCAGCTGCGCCACAGCCCACGGGGCGCGTGGCCGGGCGCTGAGCCCCGCACAGGCAGGGCGTCCCTCCTCGCTGTACTGCCCGCGTCACTGACCCCGCTGGTCAGCGCGGCGGCCAGAGAAGGGGAACCACATGCAGAGAGGAGCCGTCCTCAGGAAGGCATGAGTGTCCACCTCCCGGCAGGGGTTGGGGCTGCCGCCAGGCAGCGCCCACTCCCCACCCCGTCGGCGCGAAGTGGGGTGAGCTGCAGCCCCCCAGTGAACGCCCAGGTGGGCCCGCGGAGCTTGGAGCGGGAAACCCAGGCCTAGACGGACGCCCTTGCGTGGGCACTGGGCAGCAGCGCCGGCTCATCCAGGGCGGCCGCAGGTTCCCGGCTGCCCAGCCCAGCCGCTGCTGTGTGGGGAGTGAGAAAATGATGCGAAAGTTTACAGGGAGAAGCAGGAGGCCCGGAATCACCAACGTGGGCCGAAGGAGGACGGCACGGAGGGGGATGGGGGGACGGCACGGGGGGGGGGGGTACGGGGGGGTGTGGCACGAGAGGACGCCCCAGGTCCACGGCCGGGGCTGGGGACACAGGTCGCTGGACGGGGCCGGGAGCCGGCGGCCATGCGCTGGCCAGACCCCGGGGCAGAGGCAGCTCCCAGAGCGTCGGCAACAGGCGCCCGCCAGGACGGCCGCGGGTGACAGGCCAGAGCCGGGAGGCAAGATGCCCCCGCAGGCGGCGGAGCCCCCAGCACCGTGAGCTGTCCGGCGAGAGCTGCCCGCGGCCGGGAGGCGGGTGGGCGTCGGGGCGGGGTGAGCCGGAGGAGCGCGGCCGCGGGTCGGTGGACACGCGAGTCCCTGAGCCCCCGTCGCGGGCGGCGAGTCCCCGGAGCCGTGCGCCTGACGGAGCGGTGGGGCGGCATCGCGGGCGCGGTGAGGTGGGGTCCCGCAAGCTTAGAGCTGCCCCCAGCGTCAGCGGTCGGCGGTCAGCGATCGCGCCAAGCCCCACGGTCAGCGCGCCAGACGCCACAGACGCCACTGGGCCGTGGGGCTGGAGCGCGGGCGGGCCTCTGGCGGGTTTGTGGGTGCACGGGGGCCCCACGAGGGAGCTGCGTGAGGGAGCCTCCAGCCTCGCCAGGACCCAAGCTCGAATCCGGTCCACCGGCAGCACAGGGCGCCGGGAGGCTCCAGTGATTAGATGCTGCCTGTTTTAAGCCCCTGAGCAAACATCGAGTTAGTTACAAGGGAAGTCGCTGTGGCCTCTGCTCCTCCCACTAAGGCCCAGGCTGTGAGGCCCTGGGGAGGGGCCCTGGGAGGGGCGGGACCTGGGGCCTCTGGGGGAGGGAGCCTGGGGGTGACTGCGGGGGTGACTGCTGGGGGTGACTGCTGGGGGCCCCGTGAGTCCCGCAGCAGAGTGGTCATTCTGAGCTGTGGAATGCCACGGCATGAGGCCGCGTCCACCCATGACCGCGGGCTTGGAGTCTGGCAGACGCCGCCAGAAGGGGATTCGAGCTGTTTTCTTCTATTCCCCAGAGATTAAGTTTCACAGGCCGACTTGGGGTCGGGGACACATTTTTAAGATTTTTCTGCAGAATATATCTGGCGTTCTTAGCCCTGCGGCTGGGCAGCTGCAGGCCTGCTCCCGGCAGTGGCCGGGGGCCGCCCGGCACCCCCACATGGGCCAGGCCCAGTGGGTGCCCCCCGTGGCGCGGGCCTGCCGAGAAGGCCTGCAGGAGAGCCGGCCCAGGGGCTGCGGCGGGCGCCTCTCCGCGGCTCGGGGCAGGACACGCTGGAGACGCTCGCGGCCGCTCTGACAGCCCCATCCGGGCCTCGGCGAGAGCCCAGCCGGGCAGCCGGCCTGGCCACTCCCTCCCTCGATGCCCCTGTGTTCTGGAGGCCTCGGCTGTTTGCAGGGCCCGGCGGCGCCAGCCCAGCGCCCGCCCATGCGGGGAGTGTCAGCCCCGCGGCCAAGGTCACTCACATAGTTTTGGTGCAGGCCGAAAACACAGTGTTCAGCTACGGAGGAATCTAGAAAAATAAGTGTGGTCAGAGCGAAGTGGGGGGGGGGTCCAAAAACTAACTGAAAGACAAAGATCCTCGGAAGGAAGGCTCGCTTGAAGAGTGCAGCCATTCAAAGCCCGTTGCCACAAGGCTGTTTCTAAAACAGAACCCTCAGCATTTTCACGCGCGCTGATTTTGCCGAGAAGAGCCACACGGACGCGTCCGAGTTTGCAAGCCCTGGGCCGGGCCCCTCTGCACATCTGCTGGGCCACGTCCACCCCAGGCTGCCGGGAGAGGGCAGGGCGGGGCCGGCTGTGGCCCCCGGGGCCAGTGGCTTTTGCCCCAGAAGTTATGGTCCCTTCTCAAGGGCCGAGCAGTGGAGGACAGGGCAGGGCCGCGGCTGCCTCCAGACGCCGCTCGGGGGTCACCGGAGCGGCCCCTCCCCACAGGGCGGGCACAGGCTGGGAGCAGGCGCTCTCCAGGGCAGGGGAGGCAGCGGCGGGGTGTGGGGGCCGGGGAGACTGTGGGGACAGACCTGGGGAGAGGTGGGGGAGCGGGAAGGAGTCCACGGGCAGGGCCCAGGGGTGAGGCCTAGGGGCCCATGCAGGGGCCCTGGGGCTGCAGGGAGGGATCTGGGGAGGCGGAGGCAGCGTGGAGCCCTGGTTGCTGCGGGGAGCACCCTGGGCACTGACTTTCTCCTTCGCTCCCAGGCGTGCCCTTCTGGCCCCGCCCGTCCTGGGTCCTGCCCAGGCCCCTCAGGGGCGACAGCTCTGGGCCTCTGGGGCTTCCGAGGAACGTCTTTCTCCTCCACACGACGTGAGGCTCCTCTGCACCCCGAGTCTGCCTGAGCTGACACCCTCCCGGTGCGGGGACGCGGGTGGGAGCTGCCCAGCCACCTGGTGTCCCCTGTGCTGGTGCAGAGCTCGGGCCTGTCCCTGTGTGGCCGGCTGGGGGCGCTCCCACACACAGCCCCCACGCCCACACGCCCCGCTGGAGCCCTCCAGCCGCCCGTGAGGGTGACCCGGGACCCGCGCCCCTGAGCCGCCCCACACTGCCCGCCCCACCGCCCGGCCGCTCCCAGCGCGGTGCGCCCGCCGGCTCCGTCTCATCTGGCCCGGCGCCTGTGCCAAGGCTCCTGCTCGGCCCAGAGCATCCCGCCCGGGGTCGGGCGAGCAGCCCCGTCGGGCGTGCCGGACGCAGCCTCTGACTGGGGCGCCGGCCGGCCCTCCCGGGTCTGCCCTGCCCCCACGGGCCTGCGGCGGAGCCGGGCGGGTCGGCAGCTCCAGGCGTCCCCCACGCTGAGGCCGAAACGGGACCGAGGTTCCGTGTGTGCGGGCGCGCAGGCTCAGCGGCCCCCCGGCACGCAGCTCCACGTTCGCCCCAGCAGCACGCGAGCGTCCCCTCGTCCCTGTGAGTGCCGGTCCCGGGCGAGGCCCCTGCCCGGCCCGGGGCTGGGAGGCCGCGGCAGCCAGCGGTGTGAGGCAGGGGCAACAGGCCGAGCGGCACCTTCTCCTGGGCCTGCCTGGCCACCCGCTGCCGTGCCCCGGGTGTCCCGTCACCCCGTGGAGAGCAGGGCTAGCAGAAGCGAGGCCGGCAGCCGCGGCCCTGCCCACGCGGGACGGGGGCCCCGGGCCGAGCTGCCGGCGGACGTGCGGGTTCTCCACCTGCACGCGACCGATGTGCGGCTGTCCGGCGGCCGCCCGCTGGCTGCGGCACCCATAGCTGCCCGCTGCCCCCTCACCCTGGCACCACCGGTCCAGAGGGCCCAGAGCGGCAAGCCTCGGCTGGGCGCTGGGCGCAGGGACGGGCGTCCATCCCGGTGGCGTCTCCTCCCGCCTCCGGCTCTGGGGCCGGCCGCACAGCCTGGAGGGGGCCTGGCGCCTGCACACAAGTGGGGGCCGGCGGGGCACGGCAGGCCACCAGAGCGGCGCGCAGGTGCGGCGGCGTGGGGCTGCCCCAGGAGGCGGGTGCGCGGACAGGGCCAGGGACCGGGGCTCGCGGGGTGGGCCAGAGCGCGGCCACCTGCCGGCCCGAGACAGCGGGAGTCGCGTCAGAGCAGCCTGGGGGCCCGGAGAGCTCGCCCAAGCGCCCTGGGTCTGGCCGGCAGCCACGGGGTGCCGAGGGGCTTGGCGGGGTGGGGCGGGCCGGGGTTGGGGGCAGGGGAGGGGCCGGGGGGCGGGGCGCAGAGGGGCCCCCTCACCTGGCCCAGAGGCACAGTGGACTCTCAGCTCCGGCGTCCCGCGGCCACCCCCAGGCCCGCGCAGGCGTCCGGCGGCAGGAGCTGCTCCCTCTTCGGCAAGCAGCAGACCAGACCCCTGGAGAGAGCGCTCAGCACCCACGACGTGGGGCCGCGGGGACCGGCCCTCCCTGCGGCTCTGACAGGCAGCGGCTGGCAGGCCCGGGACCCTGGGCACCAGGCGGCGCGTGCCCCCGAGACGGGGCGGTGACCCGCCGCCCTCCAGCGGCCACGCAGCGCAGGCTGCGGCTGGGGGAAGCGAGGCGGCCGGGCCGGCTCAGCCCAGTCAAAGGACTGCACAGGACGGTGCGGGACAGCAGACACGGCCCAGCCCCCAGCCCAGCGGCAGCGCGGACAGACCTGGGCTGGGCTGAGCCCCGGCTGGCTCTGAGGACGCAGCAGGCCCAGCCCCGCAGCGCCCGCGGCCCCAAGACTCCTTGAGTCTGGACACGCTGGTTTGGGGACCTGTGGGTTAGGCGGAGGGGCGGGGCGGGGGCGCCCCACCCCTCGCTGGGGGCGGCTCGTGGCTCGGCTTGGAAGGGGCTTCGGGAGGAGACGGCCCCCACGGCCGCTGGCCGGACACTGGCCCCGCTGGCCGTGGCCTCTCGTGCGAGGGCTTTGGTTTGGGCCCCGGTGCTGTGGACGGTGTGGGGCCGGCTGCGCGTGTGGCCTCCAGGCCTGCTCCCAGGTGGCCGGCCAGGGCGGGGTGTTCGCGGGCCGTGCCCGCTGGCCCTGGGCGGGCAGCTGCCTGGAGCGTCGGCCCGCCCCGCCGTGGGCTCTGCCTGTGTGCCGAGCCGGCTGGGACAGGAGTATTTTTAGACTCTCCTGCCTGGTGGCGGCAGCATCTGAGCACCAGCAGGCACCGGAGCCCACACGGCGCACAGCGGGGCACGGCCCACACGCCGGCTCGGAGCCCCCGGACTCGGGGCGTCGGGGTCACGCTCCCCGCACCCGGCCCCCAGATGAGCCACGTCAGGAGCAAGTGGGCAGAGGCCCCTCCCCACCGGGGAAGGGGAGACGGGCCCTGCGCGGCCGGCCGCCCTGAGGACGCTCGGAGGGCAGGGGCAGCGGCTGGCCGAGCGGCTGCAGATGGGCCGCCCGGGCCCGCCGTGGAGGTGCAGATGAGGGCCATTTCGGGAAGTGTCGAGGTGCCCCTGCTGTCTGGATTTGCTGCCCCCAGGCTGCAGAGTGCGTGCTTCTCCCTTTTGAGCCTTCAGAATGATGAGCAGCCCCGGAGGGCGGTGGGTCGCCCCGCGGGCCCTGCGCCAGGCCGGGGTCTGTGGCCGCTCAGGGCTGGCGCCCCAGCCCGCCACGCAGCTGTGCCCACGGGCGGCTGGTCCCGCACCGCAGAGGCGCCCGGCTCGGCCTGCGGCCTTGGGGACCGGCCGGCGGCTGGAGGCCTCTCGCCTGCATGCTGAGAGAACGGTCAGGCGGCCAGAGACTGAGGCGCGTGGTCGTGAGGAGCCGCGGAGCCTGCAGCTGCAGCCCTGGCAGGAGAAGGCCCCGCCGCCGGGACAGGGCCACGTCCAGGGTCTCTGGCCAGCCGGGCCTGCTCCCTCCTGAGCAGGGGGACTCACAGCTGCCGCTCTGCCCCTGGTCCTGGGGTCCCTGTCCTGGGGGCCCTGTCTGGGGTCCCTGTCCTGGGGGCCCTGTCTGGGGTCCCTGCCCTGGGGTCTCTGTCTGGGGGCCCTGCCCTGGGGGCCCTGTCTGGGGTCCCTGCCCTGGGGTCTCTGTCTGGGGTTCCTGCCCTGGGGGCCCTGTCTGGGGGCCCTGCCCTGGGGTCTCTGTCTGGGGGCCCTGTCTGGGGGCCCTGCCCTGGGGGCCCTGTCTGGGGTCTGGCACGTTGTTGGTTGTTGGGTCAGCTGCTGTCACAACCAGTGGATGGACAGAGGGGCCTGCGGGTGGGGTCCCCTGCTGGGTCAGGGAAGCCTTGGGAGTTGGGGGAGGGCTGCCTTTTCCGGAAAACTTACTCAGACTTTTGGGGAACAGACAGTAACTGCTGTTTTAACAAATGTGTTAATGACTTTGTTACTTTCTAGAAACATTTTTCAGTAATTAAGCTCAAATCCTCCTGCCAGTTAACGGTGGTGCCGAAGTCAGGCTGGTGGGAGGGGGCCAAGCTGAAGTGCCCTGAATCCCGCTCCTGCCCAAGGCGCAGGGCAGCAGCCCCTCTGCCTCCGGCCAGCCCGAGGGCCAGGGCCGGGCCCGCTGGCCCCTCCCGCCCCGCTGGCCCCTCCCACCCCTGCTGGTAGCCCCTGGGCTGGCACCTGCAGGTGCCGCAGAGCTCGGCGGGGGGCCGCTGCGCAGGGGCTGGGGCGTCTCCGCAGGCGTCCGGGCTGGATGTGCTTGGTGGACGGCTGCCGCTCAGGCAGGGGACGGGCGCTGGTGCTGAGTCCCGCGGAGAAAGCAGCGGCACCCTAGAGAGCTGGAGCTGGCGGGGAGGGTGGGCGCCTGCCTGCCTCTGCCCCAGGCCCCCCAGGCGCCCACCCCCCGGCGGTGCAGGCCTTGAGGAGCCCCTGGCCTGCAAGGCCAGGCGCTGAGGGGTGCCCAGTCCTCACTCCGGTGGCTGCACTAAGAGCAAGACCCGGGCCTGGCCTGTGCGCAGCCTCTTGCACCCTCAAGCCAGCGCCCGAGGGGGCGGGCGGAGATGGGGGGCGGGGCGTGTCCAACGAGCGAGCCCAGGAGGCGGCAGCAGCCCAGAGCCGGGGTCACCGCGAGGCCGCGCGAGGCGAGCGCCACTTGGTGTGGGGTACAAGGCCCCGCAGACGGGCCGCGCCCTCGGGCTCCGCGCCGCCTGCCCAGTCCCTGGGGACGCTGAGTCCGCGCTCCCCGCCTCTCCGCTGCCCCCGCCGGCCTCGGGTGTCTGTCCGCTGCCATTCTGGTTCAGCAGTGGGCCCCCAGTGCCGCCCCCCTGGGGAGTGGAGGGCCGGCTCCCCCTGGGCCTCCGTTCTGGGTGGAGGCCTCGCCCGTGGGTGGGAGTGACCGCGCGTGAGCGCTTCCTTCGGCTTTTCCTCTCAGCCACTTTATTATGGTAAAACGGTCACCTCTTTCTTGGATGAGGTGCCCCCCAGCTCAGCCCCCCCATTGTTTCGCGCTGCCCGCCTGCCCACCGCACCTCGTTCTCACGCCCTCTGTGCAAGTGGCGCGTTTCGCCTTCCCCTGGCACGGCCTGTGTCTGCCCCTCCTGGACAGGCCACGTGTCCTGGGCACTCGCCTGCCGGATGCCGGGATGGTGCCCGGAGTGGTGCTGTCGCTCTGGCTCCCGCTGTTAGGTCCGTGCGCCCCGCCCAACCTGGGGCGCCGGCTACTCTCAGAGGCCGAGGACGCTCCTGCGGTTGGGGTTGGGGCGGCCGCACTCGCACTCGCGGCCTCCAGCCCTGGCCCCACCCGCTGCGAACTCAGACCCTGCTGGTCCCACCCGGCGCCTTCTCTGCACCTCTGGGAGGATGCGGCCGCTCCCCTCCAGATCCGCGCCCTCCGCGGGTCTTCAAGAGGGTGGCCTCTGGCTGTCCTGTGAACACCGGTCAGGGCAGACCGCTGGGCTCGCGCTGAGCCCCTTTGAGGAGGGAGGCTGGCCTGGGCTTTCCCCCAGCCGCCGGCCCAGGTTGTTAGGAGGTTCTTGGGGGACAGAGTCCCCTCTTCCTGACAACACGGGCACCTCGCCCTCCCTGAGTCTGCACATTCCGGCTTCCCCAAGGCCTCCAAGGCCCCTCCCGAAGGCCCTCGCCTCCTGTGCGGCCCCAGTGGGGAGGCCTTGCCGGCCCACCCTGCTGGTCCCGGCCGTGTCCAGTGTCCCTGGACCTGCCTCTTCCCCGGCACCGCACCCCTCCACGCGCCCCTGGGGCAGCCTGGGGGTCAGGGCTGGGCCAGCCCAGGTGGGCACCTGCAGGTGCAGCAGAGACAGGCCGTGCCTGAGGCGAGGGCCTGTCCTGGGGCAGTGGGCCCAGAGCCACTGCCCAGGCTGGCCAGTCCCCAATGGAGGCAGCACCACCCTTACCACTGCGACTGTGGCAGCGGTGAGGACTCACTCCTGGCGACACAGAGGCCCTCGGCATGCCCAGATTTCCTGGTCAGCTTGTCTGGCCTTACCGGGCTGCCTCCTGAGGAGGCCCCTCCCCTCCTGAAAGCTGGTGGGCCCCAGGGGGCTGCCAGAAACCTGCTAGTCAAGGCCTCGCCTGCCTGTGGCCCCCGCGGTCAGCTGGCCCAGGGCGCAGTCCGGTGCCCTGTCCGCCTCCCAAACAGGGGCTCCATACTGGGGTGGGCAGGGAGCAGGAAGACTCCCTGGGGGTGGCCGGTGAGGCTGGGCCATCTGGCTGCTGCCAAGCTGGCCTCACGCTTTTCAGGTACCAGCCCCAAGTGGCCGTGTCTCCGGCCCGTGCCACGACCTGTCAGTGCCTCTCACCGTCAGCAGCCCCTTCGGCCTTTCTCAGAACCCAGGCAGCGGCCGCCTCTCCAAGAGGCCCCTGGACGGAACAGAAGAGGCGACGCCCTTTCGTGGTCTCAGGGCTGCTGGGAACGGTCTTCAGAAGAGCGAGGAGATTGTTCTCAGCGCAAAGGCCGCAGAGTGGTCAGTGGATGCCCGGGTCAAGGGCCGTGCAGAGGCCACCTGGGAGCTGGGCAAGTCTGGGCAGCCAGGCCAATGTGCCCGCTTGAAGGGGGAGGGTCGCCTGTGTATGGGCCAAGGGGCAGCTGCCCCCAGGACAGAGGGCCAGGAGGCCCGGAGGGTGCTGGCCCTGCTCAGGTCCCCTGGCCACCCCCTGGCTGCCCACCCCGGGAGCTTCTTGGAGAAGGACTTGGGTTTTGTGCCTGCAGCTTGGAACCCCGCCCCCGCCCGCCTGCCCGCGGCCCTCCCCAGTAGCCCCGTGTCAGCCGGGAGGTGCGGAGCAGGAGACAGTCCGCAGCCAGCAGGCCGTCCGCACCCGTGCACGTGCCCCGCGGGGCGGCGGGCCGGCTGACCTCGGCACGGCCTGCTCCGCCCCTCCAGGCTGGGCGCTCCCGGCCGGGCCCTCGCCCGAGCGCCCCCGCTCGCTGGCACAGCTCCGGGACTTGCTTCCTATTAAACTTCAGTCACTTCTCGAAGAGGACCGCAGCCTCGACGCGGAGGTCGCTCAGAGCGCCGGGCCTCCCCGCGCCCCCGCGCCACGCCGCCGCCGATTCGAGCTGCCCCCGCCCCGTCCGCCGCGCGCCCGCCCCCGCGCCGCCCCCGCGCCGCCCCGCCCCGCCGGGCCGGCCGCCCCTCCCCCGGGCTCGCGCGCCCCCGCCCCGCCCCGCCCCCGCCCCGCCCGCGGAGGGCTCAGCGTGCGCGCGCGCCTGCGTCACGGCGCCCCCGGCGTGCGCGCTCCCGGCGCGGGGGCGGCGCGCGGCGCGGGCGGAGGCGGCGGGCGGGGCGGGCCGCGCTCGAGGCCGCGCTCGGGGCCGCGCACCACTGCCCCCGCGCCGCAGCCCCAGGCGGAGCCGAGCGGAGCGCCCGGGACGGGCGGAGCGACGGCCACCGCGGCGGAGGTGAGGCGGGGCGGCCGGGGCGGGGGTCGGCCGCGGCGGGCGCGCCGGGCTCGGCCGCGTTTATGTAAGCGCCGCGGGCAGGTGGCCGGGCGGCCCGCGTGCGGCTCCGGCGCCCACCCGCCGCCGTCCGGCCCGGCCGCCCGAGGACTGTGCGGGAGCCGGGGGCACTGCGCCCGCAGCGAGGCGAGCTGCGCCCGGTGAGGCTGCGCCCGCGGCTGCAGGAGCCTGCGTCCCGCGGTGGGGCTGCGCCCCCGGAGCAGGCTGCGCCCGCGGCTGGGGGGAGCCCGTTCCCGGGGAGGGGGCTGCGCCCGAGGAGGCTGCGCCCGGGGTGGGGAGACTTCGCCCTGGGATGGGGCCGCGTCCCAGACGGAGGGAGCCAGTGCCGCTGGGTGAAGGGGCGACTGCCCTCGACTGGGGAGCTGCTCGGAAGGAGGCTGCGCCCAGGGCGGAGTGGGGGGCGCTGCGCCCCGCGTCTCCTCCCGAGAGTGCCGCGTCTGCTCCGAACGCGCAGCGCCCGAGCCGGGAGGGCTGCGCAGGACGCCCCGCGGCCCCTCCGGGAGGGCGCCGTGTCCGCGCGGGACGCTCCGCGCCGCGCAGGAAGGGTGCGCCCCGGACGAGCCGCCCGCGCCGCCCCGCGGGGCACCCCGGGCGCGTGGGGCGCCCTGGCCGCGGGCGACTGGCGCGGGCAAATTCCCGCGGCGCCGGGCATCTGGAGCGCTCCCGGCCATCCGGGGCGGGCGCCGCGGCGGGCCTGCGGCTGGGGCGCGGGCCGGCGGGCGTGGGAAGGGCGACTGGAGCGAGGCTCGCGAGCCACGAGCCGAGAGCCCGTGTGGCCCCAGCGATGTCTGCTCCCGAGGCCGCCGAGGGCTGCCTCGCAGCTGTGTTTAACCCGCGGGTCTGAGTTGTTACTTCTGTTGGAGACTGGTGGCTCTCTGCCGCTCACCGCGGGCGGCAGACCGGCCTGGTGGCTGGCCGGTCCACCGTCCTTACCCGTCTCTCCGCGCCCAGCCGCCTGGAGCCGCGGCGGCGGGCGCAGCCTGACTTCAGCCTGTGGGCAGCAGCGCGCGGTCCGCGCTCCCTCCGCGCTCCCATGGCGCTCCCATCTGTTCAGAGCAGACTGAGCCCCGCTCCCGGGCCTTCGAGGGAGGACAGCGGCCGGGAGGTGGGCGCTGGCTGCCCGGCGGATCCCGCGGCCGGTGCCTCCCTGCAGGCTGCGTCCTGCTGTCTGGTCTGGCCTTCCCACAGGACGTGCTGCTGGACCCAGCTGGCGGGTGGGGGTTTGGCCAGGCGTCCGGGGTCCCCGCTAAGCCTCTCAGCCTCCCGGGACCGGCTGGGCAGCCTTTGCAGCAGGCTGGACGCTGTCCCGGGAGGGCATGGAGGAGGCCTCCGGGCCACCGTGGAAAGCAAAGTGCCCGCCCCCCAGGGGCCGGGGACACGTGTCCACTTGCGAGGCCGTCGCGGCAGCGGAGGGCACGCCGCTCGCAGGTCACCCGCGGGAGCTCCTGCGCTAGCCACTTCACGCTCTTGTGGACTCAGGTGTCCAGGCGCTGGAGCTTAGAATCTTGGAGCGGGAAATCCTGTAAGTTTGTATCTGCTCAGTGAAAGTGAGCTGAACTCACCTGCTGTGTTCAGAGCTGGGGGCTGCCCGTGGCCCCCCCAGGCCGGGGTGTGGAGCTGAGCGAGCTGGGGGCTGCCCATACCCCCCTGGGCCGGGGTGCGGAGCTGAGCGAGCTGGGGGCTGCCTGAACCCCCCCAAACCCAGGGTGCAGAGCTGAGCGAGCTGGGGGCTGCCCGTACCCCCCAACCCAGGGTGCGGAGCTGAGCAAGCTGGGGGCTGCCCGTACCCCCCCAACCCAGGGTACGGAGCTGAGCAAGCTGGGGGCTGCCCGTACCCCCCCAACCCAGGGTGCAGAGCTGCGTGAGCTGGGGGCTGCCCATACCCCCCTGAGCCGGGGTGCGTAACTGAGTGAAGTGGGGGGCTGCCCGTGGCTCCCCCCACCTGGGGTGTGGAACTGCATGAGCTGGGGGCTGCCCATGGCCCCCCCTGACCTGGGGTGCAGAGCTGAGAGAGCTGGGGGCTGCCCGTGACCCCCCCCCAGGCTGGGGTGTGGAGCTGAGTGAGCTGGGGGCTGCCCGTACCGTACCCCCCTGGGCCGGGGTGCGGAGCTGAGCGAAATGGGGGGCTGCCCGTGGCCTCCCCTACCCGGGGTGCGGAGCTGAGCGAGCTGGGGGCTGCCCGTGGACCCCTGACCTGGGGAGCGGAGCTGAGAGAGGTGGGGGCTGCCCATACCCCACTGGGACGGGGTGCGGAGCTGAGCGAGCTGGGGGCTGCCCATGTTCCCCCCTGACCCGGGGTGCGGAGCTGAGCGAGCTGGCAGAGTTCAGAAGTGCCATCTGGCAGTTTGCCTCATTACCACCTTTACAGCTTGGCGTTTTTAAAAATAAAATTTGTAATTTCAGCTGTAAAATGATGAGGCAAAACTGTAGCGTTGAAGTTTGTGTTTGTAGGTTTAGAAAGTCACGCACACCACAGCGCCGTCCAGAGGCGGCCTGAGACCAGCGGCCACAGCCCCCCTGGCCCGCCCGCCCCCACGGGGCCCATGCCGACGACGCCCCAGGGCAGGCGGCCCGCAGCGCCCTCTCTGGCCCTGCGCTCTGCCCAGCAGAGCCAGACTCGCAGGCACTTGCTGGGGGAGACGGTCAGCTTTAGCCAGAGCCCAGGAGCAGTGGGGCTGACTTTTTAAGTGGAAATTTCCAGATCTGTGATCTCGAGCGATGGGGCTGGTGGTGCTGAATTAGCAACACAGCAGCAGCCCCTTCGGAAGCGCGTTCCCGCCCGGGGCAGGGAGGGCAGGCGGCTCGTCTGAGGGGCGTCCATGTCAGGGGCTCCTTTAAGGGGTTTCATTTGAGGGGTGTGCGGCCGGCCGCCTCTCCAGGGCGCCTCGGGGCGGGGCGGCAGGGCCAGCCGGGGGCCGCCGTCCAGCCTGCCCCGTCAGGGACTGCCCTGCAGTGAGGAGGGAGGACGCTCCGAGGCCATCCCGGTGCTCCTGCCAGGGCCTGCCAGGCCCTCAGGGCCTGCCAGGCCCTCAGGGCCGCTGGGGCATGTCCTGCCCCCTGGAGGCCGCACTGGGGGCGGGAACCCAGCGGCGCCTCCTGCAGCTGGGGTGGGTCTGAGCATCAGGATGGAGGGCGCTAGGAGGCCAGATGCCCAGCGCTGAGGCCAGCTTCCCACCTGTGCTGGTGACAGCTGGGAGCCGAGGGAGCGGGAGGCTGCTGCGGGGCGGCCGGCCCCGGCCCGGCTCTGGGTGCAGCCCCGTGTGCTGGGGCTCGGAGGCCGTGCCTGCCCGCCCTGGGGCCGTGGGCTGGCCTGCGGTCCGAGCTGGACGGCGCTGCTCAGGAGCCTGGGCACTAGGCCGGGCACTCGCCTCCGCTCGTGCTGCTCTCACACCAGAGGACAGCTGTGCCCGCGCTCTCCTCGTGGCCTGTGGTGACGCCCGGCCGGCCGGCAGGGTCAGTGGGCCTGTCCCCAGGGCCTCTGCCAGCCAGGGGTGTGGGGTCAGACCAGGCACCGCGTCCTGCGTCTAGGCCGGCACCGGCACATCAGCTCTGCCCCAGGCCCCGCACTGTCCTGCCCTTGCTGCCCAGCGGGGGCGCGACCTTCGGCCCACGGCGCCCGCGCCCATACTGTCCCCGGCACTGAGTCCACGGAGACTCAGACCTTCCCACCCTTGGACGTCCACCCCTGGGTCGGCCCGCCCACGCCCTGCCCCCCACGTGCTGAGCACTGTCCCTGCAGCTGTGTCCACGGCCGTGTGGTGCCAGTAGGCATGAGAGCTCCCAGGACGACCTGTGGGTGGCTGTGAGGCCCCGCGTCCAGCTGTGCCCGCAGTGACTGCAGCCCGCCCGGCTGGGAGGGCTTGTGCAGGGCGGCCGCAGGACCCGGGGCCCTGGTGAGTGGACGAGTCCATGGGGGTGACGGCAGGGCCTGGAGACGACCCCCCACCCACGCGGCGCTGCGTCCCTGGGCAGGGGACTTGGCTGGAGACACCGCCTGGGCACTGGCGCTCGGCCTGGAGCGTGGGGTCAGGGTCTGGCTGACTGGCCCGGCGCCCCCGGCCTGCGTGGGCTCCCGTCCGGGCGTGGCCTCCGAGCCTCCGGCAGGCAGCTCTGCTCCCGGGGCAGATGCCCGGCGGGGCATGTCCAATGCACACAGACGCCTTGGACCCGCGGGAGCTGGCCGCGTGTCTGGGTGTGGAGCGGGCGATGCAGGCAAGGACGCGCGAAGGGGGCATCCTGGGACCCGCCGTCCTTGGGCTGCGTGGGCGCTGCCAGCCACACAGAGGGTCCCCAGCCCCGGCCCCGGCCCTGTCCCCACGACGCCCTCCTGTCCGTGTCTGGCACGGTGGTGGCCACCTGCCGCCCGAAGCAGCGCCCTGTGGCATGGCCAAACCCCGTGCCTACCCCGGGGCCAGCCCCAGCAGGAGCAGCGAGGCGTCCCCTCCCCGCTGCCCCCGCCCCGCCCCCAGCCTGCGTGAATCATATATTTATGCCCATATGTCTGTGTTATCTCCAGATTTCCTGCTTTCTTTGTAGAGTAGAAACATTTAGAAACATTAGGAAAGATTGTTCTGAAACCCTGAACCAGTGTAGTAAATCAATCTGCTGAAAACAGGGCGTGGGGCCCAGAGGGGGCGCACCCCCCAGAGGCCTCTGCAGGAGAAGGTGCCTGGGCGGTGGGGGCTGAAGACTCCGGGAACGAGGATGCTTTGAGCCATCTTGGGACTTCGGGAAAATGCCTGGTCAGCCATGGAGGCCCCGCGGCCGAAGCCGGGTCCGGGCCCATCACCGGGCTGGGCGGAGCTCCCCAGCCGCAACCCTGGGGTGCAGGGCCAGGGCTTCCCTGGCTGTGGCTCAGGTGCCTCCCATGCTTTGTGGGGTTCAGGAGGAAGCAGAGCTGGAGGCTCCAAGTCCATCCCGTTTGCCGTGTGGTGAGGTGGTCAGTTTGAGGGGGTTTGCTGTCCTGGTGGGGTGCCCAGCACCCCGTCTGCGCCCCCTCACAGAGCAGCTGGCGTCCGGCACCTGCACGCGGGGTGTGGGGCTGCAGGGCAGCTGTGGGCTCCGGGCACCCGCCCCCTGCCCCGTCCTTGCTGTCTGGAAGCCTCGAGCCCGCTGGACGCTGGCCACCCCCTGCTCGGCACAGGGTGGCCACCTGGGGCTCCTGGCCTCTGTGCCGCTCTTCTCCTGGCGGCAGCAAGGAGACCCTGGGCCTGCACTCCAGCTGCTGGGGGCGGGGCGGCCGCCAGCTGGGCAGCGGCAGGGCTAGGACAGGCTTCCCCGACCCCTGGGCCGAGGGCCGGCGGGCAGCGCAGGACCACAGCGGTGGGCAGGTGCAAGGGCTGGTGGCACCCAGCGCTGGTCAGACCACAGCGTTGCAGCCAGCACGTCTGGCTCTGACCAGAGGGGACCAGGGCACTGCCCCCTCCCCAGGTGCAGGTCGGCGACCATCGTCCACTGGAGGGGCCCTGGGCAGGGTGCTGGATGCAGGGAGAGCAGGACAGGTGGGACAGGTGGCAGACGTGTGGGGGGTGTGTGGTGTGCGCGGCGGCTGTTGGAGGGGCGGGCTCCTGGCCTGGAGGGCGGCGGTTCCGGGAGCTGCTGACCGCAGCTAGGCCTGGACGGCAGAGAAGCCCCAGGGCGCTGGCGCTGCGCGGGGCGGCCAGGGCTGCGGAACCGGAGCTGGGCTGCGGGCGTCGGCCCCGCGGCTTATTTATTCAGAGGGGAAAAGCAGTAACTGTACCCGGGCCTCACTTGCTCTCCAGGATCTGGGGCGCGGCCAGCAAGGCTGCCGAGGCGGGGTCCTTGGACGCCGGGCGCGTCCCCGCCAGCGGGCACGGCGCGCGGCCGGGGCAGGAGGGCGCACGGGGTGCCCGGGCCAGCGCTGGCCGCGGGTTGGCGCCTCGGTGCCCGTGTCCCGCCGCGGGCCGGCGCGTCCGCGCTCCTGCCGGCCTGGCGTTCCGAGCCGGGCTCTGGGTGCGAGCAGATACGGGTGCCTGTGCCGCCCGCCGAGCCCGTCCACTCCTCCCCGGCCGACGGGCCCCAGGCCGTCCGCGAGAGAGGCCCTTCGGCTTCCGGGGGACGCTGGGTCCCGCTTCCCGGGCATGCGGGCCAGCCCCGGCGCCCCAGGCTGGCCTCGGCCCCTCGAGCCTCCGCTCTCGTGGGGCTGCCCCAGGCCGGCTTCCCACGGTGCCCGATCCGGTCCAGCTGGGCCCAGCGGGTTGCGGTCTCCAGGGCAGGTGGCGACCCCGCCGCCGGGTGCGCCTGCACGCCCCGCCACGCCCTCCGCTCGGCGGCTGTCCCCGCCCTGGTGGGGCCCCCTCGGCTCAGACTGCTGGTCGCAGGCCGTGGGCGCAGCTAACGGGTTCCTCAGGCGGCCCCGCCTCGCCCTCCCCACCCCGCTCCCACTCAGGCAGGTGGAGCTGCAGGGGCGGGGGCAGACCCCCTGCCCGGCGGGCGGTCTCGCTGTGCTGTCCTCGCGTGTCCTCCTTCCTCCCACGCCGCTTGTCTTTGCTGCGTCTCCTCCTGTCACCCTAATTAACCGGCTCTCGCGCTGCTCACGAACCCTCGCGTCGGTGCTGCCCTGCGGCCCAGCTCCTGGCCCGCGACCCCGCGCTGGCGACTCGTCCTGCCGCAGGGAGGGGCGGCGGCCCGCGGGGAGGCCGGGCCCACTGCGCTGAGGGTGCCCGCAGGGCGTGCGGGAGGACGCGTGGACGCCGCGGGGCCTCACGCACCATCTGCGCCTCCCTCTTCTGCCGAGCCGACCTGACTCCGCCTCTCGAGCCCGCCGCGAGCTGCAGTCCTGCTTGTTCTAGTTGGGCCGAGGGTCCTCCGGACTAGGGCGCCTCGGAGGGCCGGGGGTCTGGTCTCCTGAGGACCCGCCGAGTGGCTGTGGGGTGCGCTGTGCGGCCAACCCCGGGACCCACCGCGCCTGGGCCCGCCCCGGCGCCCCCCGCAGGTCCGCAGCGCGGCCGTGGGCCCCCGGGCCGCGCACCGATGGCAGCGTCCGTGTTTGAAGTGAGCTGGACTCCGGAGCCGAGTCCTTGAAAGTAGCAACTGGGCATCCGGTGTCCTCGAAGCCCGGTCCGCATTGATTCCCTTTGAGCCTCGGCATTGAGTGCAGGCGCCGCCTCGAGAGCCGCTTTCCGCGGTTGCGCTTGGATTCTTTCCATTGAGCGAAACCGCCGCAGCACCCTTCACCGGGCTTCCCTGGGAACTCGGGGCCTGAACCCCGACGCCCCCTCTGCCCCACACGGCCCTCTGCCTCGGCCCTCCGCCAACGCGCTCAGGCGGCCCCGCCCATCCCCCGCCCCCACCCCGCCCCTTCCCTCCCTTCTCCCCCTCCCCTCCCTCCCTCCACCCTCCCTTCCCCCACCCCCTCCTTCCCTCCACCCCTTTCCCCTTCCCTTCGCCCCCCCTCCCTCCACCCCTCACCTCTCCACCTCACGCTCTTTCCTGTCTCTCTGGGGCGCCTGGAGGGCCTCACCAGCCTTGCCCCCGGCCCTGGCTGACCTCCCCAGCCGCCTGTCCTCCAGGACACCTTTTAAAAATGGACGCACCGCGTGGACCTTAAGTGCCAAGTCACGCAGACAGCGGCGCCCGGCGCCCGTGTGGGTGCAGAGGCGCCAGCAGGTGGGGGTGCTCCAGGGTCGCGTGTGGGCCCTCACGCCCAGAGGCGGCCTGCGAGCGCCCCAGTTCTGCCAGTAGGGGGGACCCATCCAAGCACTATGTACCTTTTTCTTCATCATGGTTTTAAATTCGTCAGTACCAGCGCTCCATGTAGTGTGGGGAGCAGGAGGTGCCCTGCCCCCTGGGCAGCGGCTGGTGCCCACGCTTGCCCAGGGGGCTTGGCCCAGCCTGGTCCCCACGCCCGCACCCCCACCCGGGGCTGGTGCACTCCAGCGAGGGTGGCGTCGGCCTCTGGAGGGAAACCCACTACTGCACCCATGGGCGGGGGCGGGGCCCGCTCTGTGGGGCTTCCCGGGCGCCCCCTGGTGTCCCTGGCGTTCGGAGGGGGAGCGGGCTTTCTGTGGGCGCCCTGCCCGTGCCCCGTGAGTGGTTCGGGGAGGCCTGGCCTGCCGGAGCCCCAGCCGAGCCGCGGCATGTGGAGGGCGCTGCTGGCCGGGGCTGGGGGCTGGAGGACCTGCGGACACCCCGCATTCCCGCCCTGCTCCCCGTGTGGCTGTCCCTGCCGCCCCGGCCAGCCAGCAGCCCCGAGTCCTCGCCCTTCCCGGGTCAGTCCCGCAGCACATTCTATGCCTGCTGGCTCGGTAATCCTCCCCGGGAGGCGCCCGCCCGCGCTGAGCTCCCGCCGCACCCCGCGCCCCCGGAGCCCGCCTGACCGGCCAGCCCCCTCTGCCGCCCGGGCGCCGACCTCCCTGCCGCAAGTCACCTCCGCGCCGCGCGGTGCTGCTTTGACGTTATAAGTTTAATGAACCAAGTAAAGACAAAATAGCTTCTTTGGATTCCCGGGTGGAGCTGCGGGCACCCCAAGTTCCCAAGCCCCGTCCCGAGATCATCGGAGGCGCTCTCGGGGGCTGCTCGCGCGGACGGGGTGTCGCGGGGTGCCCACGGGCGCAGGCCGGCCGCGGGGGAATCTTTCCTGGATCCTCGCCAAGCATGAGGTCCGGCGGAGGCCGGGCCTTGCGCAGATGTCGGTGCTGGCGGTCTGGGCGTGGCTGGCGCGCCCCTACCCGAGGACCGGCCGCAGGGCGAGCGGGGCGAGCAGGACGAGCCGGCCGGGCGCGGGGCGCGGGGCGCGGGCGGTCAGCTCGATGCCCGGCAGGGACCGGCTGGCGGACGAGTTGTGCGGGGTCGGGGTGGCCGCGGACGCCGCGGCCGTGGGCTCCGGCCGGCTCGGGGAGGGCAGGAGCAGGGTCAGCAGCAGCAGCAGCAGAGCTGGCGGGGTCCGGGCCGCCATGGTCGTGGGCTCGGTGCGTCCCTCTCGGTGCTGGCGGTCGCGGTGTCGCGGAGGAGCCGGGTCCACGGAGCCTGTGGCCTGGGCCGTGCGGGCGGTGCGGGCGGTGCGGGCGGTGCAGGCTGTGCGCTGCGGCCGGCAGGGGGCGGCTGTTAACGGTCAGCTCCAGGGCCGCGCGCCTGGCGCCCCCCACCCGCCCCTGCGCGCCCCCGGGCTGCTCGCGCGCCCACATCCTGCGCGCCCCCAGCACCATTCCTGGGCCAGCGGCCCCCTCGCCTCGAACCCCAACGTCGTGTGTGTGTGCGCGCGCGCTAGTGGGCCTGCAAGCCCCGGCGTAGGGGCTCACCGGGGACCCCGCAGCAGGCCCCCCCACCCGCAGACCCCGTCCCGCGTTTCCAGCGACGGCAGGAGGCCCTACGGCGAAAACACCAGGCGCAAGTTCATTCTAAACGCCTGAACCGCGTGCAGAGCACAGACAGGCCGAGCCCTTCGCGGGCACCTGCTCCCGGCTCCGCCGCGTCTGGCGTGTACCTGCGGTGAAGCGGCCCTCGCTGCGGCCGAGAGGCGCAGAACCTCCGCCGAGAGGGGTGTTCACTGGCCTGCTTCGTGCTGTGCTGTGAGCCTGTCCGCTGCCGGCTGAGCGGGCAAGGAGACCGGGGTCGGTGGGGGCGCCCTCCTCGCTGCTCTCCAGCGCGGGATGCGCCGCCGCTGCTGCACCCTGCCCCCCGCTGCGCCCTGCTTTTTCCCCCCCCCCGCTGCCCCCGCACCCCGCTGCACCCTGCCCCGCCCCTGCACCCTGCCCCACCCCTGCACCCTGTCCACCGCTGCACCCTGCCCCTGCTGCGCCCTGCCTCCCCCCCCCCCACGCTGCGCCCTGCTGCTAACGCAGAGCTTTCAGACAATTTCACTCTTTGAGGAGTGGGGCCAGCCGCTGCTGCATTCTCAGAACTAACTGTGTGAGCACTTAGCAGTGACGCCGGGCCCCCACCCTGCACTGCGGGCAGCCAGGTCCCCAGCACCGGCCTGTTGGGGCGCCCCCTGGAGGCCGTGTCTCTATCAGGGGCTGGGAGGGTGGCTTCAGGGTGACGCCGTCTGCACTGGGGTCTCCCTGGGTTCTGCACTCAGCTGGACCAGCGGGGGCGCCTGTGGGACCCCCTCAGCCCTGTGCAGGTGCCCCACACAAAACAGCGTCCTTGTGACCGGGCGCCTGGGGGTGCAGGAGCCAACCGGGAGGGCCCAAGGCCAAAGCTGGAGCCTTCAACCACAGAATCTGGCGGCGGGACGGCTCAAAGCACAGCCTGGTCCGCCCCCACCCAGCCCACACAGGGAGGAGGAGGGGAGAGGTCGGGGGTCAGCGGGGATCCGAATCCCAGGGGGCAGGGGCAGCCCGTCCCCTCCTGAGGGTGGCCCTGGCCGGAGACCCTGCCCCAGAGGACAGTGGGCAGGGGAGCACGTGGTGGGGGACCCTCCAGACCGTCCGTCAGCAGAGGCCGGGGCGAGACACGGTCCCAGCGAGAGGGGCGTGGGGGACTGGCCAGAAGAGCCCTCAGACGGGGGGAGAGGCCCTGCACACGCTGGACTCGGGGCTCCAGCCGACTCTGCTGCCAGCTGCCGCCCGGGGCTGGCGAGGAGACACAGGGGCTCTGGGAGGGATGGGGGCTGGCTCGGAGGCCTGGGGACTCCGCGTATCTGCTGCGTTTCTGTGACTCAGCTGCGCTGTGAAGCAGCGTCTGTTCAGGTGCGCGGCAGCAGTGGCCGGGAGGCTGGGGCTGGACAGCTGGAAGGAGCGTCGCAGCCAGTCCCGAGTGTTGCCTGGGCTCTGGGTGGGGTCCCGGGCAGGAGGAGGCCCTTTGGGACATACTTCTTCTTATGTCTGAGCAGTTAGTAACCACGTCGCAACGCTGGGCCTCGCTTGTGGCTGGCACCACGGGCGCCGGCCGTGGCTCCAGAGGGCGGGGTGCGGGCACCGCGGGCTGCAGGGCGTTGCCGACAGGTCTCGTCACAGCGTGTCCGTGCGGTGGGGCAGCCCTGACGCTGTGGTCACTGCGCGCAGGCAGGGCTCGGGAGCAGGGGCTTCTGAGGGTGGGGGCGGGGACAGAGTGTGTCCCTTGAGTCTGAGTGGTCCTCAGAAGGAAACGGCAGCGAAGGAGGGCGGTGTGGGAGAAGCTGGACTCGGGTCCAGAGCGCGGCCCTCCCCCGTCCAGGGCTGCTGGTGCAGATCCGCCCCTCGGCAGGCGGGCCGCGTCCATCGCCAAGCCCAGGAGGCTTCACGGGCTGCACAGGTTCAGAGGTGGTCCCCACGTGAGACGTGCTTTGGCAGGGTGCAGGGTGCTGTGGCCCTCTGCGCACCGGGCCTTCCTGCGGTCCTCCGGGACGGCCTCCCTCCCCGGGCTGGCCCTGATCCCCTTCCCTGGGAGTGCCGCGGCTCTGTGCTGGCCTGTGGAGGGAGGGGGCAATGTGTGTGGGTGTGATTGTGAGACGGGGTGTGCAAGTTGACAGGGATGGGACAGGCTGGGTCAGCGCCCACCGCCCAGGCTCTGAGACAGGAGCTGCCCCAAAGCCCCCAAATCCCCAAACCAAAGTGCAAGGCTGCAGCTTGCACAGTAGTAGCTGTGCACAGTAGGGGCCTGTGGGCCGAGCCCCGAGGCCCGGCGACGGAAGGCAGCCTGGGGTCTCACCCGCGCGGCTGCGGGGCCTCGGCACCAGAGCAGCCACGGGCTTACCGCACAGGCACAGAGCGCTCACTGCGGCCCCAGCGGCGGCTGCCTCGGCCAGCGTGCCCCCAGAGCACGGGCAGAGCAGCGGCCACCGTCCACATGCTGGGCAGCGCTGGCGGGGGGCGGCCGCCACTGGTCCCCGAGGCGGGTCAGACACACCCGGCGCTCACAGCTCTTGGGGAGAGGCTGGACGACGCCAAGAGCCGCACTGAGAGGCCAGGCCGGGCCTGGGGAGCAGGACAGAGGCCCCGTCCCGGACAAGGTCTCCGGCTTCTCCGCTCTCAGCTCTGGTCCTTCTTCCTTTGGAGGCTGGAACAGTCTCCCAGCACCTGCTGGCCCTGGCTCATATCCTCTCCCAGGGCACCCGCCCACTAGTTTGACTGGACCGGTTCTGAGTCCTGCGGCTGACTCAATCACTTAGTGCCCACCAGCTCAGCGCTCGCACCCGACCGGCCCTCGCTGTGGTCAGGGCGTGTGCATGAAAGGGCAGTTGCTGGGCTCTGAGGCGCCACAGCCACAGCGGCTTGGCGGAGCAGCAGGTGATACCAGCACTGCTGCTGGGCCGGTCAGTTCTGGTACAGCGACCAGCTGCACAGAGACTGGTCAGGACTGGGTTGTGAGCTGCGCTGTGGTGTTCTGCAGGTGAGGTGGCTTTTGCCGCTGGGCCAGTTTACCTGGGGACCTGGCAGCAAGCCTCTTCAGAGAAGATGGGGTGGCGGGGCGCACAGTCCGCCTGGAGGGAGGTCGGGTCCCAGGGAGTGTTGGGGTGCAGCCCCGGCCCTCTGGCCAGCACTGTCCCTGGTCCCGATGGACTTTGCTGGAGGACCTTTGGGGCTGGCTGCTTTGGGGAGCAGACACTGAGACTGGGACAAGGCTCCCGGCGGCCCCTGGGGCCCCCTGGGACTGCACTACGTGCGGCTGGCTGCCCTGTGTGACCATAGCCAGGCTTTCCCGACACTTCCCTGTGTGGCGAGCCCGTGGCGGCCGTCCGCCCTGAGCCCGGCTGCAGCCATGCAGGGTTGCAGGCGGCGGCCTCAGGCTGAGTGGCCTTGGCCCTACTGCGACCCCCCCACCTCCTCCACTCTCCTGGTCCCCCCCCACCCCATCCCTCCCCCACCCCTCCTCCTCTCCCTCCTCTACCCTCCCCTCCCCCACCGGTCCCTCTACCCCTCCCCCTCCTCTACCCCTCCCCCCATTT
>JAGFMF010012237.1:271797-289732 GCA_019455555.1 Galemys pyrenaicus
GAGCCCCCCAGGCCATGAGCCCCCCGAGGCCGTGAGCCCCCCAGGCTGTGAGGGATGTGGTGGAGGACGGCTGCCCGTATGGGTGTGGACAGAGGGTGGGTGCCGCGGGTGGCCTTCGTGAGGCCCTGCCCCTCCCTGGAGTTGGGCGGCGCTGAGCAGAGGTGCCGTCCACCCCGTGCTCGCTGGCACTGGCTGAAGCGAGTGCCCGAGCTGGGACACAGCCACAGCCCCGGGCCTCCCCAAGCTGGCCGGCCCCGGCCCAGGGCAGCGCGGGCCTGTCCCGGCGGGGCCGCCCAGGCTGTGCCGGCAGCTCTGGGCGAGCGGCCGCCTGGAGAGCCGCAGGTGGGCCGGGCTGCCCCACAGGCCCGGCGGTGTCGGAGCCCCTCTCGGGGCCGGTGGCGGCAGGCTGTGCGCCCCGCTTGGAAGCGCCCATGCCCCCTCTCGCCAGCTCCCATACGGTGGGGCGGCCAGGCAGGGCCGGTCCAGCTGCCTCCATGCGCCCAGCCAGGGCCCGGGGCGGTGGCGGGGCGGTGCTCTGGCCACCCTCTTGTCCCGAGGGGGGCGCGGGGCGGGGCGGAGGCCGCGGGGTTCAAGCTGCCGTCTAACGCTGTCTCCTCTGCCCTTTACCGCCTCTGGTTTCCTGTGAGCACCGAAAGGAGTAACCTATTGAGCTTTTGCTGGAGGATGTTATAAATGGAAATTTAGCGTCCGTCCCGTCAGCCTTGTCAGCTGGGAGAAGTGGTGTGTGTGGCCCGAGAGGGCCTGGGCGCCCGCCGCCTGCCTGTGTCCCGCCCCACGCTGGGCTGGCCCTCCGCCCTCCCGGCCGGCGCCAGCTGAGTTTGCAGCCTGGCACCGGCCGGGAGCATGCCCACTGCTGCTGCCAGCCCTGCAGCCAGCGGATGGACGGCCCAGCGTGCCGGGCCCGGCCAGCAGCCAGCCCCGTGCTGCGACAGCCGCGGCAGCGTAGCTGAAGCGAGGCGGTGGCCCTAGTGCAGGGTCTCAGGCTGGCGCCTGCGGCCCGCACTGCCCCCTGCACAGCCGGCCCGGCTCTGGCTCTGGTCTGAGGCTGCTGCTGCCTGGTCGGTGAGCTGGCCAGGGTGCGGCGAGCAGGGCCTGAGAATCCAGCCAGTGTTACTTAAGAGAGAATGGCCAGCCCTTGTCTGGCTCGCGGGAAGCTTCCGTTGTGACTTACCCTCAGTCCCCCTGCAGCGGGCACGTGGTGAGCTTCAGATAGTCTCCGCGGGCCGCGCCTGCGTCTCAGTGAATGCCCTTGTGACGCCCAGCCCCCAGACGCATGTCCAGGAGGCCGGGGAGCCTGCACCCAGCCCCGGGGGCGCCTCGCCAGCCGAGCGCCCAGGCAGACCCGCACACTTCCCATGGCCGTCCGCCCAGCCCCCGCCCGGGGCACCTGGGTGCAGCTTCAGGCCCCACAGAACGTGGCGCAAACAGGTGGCGCGGGGTGGGCGGGCGGGTGCTGCTGTGAGGCCTGCTGGGCACCGGAAAGCGCCCGGAGGCCCACAGGCCACACCCGGCAGGCCGTGCCACGCACACACCACTTGCCCAGTTACAAAGCGCGACGGAGGAATCTATAAATTCTGCATTTACAAGATCCTGCAACGAGGGCGTTGTAAGTTGCTCTTTCTGGGCACCGCAGGTTCCAGCAGCACAGGTGCTGAGGAGCCCTGCGGCCCGGCCGGCGGGCCCGCCCCGGCCAGCGGCGCCCCGGGGCCCAGCGAGGGCGCCCCGCTCTCCAACGGGGGCGGCGGCGGCAGGAAGCGGGCCCTGGAGGAGGGCAGCAACGGCCACGCCAAGTACCGCCTGAAGAGGAGGAGGAGGGCGCCGGGGCCGGCGCTGCCCAAGAACGCACTGATGCAGCTCAACGAGATCAAGCCCGGCCTTCAGTACACCCTGCTGTCCCAGACCGGCCCGGTGCACGCCCCGCTCTTCCTCATGTCTGTGGAGGTCAACGGCCAGGTGTTCGAGGGCTCGGGCCCCACCAAGAAGAAGGCCAAGCTGCAGGCGGCCGAGCGCGCCCTGCGCTCCTTCGTGCAGTTCCCCAACGCGTCCGAGGCACACCTGGCCATGGGCCGTGCCCCGTCCACCCACACGGACTTCACCTCGGACCAGGCCGACTTCCCCGACGCGCTCTTCAACGGCTTTGAGACCCCCGACAGGACGGAGCTGCCCTTCTACCTGGGCACCAATGGGGACGCCCCGCTCAGCCCCGGCGGCGACCTGGGGCTGGCCGCCTCGCCGGCACCCGCCGGCCTGGCGCAGCCGCCCCCGCCTGTGCCGCCCTTCCCCCCGCCCAGCGGCAAGAACCCCGTGATGATCCTCAACGAGCTGCGGCCCGGCCTCAAGTACGACTTCCTGTCCGAGAGCGGCGAGAGCCATGCCAAGAGCTTCGTCATGTCCGTGGTGGTGGACGGCCAGTTCTTCGAGGGCTCCGGCCGGAACAAGAAGCTGGCCAAGGCGCGGGCCGCGCAGTCCGCCCTGGCCACCATCTTCAACCTGCACCTGGACCAGACGCCGTCCCGCCAGCCAGTGGCCAGCGAGGGCCTGCAGCTGCACTCCCCCCAGGTGAGGCCCGCGCCGCAGGCTGACAGACGGGCAGCGAGCCGCAGCTCGCTGGCCGGCCGTGGGCAGGTCACGGGCAGGGTGCCACCTGCACCCCCTCCGCCTGCTGGGCCTGGCCCCGGTGCGCCCTCCCTGACCCCAGAGGAGCTAGCGAGGGGAGGGGACCCGCCATCAGGTGTGAGGTTAAGGGGGCTGACCGGGGCGTGGGACCAGCGTGGGGCACACACGGCCAGAGGGGCCTTGGCGGCTCCCAGATGCCCATATGGGGCCTGGGCCTCCCTGCTCGGGCGGGGTCCCTCTTAGGTCTGGGACACCCCGCGTAAAGTCAGGGTGCAGAGAGGGCGCGGGGGCCCAGGTGGGCTCTGCGGCAGGGAGGGGCGGCGGCCCGCGTATTGGCCGCTGCCCTCCCGCGAGGTCAGACCCGCGGCCTGCTTCTCTGGCACGAAGCCGCCTTCGGGGAAACGCTGACCCTCCTCCCAGCCCCGCGCAGTCCACGAACCCGCCCTTGGGGAGAGGAGTCTGTTCTGGCTGGAGCGGAAACCCCCTCGGCGGGGCGGGGCCCCCTCGGCGGGGCGGGGCCCCCTCGGCGGGGCGGGGCCCCCTCGGCGGGGCGGGGCCCCCTCGGCGGGGCGGGGCCCCCTCGGCGGGGCGGGGCCTCCGCTCCTTGCCCCGCCTTCCCCTCCCACAGCCCTCAGTTTAGTAAAAGGAAACTTAAAGAGAAGAAAAAAGGAGTTTTTGGCTCACCTAAAGCAACCGGTTGTGACGTCGGGTCAGGGCGTTTTGCTGGGTCCTAGCGGCGTTGGCACCGCCCGGCGTCTCCGGGCTGGCTCCGCCTGAGCTCCGTCCCGCCGCCTGTCTGTTGCCGATGGGCGTGGGCGCCGGCCGTGCGTGCGCGTGCCCGTGTGTGTGCTGCCCGCGCGTGCGCGTGCCCATGCCCGCACGCTCTGGCTGCCGGCCAGGCCCGTGAGGCCTCGGGCCGGACACCCACCACCGCCCGAGTCTTCAGGGGCGCTCTGCCCAGCACCCTGGAACCATGGCCGAGCACCCCTGCCCCTGTGCTGCTCCCAGCCCCACGGGCCTCGGGTCCAGAGCGCTGGCCCAGGGCCCCGCGCCCTGACCCTCCGGCCGGGCACTCCGCACCCAGCGGCCTGTGGGCTGAGCCACCACGTGAGCCGGCGCCGGACCGTGGGGCCCTGCCGCCTGCGCTGCCATCCCCTGAGTTTGGAGAGCGCTCCCAGCTGCCTCTTCACTGGGGCCGGGCTGCAGCCTCGGCAGGCACCTGGGCTCCAGACATGCACAGCCCGCCGGCCAGGGCCCCTGCCGCCACTGGCTCCCTCCAGGAAGCTGGGGCTGTACTTGCCGCCTCCCGTGGGCACCGGCGGGCGCTGGCCTCCCTCCCGTGTCCTGGCCAAACGGGCTTCTCTCTCCTCTGGAACCAAGCCCGAACCATCCTCAGGATGCCTCGGGGGCATGGGTGCGTCCAGCGGCGGCTGCCTGGTCCACACCTGAGCCCCGACACCCGCCCTCAGCGCGGGACAGGGAAGCCACCCACGACCGCGCGTCCCGCCAGCCCCACGGGGTGAGCTCGTGCTGAGGGCCCGCTGGCCACTGTCTGCACACGCTCCACCATCCCAGAACCACAGCTCGTTGGCCCCCGTGGCCACAAGGCCCAAGCAGAGCCCACATCCCAAACCTCAGGCCGGCCCCGCAGTGGGCCTTCCGTCCACACTAGGGCACCCTTTGGCGGTGGCCGTCCGAGGCCTGAGCAGGCCGTCTGCGAGGCGTCCCAGGGCTGGTGAGGGAGCTGAGCCTGCGGGGGTGGTGGCGGAGGGGGAGCGCCGGCTCCCCCCACCTCCTGCCCCGGGGTGTCCCCCGAGTCCCTAGACCCCGGCACCTGGGCAGCAGCTGGAGGGGGGCCGGGATGCTCTGGACGGGAGGCTGGCACAGGCAGAGGCACAGGAGCTCAGCTGCGGCCTGCGGGCCAGCCCGCGGCCCGTGCCCGAGGCGGCCGGATGCTCAGGGTGCCGGCCGACTCACCGGGCGGCGAGAGCAGGTGAGCGGCTTACCCCTCTGTTTCCAGGTGCTGGCGGACGCCGTGGCCCGCCTGGTTCTGGAGAAGTTCGGTGATCTGACGGATAACTTCTCCTCCCCCCACGCCCGCAGGAAAGTCCTGGCCGGAGTCGTGATGACCACAGGTGAGGGCGCTGAGGCCGCCCCACTCGCGCGCCTGGCTGAGCCCACAGCCCTACCCATGCTCTGGCTGGCCGCGGGGTGGCGTGAGGCTGCTGGGAGCAGCCGTCTGGGGGCCGTTCTGGGAAGGCAGAGGGGCCCCGAGTTCCAGGCCGCAAGCCGCTGCCCTGGCCTCCCCTAGGCCCGCCTGACCGCTGACCTGAGCCCTCCACCCCACCCAGCTGGGCAGCCGGCCGAGCAGAGCAGGCAGCGGGAGAGCAGGTTCAGGGACCTGGGCTGTCCCTCCAGCCAGTGGTAGCGGTGCCTGTCCTCAGTGACCGCTCCTCTGGGCTGCTGCCTCGGTTGGCACGGGGGCACGGCGTCGGCCCGGGCGGCCTAGAGGCCACGGCACCCCTTCAGTGCCCACGTGTCCTCTCTCTGATGGTGCCCACCACCCCGCCAAGATGGCTGAGGGGGGTCCACCTTGGTCTCGTGCTGCCCTGAGGCCGGGTCTTCTCCAGCCCTCCTTCTGCAGCCCTGCGCCGCTCTGGGTGGTGAGGGCAGGCGGCCGCAGGCTCCCGTCCACCGTGACGGCCGGCACAGCAGGTCACTTGGGAAGCGCGCTGGCCCCGGGGTCCCCCTGCGGGCCGCCTGCTCAAAGCCACGCGCATGCGGGCCGACGCCCGGGACGGCCTCGGGCAGGGCCACCCTCCCACGCCGGTCCCGGTAATGCAGACGGGAGGGCGGGGCACGGGGGAGTGAGGCCCCTGCCGGTCTGTGCCGGACCAGCCAGCACCACTCTGGTCCCGCAGGCACGGACGTGAAGGACGCCAAGGTGATCAGCGTGTCCACGGGGACCAAGTGCATCAACGGGGAGTACATGAGCGACCGCGGGCTGGCCCTCAACGACTGCCACGCCGAGATCATCTCCCGCAGGTCCCTGCTGCGCTTCCTGTACACGCAGCTCGAGCTGTGCCTGAGGTGGGCTGCGGGGCGGGGCCAGGCCGGGGCAGGGCGGGGCCAGGCCGGGGCCAGGCCGGGGCGGGGCCGCGCCGCCCTCTTGTCCCTGCAGTTTCCCAAAACCCCCGAGATGGTCAGTGACCGCCTTCCCGGCCCGGGTCAGGTGCAGTGGCGCGGCCATGCCAGAGTGGCCCCAGCAGGGACCGGCCGCCGCCCCCACGGGCCCTCACATGGCTGCTCCCAGGTGGGGTGCCAGCTCTGAAGCCCTCCCTTTGGGGGGCGGGTGCTCCCCGGTTCTACTGGTCCCGGCGTGGGGCCCTATGAAGCGCACGGACGCCTGGCAGTGTCAAGCTCTGCAGCGCCTCCGTGCCTGTCCTCCAGCAGCAAGGACGACCAGAAAAGGTCCATCTTCCAGAAGTCCGAGCGAGGCGGCTTCCGGCTGAAGGACTCCGTCCAGTTCCATCTGTACATCAGCACCTCGCCGTGCGGGGACGCCAGGATCTTCTCGCCCCACGAGCCGATCCTGGAAGGTAGGCGGCACGGCGGGTGCGGAACAGCTGCAGACTGGCCACAGGGACCTGGCTGGCCTTGCTGCCGCGGCCCCCAGGGAGACACCTCCCTGAGACAGCCCCAGCCCTGTGCTCCGCTCCGGCTGTGTCCACACTTGGGGCCTGGGCGCAGGCCTCGCGGCGGGGGACTGCCCCTTCCGCGGGGCAGTCCCCCGCGGGGCCGGGGTCACCGTCCTGCCTTCTCTGCCGCTCCAGAGCCCGCGGACAGACACCCGAACCGCAAGGCCCGAGGCCAGCTGCGGACCAAGATCGAGTCGGGGGAGGGTACCATCCCCGTGCGCTCCAACGCCAGTGTGCAGACATGGGACGGGGTGCTGCAGGGGGAGCGGCTGCTCACCATGTCCTGCAGCGACAAGATGGCCCGGTAAGGCCCTGCCTGCTCAGCGTCTTCCGCGGCCTCCCCCGCAGAGGGTGCTGCGGCCCCCTGCACCCGGGCCTGGACCTCGGGCGCGCGACTCGGTGTGCACGCACCAGCTTCCTGGTTCCGGAGAACATGGCCCCCCGGTGGACCATGCAGGCTCAGCCAGAGGGCGCTGGCCGCGCAAGCCCCCAGCCTCGGACACCACTGCTGGCACCCCGGGGTGGGGGGGGCGGCGACGAGCAGCGAGCAGCGCCCCGCCCCCAGCGCTGTGCGGTCCCGCAGTCATCCGCGCACTAGATTGCCTCTGTCCGTGGGTCCGCAGCCCGCGCCCCCCGGGCCTCTGCAGAGCCCCAGACACCCCAGCTTCTCCCACATTCTGGACTGGAGCGCAGGGCTCTGCGGCTGAGCACGGCCTCTGCCCACCCCGGGGCCCTGCGGCTCAGCAGACTGGCCACTCCCCGCCAGGGGGGCCCCGGCGGAGGCGGGACTGGGGGCTGTCCCCGCCCCCTGCCCGGGGCAGCTTCTGCTGTGGTGTCAGTGCCGGCCAGGGCCTCGAGACCCCCAGGCCCCCAACTGCGCCCCAAGCTGCCTGGGCCCGGCTGCCTGTGCCGTTGGGGGCCTCCCTCCTGCCCCCACCGCCAGAAGCCCGAGCCAGGACGCCCCGCCCCGCAGCGTGTACCCCGCAGGCCGCGCAGGAACCTTCCCAAGCGGGGCCCCACCCGGCCCCCCGCCCCTCTGCTGCCTTCACGGCTGCTCAGCCCTGTCCCCTGTCGGCGGTTCTGCCGCTCACCTGTCCCGCTGGCCGTCTGCGGGGGCGGCCAGGGCGAGCCCCGCGGTGCTCTCAGGGCGCGGGAACCAGCGATGTTACGGGGAGACAAAGTGCTGCCCTTTCGGCCGGGCGGCCGCAGCCGGCCTCATCTGGGCAGTGGCCCCGGCCAGCGGCGGGGCGGGGCGGGGCGGGACGGGACGGGGCCGGGCTGGGGAGGGGTGGGGCGGGCTGGGAAGGGGCGGGCCGGCCGGGGGGGAGGGGCGGGGCCGGGCTGGGGAGGGGCGGGCCGGCGGGGGCGGGAGGGGCGGGGCGGGCCGGGCCAGCCGAGCGGGCTCAGGCGCTGGCTCTCGGCAGGTGGAACGTGGTGGGCGTGCAGGGCTCCTTGCTCAGCATCTTCGTGGAGCCCATCTACTTCTCCAGCATCATCCTGGGCAGCCTCTACCACGGCGACCACCTGTCGCGGGCCATGTACCAGCGCATCTCCGGCATCGAGGGCCTGCCGCCCCTCTACACCCTCAACAAGCCCCTTCTCAGCGGCAAGTATCTGGGCCCCCGGGCGCGGCGCCGCCGGCTCCTCCAGGGCCCCTGAGCCGCAGCCGCGCTGGGCGGGACTCTGCCTGGCGGCCGAGGGCATAACAGCCTGGGGAACTCGGCGCCGCCCATCACTATCCGTGCTGTCTGTGCCTTCTTCTAGCGTTTCAGTGGCCCGCGGTAAGGGGAGTGAGAGCCCTGAGAGCCAGGCCGCGGCCTCTCAGCTCAGCCTTGTCTGCAAGGACACGGTGAAGGTACATTCACCTTCGGACGCCTGTCTTCGGCTTTATGCTCGCACTAAACCGTAACCCTGGACTAAACCGTGTGTCTGG
Source organism: Galemys pyrenaicus (assembly GCA_019455555.1). Lineage (NCBI taxonomy): Eukaryota > Metazoa > Chordata > Mammalia > Eulipotyphla > Talpidae > Galemys > Galemys pyrenaicus. The sequence continues at coordinate 280,066 of JAGFMF010012237.1, forward strand.
GCGTGCTGCCTGACCAGGCTGCCGGCCGTCTGCTGGCACTGGGTCCGCGTGCTCCGGAGTGTGTGGCTGGGCGGGCGCCAACCCCTAACCCTAACCGCCGCCTCTGACGAGAATCCAGCTGGGCGGGCGCGGCCAGGGGGCTGCCGGAGACAGGTGACCAGCGCCCTGCGCGGGCCACGCACTCCGGCCGCAGTCTGCGGGGCAGCATGGTGTCCGGACCCCCTGTGGACACCCCTGGGGGCGGTGGGACTCGCCTGGGGGGGCGCACATGGGGTGTGTGGGGTGCATCTCTGGCTGGGGTTTAGAGTGGGGCATCCACTGTGCCCGCGGGTGGCGCGTGAGCTCAAAGCCCGTCTCCCACGCGCGCACCGCCCTGGTGTCCCCTCCAGCCCAGCCCGGGGCAGCCGCCACGGCTGGGCAGTGGCCGCAGGGCCGAGCCACCCTCTCGCTGCAGCGCCCGCCGCGGTTCCTGCGGGGACAGGCCGGGACTCCGCCAGGCCCCTGTGGGCAGTGCTGGGCAGATTCGAAGGCAGCCTGTTCCCCTCTGGCAGGCCGTGCTCGTGCGAGCGCAGCTTGCCACCAGGAGAGGCCTGGGTGCTGAGAGACGCCCCTCCTCCAAGAGGGACTCGGCCACGCCGGCGGCTGAGAGGGAGGCCCCCGGACCAGGGCGCGGGTGGTGCTGCTGGCCAGCGGGCGGCTGCTGCGCAGGGGGAGGGGAGCCAGCAGCACAGGTGGGCTCTGTCCTGAGGAGGCGCAGGGGCGGGAGTCGGGAACCGAGGACTCACCACGACCCCAGATGCCAACCTCACCGGCGGGGCCTGTGGGAGGACGTCCACTGGCCGGCGGGAGGACGTCCACTGGCCTGCGGGAGGACGTCCACGTCAGCGAGGATGAGGCGGGTGCTCGGCGTGAAGCGCAGCCCCGCAGCCCTCCCCGGACCCCAAGCCGGAGCAGGGACAGCACCAGCCCCTGCAGCTCAGCCCTGCGGCCACATGGGCACCGGCGTCTGGCCCCCAGGCAGCTGTGGGCTGCGACGCGGGCTCATGGGACGCACACACCCGAGTCCCGGTGGCCGCTGACACCGGAGCGCGCAGGATCTTTAGGGGCAGTCGTGAGGCTCTCCGGTGCCTGCAGCCCACAGGAGGCGAGTCCCAGGACCCGGGCGAACCTCCACGACTGCAGGACTCAGGCTCAGGAAGGCAGAAGGTCGCGGCCACACCCAGAGGGGGCGGGGCAGCTCCCCGCCGCGAGGTGGGGGCACAGACAGCGAAGCCCCTCTGGTGACGAGCGCGCAGGCTGGCGGCCAGACGGGGAAGGGCGTCCCGGCGGGGCACTCAGCCGCGGGCCCCTGGCGCAGTGTCTGCTCCTCCCGCCCCTCTCCACCGCCAGTTCCTGCTGACGGGGTGGGGGTTGGGGACTGGGGGCCGGGGTTCGCTGCTCCCAGCTGGCCCCTCACCGCCTCAGGCCCAGGAACGCAGACCCGGCGTGGAAATGAGACGTGACTGCTGTGGGCTGCGGCCACTCTGGCCTCCGAGGGGCGGGAGCCCACCGCTGCTGGCCGCCTCCCGAGCGCGCCGGTCAAGGCCCAGACGAGGCGAGCCCACCCCTCCTGGAGGGCCCCACGCGGTCAGGGAACGTTCACGGGTGGACTCAGCCGAGCTCTCCGGGGGCACTTTTGGAAACTGCCCCGGGATGGGAGTGTGACCACTGCCGGCGCGGTCCTTCTGGCGGCCGGACCTAGCGGCCCGATCGGGGGCAGCCGGCTCTGGAGATGCGCCGCCTGCAGCCGGGGCCGCGCCTCGTGGGGGGGGGGGGGCGCCGGGGTTCGCCCTTATAGATTCGGGNGCAGCCGGGGCCGCGCCTCGTGGGGGGGGGGGGGCGCCGGGATTCGCCCTTATAGATTCGGGACTTCTGCGCGGTCGTGGGCGCTAAAGCCACGCCCAGTCACGGGTGGGCAGGGCCGGCTGGCGGGAGAGCCGCCCGCCACGCGCCCGCCTGCGGGCACCGCAAGACAGACCGGCGCCCGGTGCCCGTGGAGCTCCAGCTGCCATCGCCCCGCTGGGTTCTGGGCGTTCCTCCGACATCGCCCATCAAGGACCCAGCTGGGGGTTCGGAAGTTGCGTCGTGGCCTGTGAGTCTCAAGCCACCTTGGGTTCATGGGCCCCACCACCGCGCCCCGCACCCAGCCCACCCAGCGCCTGTGGCCAGGGAGCGCTGGCCCCGCCCGCCCTGAGGCGCTGGAAACCGCCCACCCGAACCTCATGGCCGGTGCTCCTGGACCTGGCCCGAGGCAGGGCTGGCCCGAGGCAGGGCTGGCCCGCGCAGAGGGTGGCTGCAAGCAGAGCCGGCCCGCGCCCTCAGGCCCGCGCCCTGGTCGGCCTTCCTTCCTCCAGCCCTCGCTGCCTCTGGGCTGGCTGGACGGCTTCTTTTCGCTTTTCACTTGCAGCGTGGAGATTAGACGCTTAATCTGTCTCGCTGCGCCGTCACCTCAACTTTGCAGCGAGCCTCGCAGCCACTTCCCAGCAGGCGCTGGCTGAGAGGCCGTGGTGCCCCCGCCCGGCCCTGCCGCCCCTGGGGCCTTGGACCTCCGAGGCCTCGGAATAAGCCCAGCGCCTCGCGACAGCGCCCCCAGCGGGCCGCGGCCTGCGCTGCCCCCTTCCGGCCGCCCCCTGCCCACCCCAGGCGGCGCCCGCAGCCCCGCCCCTCGCCTCCCGGCTGCCCGCTGCTGCCCGCCCCACCCCCTTAGCCCCGGGGCCCTTCCCTGGGTGGCCCTTCCCTTCTGGGGCTCCCTGTAGCACCCGTCCCTCCCTGAAAGTCAGGAACTTGGGGGGCCACCCAGGAGCGCCTGTCGTTCTGCACTGCCGCGTCCGCCCCCGCTGTCCCGCCTGGAAGCTGCGGCCCCGGGTCTCCAGCTTTGTTTTTGCTTCTCTCCGCCTCTGCGGCCAGCCGGCCTGGTCAGTGGCTCCGTGTGGGCCTGCGCTGCTGCCTGTGTCACCGGCAGCTCTGGGGACGGGGGACCGAGGCAGGCCTGCGAGGTCCCTGGAGGCGGGGGCGGGGCCTGCGGGTGGGCGGGGCTATTCCGGGCAGAGCTTCGACCCCACGTGCCCAGGCCCAGGGCCTCCGGCAGGGTCCCGCAGCTTCTCCTGCCCGGCGTGGGTGGGTTCTAGGAGACACCGGGTTGGACTCCCCCAGTGCCCGAGGAGAACTTCTGGAGCCGCAGCTCCTTGCGCGTCCGGGGAGGGACAAAGGCCACCCCCAGCCATGTCCAGTTGAGCAGACTTGAGTTGGGGGCGCAGTGAGGGCCGGCCCGGGGGCTGACCGCTGGGCGGACCTGGGCTTGGTGGCCCCCGGGGCTTCCAGGCACAGCTGCAGCGAGTGCGGCTGACCGGCTTTGGGCCCCCCTGTGCCCCTGTCACCACCCCTCTCCGCCTCCTGGAGGCGGTCCGGCCCGCTGCCGAGGCTGCAGCTGCCGGTGCTGGAGCCCCTGGGCTCCGGGCACTGACCGCTGTCCCCTGAGCCCAGGCCACCTTTCTCCTGCAGCAGACTGGGCTTCTGCCCCGGCGGGTGGCGCTGGGCCCGGTGGGCGCTGTGGGCTGCCCTGTGTGGTCTCGGAGTGCGGCGCAGGCACGTCCCTGGGGGCCATCACTGGCCTCCTGCTGGAGAGGTGTCCTCGCCACCACGCTCGCATCTCCGGGCTGTGCCAGCTGCAAAGCTGGACTCGCAAGTCCCAGGAGGAGCCTGCCCGTCTGAGGCTCCAGGCGCTTGGCCAGCCTTCTCCGAAAGCCAAGTGGGGCCGAGGGTGCCAGCTGGACGCCGGCACTTCCCAGCGTGTCCCCAGGACGCCTGCGGTGGCTGCGCCTGTCGGTGCCCAGCCTGCGCGGCCTCTTCACACTGCACCCCTCGGCCTTTGCGCCCGAGGCCCCTGAGCGGCATCCGTAAGTGCACGTGGTCCTGCTGGTCACGGCCGTGGTTCCCTGCGCCGTGGCCCGCTCGGGGTGCCATGCGGGGCCCACCGCCTCTGAGGGGGAGCGGCCCGGCGCCTCTCTCCAGCCCTGCTTTGGGGCTTGGACCGGGCGCCCGGCTCTGGACTCTGCACGGCCTGCGGCCCCGCCTTACCCTGGCTCTCCTCCCGCGAGGAAGACCACGTGCCCGCAGAGCCCTGGGTCACCCTGGGCGGGCGGACGCGGCGGGGCGGGGCTTCCCGCCCCGGAAATGGCGGCCGCCCCCGCTGTGTCTCTTCCTCGCGCTGGAGACTGCCCATTGTTTTGCTTGGAGTGTGGAGGCCTTTGTGTCGGGCCTTGCACAGCAGGTTCGCAGTCTGTCGGGGTTCGTCGGAGCCCTGTGAGGCCAGGCTCTATGTTTTGCGGGCGGCGGCCTCCTGTGGCCTGACCAAGAGGACGCGGCCGGAGGCACCGTGGGCGGCAGTCCCAGCCCGTGGCCACAGCGTCCCCGCAGCTGTGCGCTGGCCAGGCCCGCCCGCCCCCACTGCCTGTGCGCACGTGGGAGGCCCGGCCAGGCGGGCAGGTGCGGAGCAGGCCCGCGTGCCCGTGTGCCCGTGGGCGTGTCCCAGGTCAGCGGGCGTGCAGCGGAAGCGGGGCTCAGGGACAGGTGCAGCTGCCGGCAAGGCCGTGTGCCGTGGCCTGAGGCGGCCAGCGGGAGGACAGCTGCTTCCGGGCGTAGCCCGACCGTCCCACAGCCAGGCGGGCAGGCGGCCCTGCACTTCTGTCTGGAGCAGGACGTGGCCCGCTGGAGGGGCTCTCTGTGCCGGCTGCCCCGGACTCGGGCCAGCCCAGCGGGCGCTTGGCCGCAGGCCACGAGCAGCGGCCGGAGCTCTCCAGGAAGAGTAGCCGGCAGGAGCACGCCATGTGCCTGCCCGGAGGCTTCGAGGAATGAAACCTGAGGGCCCACGAGGACATAAGTGACAGGCCTCGTGGCGCAGGGTCACCGCCGACCGGGAGTGCGGCCAGGAGGCCGCTGCCCGCCAGGACCCAGGGTGGAGCCTGCGGGGCGGCCTGGGGGTGGGGGAGGGGTCGCCCGTGGCGTGGGCCTGCAGTGCCTGCTGCTCAGCCTCTGGGCGCAACTGGCCCAGCGGAGCCCTGCCCTGCGGTCTCCGCCCTTCCTGCAGTTCTGGCGCTGGGAGCCGCCGGGGCAGCACACTGCACCCTGACGGAGGAGCTCGACCGGGCAGCGTCTCTGCCCTGCCTGGCGCTGCCGATGCAGCTGCTGCTCGGGCCACTCGGGGCAGAGACTCCAAATCGGGGTGGCCGGAAGGGTTTTGCTGGAAGACACAGGCTTGGGCTTGGAAGTCAGGGTGTCGGCGACTCTTGGGGGCACCAACGCTGCCACAGCAAGGACTGAAGACAGCAGAGAAGGGGCGGGGCCCAGCCCCAGAAGGGGGGGTGGGGCTGCTCCCGGGGAAAGTGGGCGCTGTCCTAGGCCGGCCAGCTCGCCCTCTGCCCCCGTTGCCCCGCTGCTCTGGCTCTCCCCGCAGCGCCCTGTCCTTCGTCTCAAGGGTCGCTGGATCGACAGGCCTCACACAGCGCTTGAAGCCTTAAAAAGAAAGCTGCTTTTCCTTTGGTCTTGTGTTTAGCTGTGGGGGGTCCCCCCCCCACCCGGGGGCCCAGGCTGTCTTCCCTCTGGGCCTGTTGTGTGGCTGCTGAGGCTTTATCGAAGGGGTGGGAAGCAGAGGAATGGAGCCCTTTGGGCTGTGGAGCGCAATTTAAAGTGTCCAAGGACAAACCCTGACCCTCTGGGCCGCAGGCTCAGCTCAGGCAGACGGAGGGGGCGCCCAGCCCTGGGCTTCCAGGCCTCCAGCGCCTGGGGGAGATGTGCTCAGGCACCACCAGCGAGGCCGGCATGTAGGGGGCCGGCCCCCCAAATCTTCGCTCTCTCTCTGGCCTCTTGTCTCACCCTGTGGTTGCCAAGTGGCCGTCTGCGCTGGCCGCCCACCCCTGTCCAGGCGGGTATGAGCACTGACACGCACCCATTTCCATCTCTGGCCAGGCGTCCAGTCAGGTGGCCGCAGAGGCCAGCTATGGGCAGGCGGAAAAGCCTGGCCGCTTCGCTGACCCTTACTCTACCAGTTCTCTTTAAAACCTGGATGGATGTCAGGGCCTCCCTGGTGGCGCAGTGGGTTAAGCAACGCACTATAAAGCAAACCGCAGTCACTGCAGCACGAGTTCGATCCCCGGCCAGGGAGTGACCCACAGGGCGCAGCAGACCTCTCCTGCCTCGCCCGCTGTGCCCCTCAGCAGTGTGTTTCAGTCCATCTGCCTGTTCTGCTCCCCACTCTGTCTCTGGTGAATCCTGTCACCTTCCTGGACTCTGGCCTGTACCCCAGCTCTTATGTGCATAAATAAACAAATCTTTAAAAGAGGAAAAAAAAACCTGGATGTCAAAGATGGCCCCCCAGCTGCCCCCATTGGCTGCCCACCTGGCCTGCAGCCTCCATTGGCCAGCCCTTTGATAGCTGAGGGCAGTGAGCTGGGCAGAGACACTGGCTCCGGCCTGGGGCTGGCAGGGTGAGTTTGCATCAGGCGTGGGTCAGTGCTTCTCAGCGCGCACCTTGGGGGACATCTGTGGTTCACGGTGACGTTTTCACACGACGAAGCAGAAACCGTTGCTGGCCTGAGCTGGCTGTCCCGCTGTTCAGACGCTACCAGGGCCCCTGGGTCCCCGCCGCCGCCGCGGAAAGGCCTGTGACCGCCCGGCGGGGTGGGGCGGGGCGCACCGCGGACAGTGGGCAGCGGGCAGGTGTGTTGGAGGCCCGCAGCTTTTCCAGGCCTTGGAGATCTTCCTACACATTTGCAGTGAGGCGGAAGGCGCAGGGCGGGCGGCCGGAGCCCTCACTCTGGGCTCTCCCGCGCCCCTGGGGGGCTCCTGGATGCCCAGGCCCAGGCGCGCGCTCTCACGCAGGTGCTGCCGTCAGCCCCGCCCCCCCGCGCGCCCCGGCATCCCCGCCCACAGGGAGGGGCCGCAAGCGCCAAGTCCTGATCCCCACTCGCCCCACACCTTCAACCCCCTACCCCGCCCTGGAGCTTTGGTTGAGGCGGAGCTGGACAGTAGGGCGGTGAGGCCCGGGGTGGCCGGGGCAGCGTGGGGCGGGGCCTCCTGGGCTGGGCGTGTCCTCAGGCCCCACGAGCCACCCTGCTTCGGGCGCCCTGCGCGCCACGGACTCCGGTCGCAGGGTCCTTCAAAGCAGGCGGCCCCTGGAGCTCCGGGGCCACGGCGCTGGGGGCCAGGAGGGGCGGCCTGCGTGCTGCCCGGGAGCCCGGGAGCTCCTGACCGCCGGGGGCTTCGGCCGGCTGGGCGTCCAACCAGGACTGGCCGCCCAACCAGGACTGGCCGCCTGGCACCCGCAGCGCCCCGGGTCACCCACCCGCTCCTTTCCAGGAATCAGCAATGCCGAGGCGCGGCAGCCAGGGAAGGCGCCCAACTTCAGCGTCAACTGGACGGTGGGCGACTCGGCCATCGAGGTCATCAACGCCACGACGGGGAAGGACGAGCTGGGCCGAGCCTCCCGCCTGTGTAAGCACGCGTTGTACTGTCGCTGGATGCGTGTGCACGGCAAGGTACTGAGGCCCCGCCCGGGTCTCGGGCAGCCCCCGCCGCCGCCCCGCTGGGACCCCTGGACGGGAGGGCCGCCGAGGGGACGCTGCCCCCGCCTCCCGGCCGGCGCGGCCAACCCGGCAAGCTGCTGGCCTTCCCCGACAGTGACCCTCACGTGGTCGCCCTGTGCTCGAGGCGGCGCTCACCTAGGTCGGGTTACGGCCTTTGCTGGTCTGCGGCCCGCACTGACGCCCGCGGCGTGTGGGGGCCGCTGGGGCGGTGGGCAGCTCCCGACGGCCACACGCACCCAGCCCCGCCCTGCTGGGAGGCACGAGCGGCCGGCAGCCCTCGGAGCCCTCCGCGGCCAGGCGCCGGCCCGGGCCCCTCTGCTCCGGGGAAGGGGAGGGTCGGACCGGATAGCAGCTCGCGGTAAGCCCTCTTCTGCGCGCGCCGCCCCGCCGACCCGCCGTCTTGCCCGCTCAGGTCCCTGCCCACCTGCAGCGCTCCAAGATCGCCAAGCCGCACCTGTACCACGAGTCCAAGCTGGTGGCGCGCGAGTACCAGGCGGCCAAGGCCTGCCTGTTCAAGGCCTTCATCAAGGCGGGGCTGGGCGCCTGGGTGGAGAAGCCCACCGAGCAGGACCAGTTCGCCCCGACGCCCTGACGGCCGCCCGGCGGCCAGGACTCCTCCGCGGCCCGGGCCGGGCTGGGGCGCGCTGAAGGGCCGGGCCTCCCGCCAGGCCTCGCGTCTCTGCAGCCGCAGCCCCGACTTCGCAGCAGCCGCTTCCAGTCTCAGTTCACGTCTAGAAACCGAGTTCTACTGAGTAGGGCTTCCTCGCGTTTAGCAAAGTAGACTTTGTGTGAAACCCTCGAATAAATAATTTATTCTGAGCCAGGAATGTCATCTGTGCAAGAAGAAGCCACGTCAGGCCGCTCGTAGGCCACATTTTTTCCTCTGCCAAAGGTATTTCTATGTGGAAAGCGCGGTGGGGGGTCTCTGCCCCGCCGCCCCCGCACGCGCGGTGCCGGCCCTCGTGCAGCGCTCAGGCCACGCCTCGCCCCTCCGCCGGGCGGACACGCAGGCCAGCAGGGTGGCCCTCAACCCCGGCCTCGGCCTGTCCGCGCTCAGCCCAGCCGGTGGTCGCCGGCTCCTCGAAGCTTCCTGCTTGCGGGGTCGCCTCGCGGGGACTGAGGTTTTCCGGCACGAGCCAGCGCCGGCTGCCCCGGCGTGCTGGACGGCCAGGCCCAGGGGCGCCTTGGGAGCAGCCGGCCGCGGACGACCGGTCAAGCCCCTCACCTCACGGAAGGGCGGCCGAGGCCCGTCCTTGGCGCGCTTTTAGGTTATTCTTTCCAGCTTTCTCATGGACGAGTTTGAAAACGCGGCCTTTTCGGGCTGGAAGCTGGGAGCCTGCGTGATGGGTCGGCCGCGGGGAGGGGCCGCCGGCTCAGCCCCGCCCCAGTGGGCGTCGCCGGTGGGCGCAGGGTGGTGGTAGCCGGCTCCACCTGGACCCAGGTCCGGCTGGAAGCGGCCCCCGAGGCCCTATGTGCACGCTCCCTGGCCCGCCCCAGTGGCTTGGCGGTCCTGGCACTGACGGTCAGGGCGGGCGGCCTCACCTCAGGTCTGGCAGGGACAGTGCCCGCGCAGCCTCGCGCTCCGGGAGCGGACGCGCTGGACCTGCTGCTGTCCTGTCTGCCGTGGGCTTGTTCTCATGCAGTTGGGAGAGGGACTTAGCTTTAAATACAGATCCTGGGAGAGTCCCCTGTGGGAACAGCCGCACACTGCGGGCCAAGCCAGTGGCCGCTCTCCTGACCCCACCCTGGCCTGAGATGCTGCCTGGTCTTGTTCACTGAGCCTGAAACAGGGGCAGTGGAGGGCTCTGAGCCCAGAGTGCCCCCAAAAGGCCAGAAAACAGAACCAAGGACTATAGCAATAGGGGCTAGAGTCTAATGGAGGACAGTGCCCAGTGCAGGTCACTGTGGGCCTCACCCGTGCACACACCGCAGGAGCCCCCAGGCTCCAGGCACAGGCACCACGGGGTTCATCGTACAAGCAGGGAAGCGAAGAGCTCACCGTGTCCACAAGTGGTGGCTGCCTCACCCAGGTAGCGTCAGTGATGGTC
>JAGFMF010012238.1:0-10052 GCA_019455555.1 Galemys pyrenaicus
CGATCCAGATTGGGATTTACTGGCGCTCCAGTTCAGCTTTGCTCTGTCTGTCTACACCAGCACCAGGCAAGTAGTTCCTGGCCGTGGCACCCTCTGACTCCCCGAGCTCAGATCTCTGCTCACAAAGGCTGCTCCACAGCCCGCGGTTCCTCCGGAGCGAGAAATCCCAAGATGGAGTTCCCGGGAGCTGGGCATGGAAAGATCCCCACTGGGGCTGCACTGCCGTTTTAGGTTAACTTTGCTCTATCCCTCTGCAGCCGCCCCTGGCAGCAGCTCCTGGTGGAGGATTTCTCCGGCTGATTTTTACAGTTCAAGCCTCCATCTGCATGGGCTGCTGTGCATCCAGCAGTCCCGCTGCCCCTCTCTGCTCTCGGAGTGGTGCCCTTGGGGCGCCAGGGAATGCCCCGTCCTTATTTCAAACAGAGTTCATTTAGAGATTCCTACCGCCTTCCGTCGGGCTGATGTTTCCTGTATGTAAGCTGATAGTCCATTTTCTGGCTTTTCTCTTTGCTTTTTTGGCTTTCCCTTTTATGTGTATCTGGACACTATGAGTCTAGTGTCTCCACTCTGCCGCCATCTTGCCGGCCTCTCACCAAGAGTATAGAGTTTTTCCAGTCAATGGAATTATGTCACCCACCTCTAATCTGTGATACCAGTACCAGACACCTGCAGCACGCAGACCAGAGGGCCACCAATTCCCACAAGAAGGTGGAACTTGTGGAAACCAAGGAACAGCCTGCTCCTAGTTTGCTTTTGTTCCAAAGCAAACCAAGTATATGTAAATTTTAAAGTATTTTATATTAATAAAAAAAAGAAAAAAAATAAATTCTAGTGTTAAAACACAACATGACTGAACTGAGAAATTCCCTGGAGAGCTTCATAAATGTTCAATCAACAAAGTGAAAGAATCAATGAGATCATAGAAATGTACCAAAGCCATTTGGTAATTTATACCAAAGCTGAAAAGGATAATCAAGCAAAGAAAATTTTATTTTCAATAACTCTAATGTATATAGATGCAAAAGTCCTCAAGAAAACATTAGTAAACTGAATGCAACAGAACATTGAACATATTGTGTACCATTATCAAATGGGATTTATCCCTGGGATTCAAGGATGTATGAACATACAAAAAATCAGTGAATGTGATAATGACAAAAGGAATGAAATAAATGTGTGTATATATATGTATACATATATATGTATGTATATATATAAACATATGGTCACATCAATAGATGCAGGAAAATACAAAATTCAACACCTTTTCATCATCAAAAACTCTATTATTAGTTATATATGAACTATACCTCAATATAATAAAGACCTTATTATACAAACCCACCATAATAAATATCTGGAAGTTTTTCTTCTAATATCAGGAACAAGACAAGGATTTCCACTATCATCAATTCTATGTAATGTAATACTAGATGTATTTGCCATAACAATTAGGCAAGAAAAAGAAATAAAAGTCATCTAAATTGGAAAATTAATTGTAAAATTGTCTTTGAGAAATGGCATGATTTCATAAATACAAAACTGTATATACTCTACCTGAAAATAGCTATATACTATAATATTCTAATTCAGCAAAGTTGCAGGATATAAACTCAATGTACAAACTCAACTGTATTTCTATACATTAAGAACAAACTGAAAATTATGAATGTTTTCCATTTACAATAGCATAAAATAATTATTTAGAAATAAATTTAATGAAGAAAATTAAATATTTGTACTATGAAAATTATTCAACATTGATTAATTTGGAGAAGACCAAGCAAATGAAAAGATATCACATGTTCGTGGCTTAGAAAAATTAACATTGTTAACATGTCCACACTACCCAAAATGATCTGCAGGTTGATCCAATCTCTTCTAAATTCCAATGACATTTTTGCCAAAATGTTTTTCTGTAATCCCTAAAATATATATGGAACCACAAAAGACCACAAAAAGTCAAAGAAGTCCTGAGCAAAAACAATAGTTTTAAGACTGTGGTATATTTGAAATTTAAGAGAGTAGACCTAAAATTTCTCATCACAAGAAATAAATATGAGTTTGTAGCTATATGGGGTGTTGAATGTTATGCTATATACCTAGAATTTATGCAATGCTCTTCACAAATTATATCTCATTTTTTAAAACTATGATTAAAAAATTAAAATTACTTCATGAACCAATTAATCCCACTTCTGGGCATATATCTAAATGTGATCAAATTAATATCTTAGTATCTCAAAGATATATCTGCACTCCCAAGTTCATTGCATTATTATTCACAATAGTCAAGATGTGGCAACAACTCAAATTTTCATTGATGGATAGATAGATTTGGCATACGTGTATTTATACATATGTGTTAATAGCCCATTTGTCCTTTTTATTGCAGAATAGTATTTCATTGTATGGTGTGTACCAATTTATTTATTCATTAATTGAAGAATAGTTAATATATTTCTTGATTTTGGTGATCATGGATAAAGCTGTTATAATCATCCACATAGAGGTTTTTATACAGATATATATTGCCAGTTCTTAGATAAATACGAAGTAGGATAATGGGATTGTATAGTAAGTGTATGTTGAACTTTATAATACATTTCCAAACTTTTCCAAAATGACTGAAACATTTCACATTCCCAACAACAATATATATAATAGTTACAATTATTCTGTATCCTTGCCAAATTCTATCAGTCTTTTATTATCAATTCTAGTAAGAATTAGTGGGATCTCATTGTATGCTTACTTTTCATTTTCTTAAATACTAGTGAAAAATATATTTTCTTGTGATTAATTTCCATTTGGTAAAGTGTTTGTAAGACTTTTGCTTATTTTATGCTGTTTTGTTATTGCACTTCAAGAGTCCTTTATAGACCCTAGGCACAAGTTGTTTGTGACATGTGAAATCATTTCATTTTTACAGCAGAGTATTATAAAGAGATAAGTTTTTTTTTCTGTACTTGACCCTTTTTGGAGCAGTTCTAGGATTATAAAACAGAGTTTTCATTTATATCTTCTCCCTGATCCTGTGCAAATTATTCCTATTATTAATATATGGCATATAGGATTCACTCTCATGTCACATAGTTTGGTTTGGGTAAATGTTATATATCTACCAATACAGTCTCATACAGAATGGTTTAACTATCCTAAGCCCCAAACAAACAAACAAAAACCTTACTCACTTATTCATTCCTCTACTTTTTCTCCTGAAGCCCTGATAATCACTATTCTTTCTTTTATCTACACTTATTTTTTCCAAAATGTCATGTAATTGTGTTCAACAATTACACAGTATTTAATCAAGCTGACTTATTTGATTAATATAAAGTACAGTTAAGTTTCTTCCATGACTTTCTATAGCTCATTTTGTTTTATCACTGAAAGCACTTCTGTTTTTTTTTTTATTTTTGGTTTCATTAATTCAATTTTTAAATTTTTCCATTGGTGTAATACTGGTTTACATTGTTTGCATTTTGGGAGGATAGAAATACCACTTTAAGTGTTATTTCCATGGTGCTCTAACCACTAAAGCTCCTGTGATCCACCACCACCAGTTTGTAAAAAAAAATAAAACTTGGTCTCCTGGGTGGCCAAGAATTCCCACTCCTAGGTATCTAGCAATTGTGCTCCCTTCCCACTTTGCTCTCACTCCTTCTCCTCCTCTCTCCCTTTATAGTCCTCAATTCTATAATCATTTTTCCAGATTTAGTTAGTTTTTGTTAGCTTTATATGTTCCTTTATTAAGTTTCTCTATATTCCACTTATAAGTGACATAATGGTATTTCTTTCTCCTTCTAAATATTTCATCTATGAAATAAGGGAATATAATACCTTCCAGATACATCCATGTTGCCACAGAAGGCTTAAATTGTCTTTTTTGACTTCTGGATCTCCTTGATCCACACATCTGTTTTGGGGTTGCTTCCATATTTTACAATTGGAAATAATGCTGCTATGAGTAAGGGAGTGCAAGTTTACCTTTGAATGAGTGTTTTTGTGCTCTTTGACTGAATACCAAGGAGTGGGATAACTGGGATGTACAGATAAATTTTTAATCTTTTGAGGAATTTCCATACTGTTCTTCACAAGGACTAAACCAGACTACATTCCTACCAACATTGTAAGAAGTTTCCTTTTTTCTCCATATCCTCCCCACCATTTGTTGTTTCTCCTCTTTTTACTTTGTAGATCTTTATATATTCACTTATTGAAAGATATCTTGTTTACTTACAAGTTTTGACAACTATGAAAATATGCTAAAACATTCTTACAGATTCTTTGTGTGAATATAAATTTTCATTTGAGTAAATACATTTGAGTATGGGTGCTGGATCATACAGTAAGAGTATGTTTGACTGTAAGAAATTGTCATATTCTCTTCGAAGTTGGATATAATATTTTGCATTCCTACCAGGAATGAATATTACTTAATATCCATGCCAACAATTAGTGTTGTCAATGTTTTATATTTTAAGCATTTTTTGTTTTTTTCCAGTGGGAATGAAAACAAAGTATTTACATTGCTAGTACTAAAATGTAATTCTGTTTGATTAAAATATGTGTTTTTTAATACATGCATAGGCTATTAAAGTGTTAGTTAATATTATCTTCTTTTTTTCTTCTTCTTTATTTATATATATTTAACATAAATTTTGGTCCCCATGGATTTCTCACCCCAATTTCACTCTTACAAATGAATTCTACAAAACATTCAGAACTGAATTAGTACCTATCCTACATAGACTATTTCAAAAACTGAAAAAGAAGGAGTTCTACCAACCACATTTTATGAAACCACCATCACACTAATACCAAAACCAAGCAAGGACAACACCTAAAAAGAAAACTATAGACCAATCTCTCTAATGAACACCGACGCAAAAATCCTCAACAAAATCCTACTCAACAGACTCGAGCAATGCATCAAGATAATCCACCATGACCAAGTAGGATTTATCCCAGGAACACAAGGATGGTTCAGTATTCGAAAGTCAATAAATGTAATCCAAAACATCAACAAAAAGAAATAAAACCACATGATCATATCAATAGATGCCAAGAAAGCTTTTGACATGGTTCAGCATCCATTTATGATGAAGGCCCTTGGAATTCTTGGGATAGAAGGACCATATCTTAACATAATAAAGGGCATATATGACAAGCCCGTAGCCAATATCATTCTCAATGGTGAAAAGCTAAAAACCTTTTCCTTAAGATCTGGAAAAAGCAAAGGATGCCCACTCTCACTGCTGCTCTTTAATATAACACTGGAAGTCCTGGCCAGAGCAATAAGACAAGAAAAATGCATACAATAGATCCAAATAGGGAAAGAAGAAGTAAAACTATCACTGCAGATGACATGATAGTATACATAGAGAATCCCAAAAGATCTACAGAAAATCTAATCAAACTAATCAGCTTCTTTAGCAAAGTAGCAGGATACAAAATCAACACATAAAAATTAGTAGCCTTCTTATATACAAACAACAAAGCTGAAGAAGAAGAAATTAAAAAAAAAATCCCTTGTATAATTGAAACAAAGAAAATCAAATACTTGGGAGCTAACCTTACAAAAGAGGTGAAGGACCTTTACAAAGAACATTAAAAACATTGCTAAAAGAAATAGAAGAAGATACAAAGAAATGGAAAGGCATCCCTTGCTCATGGAGTGGAAGAATTAACGTCATCAAAATGGCCATCCTACCAAAAGCAATCTACACATTCAATGCTATTCCAATAAAAATTTCAATGTCATTCTTCAAAGAAATAGAAAAAAAATATTGATGAAATTCATATGGAGACACAAAAGACCTCGAATAGCCAAAGCTCTCCTGACTAGGATAAAAGGAGAGTGGAGGTATCACACGTCAGAACTTCAAGCGTTACTACAAAGCCACAATCATAAAAACTGCATGGTGTTGAAACAAAAACAGACACACAGACCAATGGAATAGAATAGAAAGCCCAGAAAAAAATCCACAGGGTTATGAGCAACTAACCTTTGACAAAGGAGCAAAGAATATACACTGGAATAAAGACAGCTTGTTCAATAAGTGGTGCTGGGCAAACTGGACTGCTGCATGCAAAAGAATGAAACTAGAATACTGCCTTTCACCATGCACAAAATCCAACTGGGTTAAGGACTTAGACATAAGACCTGAAACCATAAAATATCTAGAAGAAAAAGTAGGCAAAACTCTACATGACAAGCATCTCAATAACATCTTTAAAGACACAGCACCCAAAGCAAAGATAGTGAAGGAAAAGATAAACAGCTGGGACTACAACAAACTAAAAAGTTTTTGTACAGCAAAATACACATTAACCACAACAACAGAATACTGCTTTGATTAGAAGAAAATTTTTGCATACAGCAGTACTGACAAGGGACTTATCACAAAGATTTACAAAGAGCTGACCAGACTAAACAAAAACAAAGTAAATGATCCAGTCCAAAAATGGGCAGAAGAGCTAAAAAGACATTTATCCAAAGAGGAAATGCAAATGGCCAGCAGGCATATGAAAAAATGCTCAACATCTGTTATCAGAGAAATATAAATCAAAACCACAATGTGATATAACCTCACATGCATGACAATGGCACATATTAAAATAAAAACTAGCAACAAGTGTTGGTGAGAATGTGGACAAAAAGGAACTCTACTACACTGCTGATAAGAAAGCAAACTCATCCAGTCTCTATGAAAAGGTTTGTGGAGATTTCCTCAAACTACCAAAAATGGAGCTCCCATATGATCCAGCAATCCCACTCTTAGGAATATACCAAAAAAACCACAAAAACACTGCTTCAAAAGAATACCTGCATCACTATGTTTATTGCAGCACTATTTACAATATGTAAGACCTGTAAACAACCTAAATGCCCAAAATAAATGTCTGGATCAAGAAGATGTATACATATAAATTTGGGAATACTATTTAGCAATCAAAAAAGATTAACTGGAGTCATTTGTAGAAACATGGATGGAGCCAGAAGGCAGAAGGCAAAAGAAAAATACCAGATGGTTTCACTCCAGGAGGAATATAAGGGAACCAAATAAGGGACCAAGGAATATAATAATAACAATGAAAATATAGAAAGAAAAACACAACATAGCAAAAACAAAAAGACAGGACAAATAAGAAACATTGTGTTTGGAGTGAGAGAGAATTGTATGAGGGTAGAAAGAAAACAAGGGACTGAGGTGATGATGCACTGGTGAAATGGTGGTGGGAAATGGGGACCACAATTGATGTCAAATATATATAAATGAAGGGAAAAAAAAAGAAATCTTAAGTGAAAAACAAAACAGAACAAAAATAAGTGCTGCCAAAGATGTGGGTAAAAGGAATCCGCTTACACTATTGATGAGAATGTAGACTGTTTCAGACTTTGTGAAAAACAATAGTATCAAGAAACACTACTAAAACAAAACAAATAACCAAATAAAAAAGTGGACAAAAGAACTAAACAGACACACCTTCAAAGAAAGACACACAGACTGCAAACAATCACATGGAAAGTTCTTTATCATTTCTTGTCATTAGAGAAACACAATTCAAGACCACAATGAGATACTTTTTACACCTGTGAGAATGACCTAATCAAAAAGACCAGAAACCACAAATGCTGGTTAAAATGTGGAGAAAAGGAAATGCTACTATGCTGGTTGTGGGAATGCTACCAGGCCCAGCCCATGGAAAGCAGAATGGATGTGATTCAAATGATTAAAAATGGATCTGCTAGAGGGAGAGCTCTTTAATCAAGTGTGAAAAACAAGTCCCAGGAAATCACAGTCCTTCCTTCAAGGCTGGTGGAGCCCAGCAACCTCATACCCCCCTTCCGGAACTGATTGAAGGCAGAGGGAGGGCTCTGAAAACAAAGGTGAGAAGGTAGTCCCAGGAAATTGTGTCCTTCCTTCAAGGCTGTTGGAGGTTTGTGACCTCCCCAAAGACCCCTTCTGAAATTGAGTAAAGGCAGAGGGAGGGCCACACAAACAAAGGGGGAGAACCAGTCTCAGGAAAGTGCTTGCTGGCTCACAGGACTATTGGAGACAGTGACACCCAAGCACCACTTCTCATGGTGAAAAACACTTCTGGGCCCAAGTAAAGACAGAGGGAGGCCTTAGCAAATAAAGATGAACAATCTGATCCAGGACAGGGCTCTCTGGCCACTACACAGCTGTGGGTAGTCAGTGACACATAAGCACCTGTGCACCCCAAATGGAACAGTGAGTACAACCAGAAAGGGACCAGTTCCTACTGGGAACAGCAACTAATTGGGAAAGTGCCTTTAGACTCATACAGTGTTACAGCCTGTGTGAAGCTCTAACACATGCACAGACTACACCCAGTATCATAGTTTAAGATGCACATGTAGGGGAAGAGAACAGTAGCATACAGAGACAAGGTAATCTTCGGGAACAGTGCCCATCGAACTACCCACAATATCACAGTCCTTGTGAAGTCTGGTATAACAGCATCAGACTTGGCCTGCACACCAGTCCCAAACTGTTGGTAGGAGCACCCCAAAGAAATGTCCACAAGTACCAGTGACACAGTGATCCAACACATAGAAGAAACTTGAAAAAAACAAAAAACAAAATAGGGAAAAGGAAAAACATAAATAACCAAGCAAGCCCTCTGGAGAATGACACACCACAAAAAGAAAAAGAGCCCACAGAATTAAAAAACAAAGAACTCCTCTGCCTGAGAGTTAGAGAATTTAGAATCATGATTAAAAAAAATAAAAAAGATGTGAAGGAAAGAATGATATGAGAAATATAATTAGTGAACTGAAAAATGAAATTGAGTTTTAAGAAGGAAAGGCAGGATATTAAAAAATTAATTGAGGAGCTAAAGAACTCTGGGAAAAGTATTGTAAACAGAGGTGATGAAATAATAGAACAAATCTGTAGTCTCAAAGATACATACATAAAAAGAACCAAAAAAAGAAAAGGAGAGAGAAGTACAAATGGAAAAGAGTGCAGAAACATTGCAAGAACTATCTGACATGATGAAGAAAGGAAATGTAAGAGTTATAGGAATCCCAGAAGATGAAGAGGAAGAAAAAAGTACTGAGAAAGTATTCAAGGAGATAATCAAAAAGAACGTCCCAAGCATGAAGAAGGATATGAAAATAGACATACCAGAAGCCAGAAGAACACCAAATTACCACAGTGAAAGGAAAAATAGAACAAAACACATAATAGTAAATTTTCCAGGATCCAAGACAAAAATATAATGAAGCTGATGAGGGGAAAGAAACAGACAACCTATAAAGGAAAACCAATCAGGCTGACATCAGACTTCTCTGAAGAAACACTACATGCAAGAAAAAGAATGGAGTGACAGTTAACAAACTTCAACAAATGGCAACCACCATACTTAACACCACAAAGCTCTCCTTCCTCTATGAAAGAAAAATACAGACCTTTTCTGAAAAAAAAAAAGTATCTATAAATTTATTAATACTAAATCCCACTCCAAAATATATTACAAGAAGCCTTAAAGCCAAAACCAACAGAAGAATGAATAGGGAGAACTGAATAAGATAAGGGACAGAATCACAAAAAGACAAAATAACCAATACAGATGCCAACATATCAATATTAAATGGACTAAACCCTAAATATAAATGGACTAAACTCATTAACAAAAAGACACAGAGTAGTTGATTGGATTACAAAACATAATCCAGGGTGTCCCTGGTGGCACAGCGGGTTTAGCACCACACTGTGATGCATCCACAGCACAGCAGTGTGAGTTCAATCCCCAACAGACCTCTCCTGCCTTCACCTAGTTCTCCCTTCAGCAGTATATTTCATTCAATCTGACTGTTCTGCTCCCCACTTTGTCTCTGGTGAATCCTCTCACCTCCCGCAACTCTGGCTTGTACCCCAGCTCTTGTATGCATAAATAAATCTTTAAGAAAAACACAATCCAGGGGCCTCCCTGGTGGCGCAGTGGGTTAAGCAACGCACTATGAAACAAACCGCAGTCACTGCAGCATGAGTTCGATCCCTGCTGCCGGCCAGGGC
>JAGFMF010012239.1:7981-48334 GCA_019455555.1 Galemys pyrenaicus
CGCCGCCGCCGCGATGGGTCACGAGCCTCAGCTGGGCCCGACGCCAGTCCCGGGCGGGCGCCGAGCGCGTTTGGGCAAAAGCAGCCTGGGCTCGGGGCTCGGGCTCGGGCTCGGGGCTCGGGGCTCGGGGCGCGGGGCGCGGGGCGCGGGGCTGGGGCGCGGGGCTGGGGCTGGGTGCTCGGGGCTGGGGCTGGCGCTGGGGCGCGGGGCTGGGGCCGGGGCGCGGGGCTGGGGCGCGGCGTCTGGGCGTCCGGGTCTCCGTCGCCGCCCGCCCGTTGGAGGCCGCGTTTCTCCGTCCTCGTCCCCACGGCCGGACTCGCGTCCAGCGGCCCGAGTGTCCCCCCACACCGACTTCCCAGCCCCCACCCTCGGGCACCTGGCGGCGACTCAGCCCTGCCGTCGTGACCCGGCGGGCGCTCCCGCGCGGGGCCTGGCGCCGACAGACGGACGGACGGACGGGGAGGGCCGGGCGCGCGCGGACAGGACGCCTCAGAGGCGGAGCTGACCCGGCGGAGGCGGGCGGGCGGGCGGCGGGAGTCAGCCCCGCGCCGGCGGGGGCGCAGCCCGAGCCCACCCGGCAGACCCCCGCGGCGCCCACACTCACCTGCCCGCGGCGACTCCTCAGCTCGGCCGGCTCCGCCCTCAGAGCGCCGCGCGCCCACTCAGCGCAGCGTCCGCGTGCGCGCGGGGCGGAGCTGAGCGCGGAGGGACCCCCGGGCTGGCGCCCCGCCGAGCGCCCCCGCGGGCCAGAAGGGGTGCTCGCGGGTCCGCATACTGTCCTGCAGACGGGGGTGTGGGCGCCCCGTCTCACCCTGCACACTCGGGGTGCGCAAGCCCCTCCCGGGCCCGCAGCCGGCCCCGCTCTGAGCCGAATCCCTGCCTGTGGCGGCCTCTCCTGCGGCTTAGCCGCTGAGCGGGCTGCGGCGCTCTGAGGCGGCGGGTGCCGAAGCCCGCGGGAGGGGCGCCCGGGGTGAGGAAGGCAGTCGGGCCGGAGGACGCGCGTGCGGGGAGCTGGGCGCGGGCGGGAGTCCGCAGAGGGTCTGGCCGAGGGGCGCTGGTCGCCAGACAGCGGCCGCCCGGGGCGCGTCAGCCGGAGACGAGGTGGCCCACGGCGGTGTGGAGCGCGGGGCCGCAGTGCTGGGACAGCCTCTCTGCCGGGTGTGCTGGGAGGCGAGGAGCGGTGAGTCCAAAGACCAGTCCCCGCTCGGCAGAGACAGAAGCCCCGAGCCCGAGGTGGCCGTGAGAGGAACCTCGAGCCCAGACAGGCTGCAGAGACGCGCTCCTCGTGCTGAACGCAGGGCGGTGGCAGGTGGCAGAGCTGAGCCAGGGTCCCCCGAATGCTGCCAGCCTCAACGGCCTCAACTCACCGTGTCCACTCACCAGGTTCCGATGCCCCTCCCTGTGCTGTCATGTCGGGGAACTGTAGGTTTGCTTCAAGACACGTGGGAACCTGATGGGGAGCCCTACAGAGGAGCTGGGCTCCTGTGATGGGCCCAGCACCCCAATGTCCTGACCCCCCAGCCAGCATTCCTGACACTGGGCATGGTTTCTTGACCAAGGATCCCGCCCCTTTCTGACCTCAGGTCCTGCCTGCCTCCCTCCCTCCCATCTGTGGGTGAGAGTTCCCCAAACAAGACACCCACATCAGGGCCTTCCCCAGGCTGTTTAACTAGGTAACAGGTTCCTGTCGCAAGTCCTCAGCTCAAATGTCCCCTTTTCAGGCAGACCTTCCAGAATCATCCCCACCCCACACGTCACCCCAGGGCCAGTCCACAAAAACAAACAAAAAAACATAACAAAAATGGTTCTTCTGTGCCCTGGAGTCCTCCAAGATTCCTCACAGTGGCCTGAAGTCCACTTGCCCTGCCTGGCCCCTTCCTGCTGAGTCCTCTTGACAGCTGCTCCCCCAGGGCCCCTCTGCCTTGTCTCGCAAGGAATAATAAAAAATACAGGAAGAAAACAAAACAGAAGCTGCCTACCCCCACCAACCTCACCCAAAGGAAGAGGGTACAGCCAGGCTAGGGAGCTGGCGGGAATGGAGCCACAGCCAGTGCCTCCGAGTGCACAGGGAGCTGTAGCTGGACTTGCATATGGAAGTGATGCAGACTCTGGGGCCAGTAGTGGATCATGCCATTCCACACCTTCCAAAGGGGGCCACACTAAGGTACCTACCCCACATACTCAAACATGACACTTGAAAACTTTCACCCACATTATTTTTTTAAAGATTTATGCATACAAGATGGGGGGGGGGGAGTACAGGCCAGAGGCACAGGGGCAGTAAGAGGATTCACCAGAGACAGAGTGGAGAACAGAACAGGCAGATCAACCAAAACACACTGCTGAGGGCAGCAGCAGCAGCGAGCAAGACAGGAGAAGTCTGCTGGTGGCGGCAGGGTTCAAACTTGTGCTTCAGTTGCTGTGGTTTGCTTCTTAGTTGCTTAACCCCTTGTGCCACCAGGGAAGCCCTCTACATAATTTTAATGGAAACCTGCAATGTTCTGAGCAATAGAAAAAGGCAAAGTTGATACTTTGATAGCACAGAAAGTAGAACTTCAAAAGGAAACTCCAGAGGAATCTGGAGACAAAATATTCCCCACTGGGGAACCACTGATTTGTAATGAAGTAATTTTAAAAAGTATTTCTTCACAAGTCAACATATGTATTTGAGAATTTTGATCCACGTTACCTAAATTTTATTGGAAATTGTGATGAAGCTGGAAGTTTTATTAAGTCTGGCACACTGATATTTGTAATATTTTCCTTTATACTCAGTATTTAATGAGCTGTCTCCCCCAGCCAAAGGTGTTCTACATTTATTAGCTTCTTCCTGCATTTTTTATTATTCCATCAAATAACTTGACAAAATATATTTTATTTCCTGTGCAAATTTTAAAGACAGGACCGGTAACATCTCGTAAGATGCTGTCTCACACAGAAAATCCAAGTTGGTCAGAGTATAAATCCTGTTGTAAACAGATCACACACACACGAGCTCAAGACAACAAATACTTATTTCCACTCAAGCAATATATATATTGAGACTTATAGGTAAAGCACAAAAATTCTTCCCTACCCAACAAATATGGTGTCTTCTTCACCCTATGGAGTCCAAGGAAAACCCAAAGGGTCATTTGTACCCAAGCACCATAAAGAGGGAAAATCCTGAGAGGAATTAGGTTTTTTATGACCTCGCTTGCAAGTAATGTTCATTGCTAGTGTTCATATTCTTCTGGCCAGCTTTAAATTACAGTGTCCCACACATGGGAAAGAGAAAAGAACCACATTATATAGTGACAAAAAATGGGGGTGTGGTTGTTAATATATAGTCAGTCTGTGCCATACCACATTACATCCTTTGTGAGGTCTCTTATGTGCAAAGACAGCTGATAGCAGTGAGAAAGTATTCCTACTTTTCACTTTACATTCCTACATTTTACATTACATTCACATATATTCATGTTCCCTTCAGGATAATTTCACTGAAATACAATGAGATCGATTCTGATAGCTTTCTAACATTCTTCAAAATTCGTGGGGCTTCTCTTCTTTGTTAGTAGTTCTCTAGTGCATAGTTAGATGTGACTTCTGGCTTAATGATTTGCTACATTCTTAACACTCATGAGGATTGTCCCGTGTGAATGACTTGATCAGTGGTGAGGTGTGGCTTCTGGGGGAAAGATGCCCTCCATTCTTGATAATCAGTGTTTCTCACTATTATGAATTCTCTGATGCTCACAGAAGTTTGACTTCTGTCATAAAGTTTTCTCACATTCTTTGCATTCATAGGGTTTCTCTCCTGCGTGAATTCTCTGCTGGTCAATGAGAGCTGACATCTGGTAGAAAGATTTCTTACATTCTTTACATTTGTAGGGTTTCTCTTTTGTGTGAATCCTCTGGTGTTTAGTCAGATCTGATTTCTGGTAGAAAGATTTCCTACATTCTTTACATTCATACGGTTTCTCTCCTGTGTGTATTCTCTGATGTTCAGTGAGGTTTGACTTCCGGTAGAAAGTTTTCTTACACTCCTTACATTCATAGGGTTTCTCCCCTGTGTGTGTTCTTTGATGTTTAGTGAGATCAGACTTCTGATAGAAATTTTTCTTACACTCTGCACATTCATATGGTTTCTCTCTTGTGTGAGACCTCTGATGTATAGTGAGGTGTGACTTCTGGGAGAAAGATTTCCTACATTCTTTACATTCATACGGTTTCTCTCCTGTATGTATTCTTTGGTGTTTACTGAGGTTTGCCTTTTGGTAGAAAGCTTTCCTACATTCTTTACATTCATAGAGTTTCTCTCCTGTGTGAGTTCTCTGGTGTGTAGTGAGGTGTGCCTTCTGGTAGAACGACTTCCTACACTCTTCACATTCATAGGGTTTCTCTCCTGTATGAGTTCTTTGATGTATAATGAGGTGTGATTTCTGAGAGAAAGATTTCTCACATTCTTTACATTCATAGGGTTTCTCTCCTGTATGGGTTCTTTGATGTTTAGAGAGGGCTGATATGTGGTAGAACCTTTTCCTACATTTTTCACATACATAGGGCTTCTCTCCAGTGTGAATTCGCTGATGTTTAGTGAGGTTTGCCTTTTGACAGAAAGATTTCCTACATTTGTTACACTGATAGGATTTCACTTCAGTAAAAGTTCTCTGATGACTCTTAAGTGCTGATTTCTCACAAGTTTTCAAACACTCAGTTTTCTTCGCTATTTCTATGCTCTGATGTTTAGTGAGGACAGACATTTTGTAGAAAGTTTTACATATACTATCTTCAGTGTTTTCCTCTCCAAATTTATTGGTTTGATTCCGAGTGATGTGCAATTTCTTGCTGAAAATATCCTCACTTTGATTAGATTTATGCTGTTCATCCTCAAGATCTCCACGAGAAATTAATTGTGTGGCTTTCTCAATAACAATTTCCCACCATTTGTCACAGCTGTAGTGTGTCTCTCCTTTGTGAGCTGTTTCACTGACAACAGCTGGCTTATCACAGGCTCTCCCATACTCACTGTATTTACAAGGAGTTTCTCCCATAGCAGCTGTCTTATGTGTAAAGACTACTGACCCCTTGTTCAAGGCTTTCTCCTGGCCACACAGTTCAGGAGGCTGCTGAAATGTGTGAACCGTCTGTTGACCACTAGGATGCCCAGGGTCTTGGGCCAGCTGCCCACAGAGATATCGGTCCTCTGCTGTGTGTGCATCAGGCTCCTCATGAGGCTCATCGAGGAGAAATATAGCCTCACGCCCACCATCAGTGTCCTCAGGCAGCCTTCCTGAATCATTTCGATTATTTATAAAGAATTTTGAAATATGGATTGGGTTTAAATTGAATGGGTTCTCTAAGTTAATTCTTTCAATCGGTGATGTTCTGCTGTTGGTGCCCATGACTTTCCACAAATGTTTGCACTGATTTTCCTGGTTAACTGCAATCAGGCCATTCATAATCTGGACATCTACAATGAGAATAAAATAACCACATCTTGAAAAGTATCTGAACACTTCCTGTGGAATGTTACTGTAAACATGAAGAACTTAATTCCTAATAGAAATCTAAGATATTAGTAAAAATAAATAACTGGCACTGGTTACATGTCATGCAGAAAAGTATGACTACCTCAGTTAATACACATTACATGAACGTATTACCTAATGACAAGTCAAGGGTTACACAAAATACAGAAGCCAAAAAATTTTCTTGAACTATTTGGTTAATATTGTTACCTACTCTCTAGTGTAGATATTGGCTAAATGTTTTATGCCAACCCTCTGCTAACCTAGTTCTGTTTCTCTGCATTGTTCTTTTAATAACTGAGGATCTTTTGATCAAGCTTTGACGATGACATGATTTGTTTTGCATCAGCTACTGAATGGCTTTGGGAAGGGCCACCTGTCTAAGCAAAAAACAATTTTACCACTGTATTTAATTTTTACTTCTCCTGAGGGAAAGATTACATGTACTGTGGGGTTTCTTCAAGGCACAAGCTCTTCTCCACAGCAGACAAAAAGAGCTTTCTACAAATTCCTGAATACTGCGTCACTGCTTTCTCAGAACATAGCAGAGAAGGACTCCCAGTTTATCTGCGTCACCTTTCCCTGAGGTCTAAAAGATACGGGTTCCACAGCCCAGACTGTGCCCACCATCTTTAAAAAAAGCTTTCCATGTCAATCTGAAATCAAGTCTTGATATTCTCACTCCACCTTATGGCAATAATGTCTCAATTGATAACTCAGTGCATCTGAAGATGTCTTGTTTGTATTTTAGATACTCTACTGTTTCCTAGTTACACTGAAACTAAAGTCCACACATTTCTTACTTTCTTTTAAAAAGTAATTCCCACAGAAAGTGGAAATACTAAACTGAAACTCCACACCCAAAGTCTGAGACCTGAAACACTCAGCTCCACTGACTCTGCCCACAGCGTGTCCCCATGTCACAACTGCCCCTTTCCATACTGAACAATGAGCTAGGACCTCCTCAGGTACACAACTTCTAATGTGGTTCCCGGGGCCATTTTTTTTTAAAAGATTTTATTTATTTATGCATACAAGAGCTGGAGTACAGACCAGAAGTGTGGGGGGTAAGAGGGTTCACCAGAGACAGAGAAGGGAGTGGAACAGATGTACTGAAACACACTGCTGAGGAGCAGCGGGGAGGCAGGAGAGGTCTGCTGTGCCCTGTGGGGCCCCTCCCTGGCCAGGGATCAAACCTGCACTGCAGTGGCTGTGGAAGCCCCACAGTGCAGTGCTCAACGCCCTGTGCCACCAGGAAGACCCTACTTATTTTCTTAAGAACTCCCTAGACAACCTTCTCTCACCTTTTTTAGGAATTGCCAATTTCCTAATGCCATCTTTAAATCTTCATCCTGCACTCCAGATTGTATATGTATCTATACATTAAACATCAAAGTGGGAAACTGTCATCTCTAACTTCAAGTCTACAATGTAATACTGAATCTCTGATAATGCCATGTAAGCACAATTTCTAAAATTAAAAACAGCCCGTTTTTAACTCACTCAACCTAGTTAAATTCTTTGTAATTCTCTTTAACACATACATTTAATTTTTCTCTCTAGACAGATAATAAGCTGCAGAAAACAAAGGGTTTCCTTTGATTATTATTGTTATCCCAACAACTACAAAATATAGCTGCTTCTAAAACCTCCCAATGAGCATGTTGAAAGAACAGACAACGGTATAAACAAACATTGAAGGAAGAGTCCAGGAAGATGGAGGAAGAGTGGAGGGAAACGAAGACACCAGGAAAGCGACAGAGCCAGATAAAGCTCCAAAAGTAGGCAATAGGTATTGGATTTTGGCTAAGTCTAAGAAAACTTGCAGCCATTCAATAAAAAAGAGTGGGAATGGCTGTGGGCGAGCCGGATACTGATAACAAATGCATCTGACACATGCAGACTAGCTCTGAGAGGGGCTGAACCTGGGCACAGGCTGAACCTGGCACTGGGGGACAGCAGTAGCTGGGCCAGCTGTGGGCTCTCCTCTTGCAGGCCTTCCTCACTGGTCTGCACTGACTGACCTGAGAGGCTCCCGTTTGGGGGTTCTCCTAGAGTCCACGGGTCTGCTCCTTGCTCCATCCTGACAATCACCTGAGGTTTGGTCACGCAGCACCCTGTTGATGAGAAATATATGATTAGATAGCAAAGCTTTAAAGAGTGTCAACAGCAGTTTTAACTTTAGAGCAATGAAGGGCCAATTTCATACATTTATTAGAGAACTGAATAATCACTCTCGGTGGCCTGAAATCTTAATTTACATACTAAATTATAAAGAGCTGCGCATGTATCAATGAAGAAAATAGTTTGAACTTGGCAGTGACGAGTGTGTCGCTCACCCAGGGACGCCAGGCTCCCGTAGGTCTCCAGCATCACGTCCCTGTAGAGGGTCCGCTGAGCATCATCCAGGTCCTGCCACTCCTCCCAGGTGAAGCTCACGGCCACGTCCTCAAAGGTCACCATGCCCTGTAATGGCACCATCTCCTCACTCAAGACAGCATCCTGAGTCTGAACACCTAAAATCCACTTTCGTGTGTCTCTTACATGGGACTTACCATTCTCAGTACACTGTGACACACACAGACGTCACAGCAGACACTTCCTGTGTATTACTAGTTCCCAAAATAGTATTAAACAGTTTTTTCTTATAAATCTGGAAATGAACTTCATTCTAAGAATAGAAGAATTAATTCAGTTCCTCAAGGATCTTTATAATCTGACTTGGAGATATAAGTATCTAGAATAACGTGCTTAAGGATTTGTCAAAAATACTCCTTGTAAACTAGTGGGAAGTGGGGAATGAGAATAAAATAGTACGCTGGAACATCCGCTGGCACTTCCCTGAAGGACAGCGCTTAGCTCCTCAGGTGGAATGCCTGCTCTCATGGAGATGCGGTTGTAGCAGAAGCAACATGTGGTGACATAAAGCAGTTTCCAGTATCATGAAACTGATGAGAGCACCTTGACGGGTGTGTGATTCTGGGCAGCGAGGAGATTAGCATACTAAAGCGAGGCTTCCTTCATGTACGTGACCTAATTCCAGCAGTGAAAAACCTTACTGGTCACTTAGACCAGAGACATATGCGCCCGGCCTGGGCGCCCTAAGGTCAGGCGACCCGTCGGTGTCCACAGTCTCCTTCATCCTGTGTCAATTTCATGAACTGCAGGTTTTCCTTTTCCTTTTGCTCATTTCAACTTACGAGCCCTTGTAAAGCTCAATATGAAACAAGCTGAGGAAAAAAAAAGTGACTCACCAGAAATTCATTCATTTTCTGACCCTCTTAGGAATACATGGAGGACTCCAGAAGCAGAACTGGGAGAGAAGAATGGCAGACAGATTGGTGTTCCTGAGTCTGACCAAAACGCTGTATGTACTTGCTGGAAAATACCAGCGCCTCCTGTAGACGGCAGTCTGTGCCCTTCTAGAAGCGGCAGAAAGGGCCTAACAGTGCATGGACAGAATTTACACGTCCATTAACCCCTAAAGTAACCAGAGGAATACCTGAGGCTAACAACTTAAAATTGAAAGAGCTTTACTATAACACACTGTTTCCCCCTTGATTATGCAGAAAAGTCACACCACATGTGCATTCGTGGGGCTGCAGAGACTTGCTGTCTGGACTCTTGTCAGGGTGAAGTCCCCTCCAACTCCACCTGCACGTGCGCTCAGTTCACTTGCTCTGCCCAAAGCGGAGTCCGTGCATGATGCACAGACCAGGCAGCGCCAGTCTCGGGACCCTGACTCCCGGAACACTAGCCCCTTGTTAAGACTCCTGGGTGCCGCTCTTGCGTGGGTGCCGCCCAGTGGTTCAGGGATGGGTCAGAAGAACCCCCTGAAAAAGTGAGTGAGTTCAGATAAAAGCAAGCTGCATCACTCAAGACATCAGAAGACTGCCAAATTTGTAACTCAGAAACACAAAGTTTTTCGAACTAAAAGTAGCCTAAAAGATTGAACCAAAGAGGCCCAGCAGGTTGAGCGCCGCACTGTGAAGCATCCACAGCACAGCAGTGCGAGTTCAATCCCCGGCCAGGGAGGGGACCCATGTGGTGCAGCAGATCCCTCCTGCCTCGCCCGCTGCTCCCCTAAGCAGTGTATTTCGGTCAATCTGCCTATTCCGCTCCCCACTCTGTCTCTGGTGAATTCTCTCACCTCCAGTGCCTCTGGCCTGTACCCCAGCTCTTGTGTGCATAAATAAAAAATCTTTAAAAAAAAAAAAAAGATTGAACCAAAGTAAAAATAAAATAAATAAAAAGCACAAAGTTGAATTGTAGAATATCCAGAAAAAGAAACAGGCCCATGTGTTTTATCTTTTGAAAGTCACTGAATTCTGGATAGTTGTTTATACAGCAAGTCTAGACTAACCCCAAAACACAGTATTTGTAACAAATTACAGGAGAAAGTCTTCCCCCTTATGTCATGGGTAAGAAATTGTTAGATTTAGATTTGAGGTATCTCAAAAAGATCTTAAAAACTAATTTTATTTATAGTCAAACTAAAATAGATTTCTTTAAATTGGTTTTTTCTCTTTTAAGAAAACAGTCTTTAACAGAAACAATTTATAGTTTTAAAAAGTATATTTTTTCTTTACATTTTAATAATCTTTTAATAACCTACATGGAAAGCAAAGTTTTCCATTTCACGTTACCTTTGTCATCAGATTTAATTAAGAAAATAGTTTTGTCAACATTAAGTCAAGCTATGCTTATAAAACTACATAAAACTTTTATACATACAACTTTTAAAATCTATAGTAATTCCTCTGGTTACATGGATAATTACATGCTACTTCATAATAACCTGTGACCTTATTTAAATGTTTGAGCCCCTTTTAATGGTTATGACAGGCTCCCTAGAAACAAATGCCAGTCAAGTGTTCTGCTCAGAAGCTTGGTCACCAATCATAACCGAGACACCTGGTACAAAACTGGAAACCAGTCTGGCGGTTTTATCTTCATGTAGGGTGCGCCCTTCCTAAAGACCTGCACATGGTGGGCAGTAGCCAAGGACCACTAGGGAGTGAGTCGTCAGCGCTGCCTGCCATCTTCAACAACGAGGGACAAAGAAGTTTTTCCATGATCTCTTAAGATTTTTTCCCCCGAGACACAAAGCAGAACACGCAATAAGAGCCTGGCTTTCAGCAAAACCTCCTTTCTGGACCCTTCTGCCATAGCTCTGAAGCGCTGGTCACCGGTCAGGACCCTGGCTTGTCCTCGGGGAGGGTCCTGACATGGGCCCGCGCCCTCCAGACCCCCAACAGCTCCACTGCAGCCAAGAGAAAGGACCACGGTCCAGATCCCACAGCCCTCCCACAGCTCTGCCCCGGAAAGGGTCTTGTGTCCACCGCGGTAAAATCACAGCAGCCGGGGGAGCTAGTCCCGACTCTCGCTGCATCAGTCCCTCCAGCAAGTGCCACGAGTGAAGCTGCTCAAGTGACGTTTTCTCCTGGACTCCGGGGCTCTCTGCCGTCGCAGAGCTCGGGCTGCAGATGCCAAACCTGGTGTCACACAGGCTCATGCCCTCGCCCGGGGCTTCCAGGCGGAGCGGGACCCCAAAGAGCCACGACCCCCACCCCGCGCAGCCCTGCTGGACTCGCCCAGCTCCAGAAGCTCCTGCCGGCGCCGCAGAGCCACCAGCGCCGCGTCCCGAGGAGACCAGCGCCGGCCTCGCCTGCCCTGCGGCCCGGGCATTGCGGTGGCCTCTGCCCAGGTCCCGGCTCACACCTGCGCTCACGTCCAGCATCCCGACACCTACCGGGCTGCCTGCTCGCGCCCACTGTGTTCAGAGTCCGGGCGCCCCCCTTCTACCCCCGCACCTGCACTCAGGCGCCTCACGCATCTCACCGCCCCCTCCCAGCCCCACTCCCCCACTCACCCGCGGCAGAGACCACGCGGACCCGACGCCCCACCCGCGAACAGGCGAAGACACCAAAATATGGCGGAAGAGGTGGGGACCGCGCGTGCGCACAGAGAACCCGGACGTCCTCTCGGACTACATTTCCCAGAAGCCTCTGCGCCCGCGTCGTCTGCCGCGCGTCCTGAGACCCGGCGTTAGGGTGGGAGGCGTGGCGGGTGGACCCCGCGGGAGTTTGAACGCACACAAAAACCTCCAGCCGGGGCTGCGGAGCGAGGAAGTCTTTGACTGGGAAAGAGACAGGTCTCGTAGCCGCCTTCCCTCCTCGCGGCACTTAGACGCTGCAGCCTGCGGGCGGGAGTGGAAGCTCGGGGTGAGTGGACAGACGTCCTCCAGGCCAGGAGGCAGAGCTCGGGGAGAGGCGCTCCAGGGCTGATGGCCCCTGTGGCACCTGCTAGAGAGGCCCTCGGAGGCCACTGCCCAGCACGAGGAGCAGCTGCGGACAGGACAGGATGGGA
Source organism: Galemys pyrenaicus (assembly GCA_019455555.1). NCBI lineage: Eukaryota > Metazoa > Chordata > Mammalia > Eulipotyphla > Talpidae > Galemys > Galemys pyrenaicus. The sequence goes on from JAGFMF010012239.1 coordinate 19,864, forward strand.
AGAGGCAGAGGTGGCATGGAGCCCCTCTCCCAGCCGCCCAGGGGACTGTAGCTGAGGAGTCTCTGCTCCCCCAGCCTGTCTCTCTTGGTCCCATCACACCCCTGATCCCTCTTCTTCCCACCCCCCAAGCCCAAGCTGCCAAGTAGTGTCTTTAGCAAAGAGGTCCTGCCCTGCCTGGAGCTGCTTGCATGGAAAAAGGGAAATAAATATTCCTTTGATGCAAGTGGCTTAGCCATGTATGTGCTCTGGGGTGGGAATGGTTTGCCCCAAGACACCAGCCGCTGACGCTGGCTGTAGCCGAAGCCCACACTCTGTCGCTGGCCTCGGGCAGTCCACAGAGGATACTGCTTCCCAGTCGAGAATCTGGTCTCTCAGCCCCCAGTCCTGACACAGTTCCAGGCCCCCAGGCCCAGGGGTTCTGAGAACCGCCCTCTTACCTCCATTATTGTTTCTCCAATTCCTTATTCAGATCTGGGCTACACAGAACCCCAGAAATCCCAACAAGGACCAAGGTGGGGGTCCTCACCAGTCAGTTCCATATCCAAGTCCCCACTAACTAGCTGAGAAAAATCACCGGAGGCTACATGCAGAGTTGGTCTCGTGAACACTAACATATGACAAGACCCTTGTGGTGGGAACACAGCACGTCAGCGCTCCTCAGGAGACAGACAAGGCAGTCCATGAGAACCCGCTCCACCCACAGAGCTGAGACGAAATAAATCATTTTGATAACTCAATTTTTCAGATGGTTTATTTCAGAGGCGTCAGTCTGAAGATGTCTGGTACCTGCCAATGAGGCGTCACCTTAGCAAATCTAAGACATGTGGACTGGTTTGGGGACCAGGTATCAGAGGAAGGCTGAAGGACAGCTTCAGTGGGAAGCTAAAGGACAAACTTACGCACAGGTGAAAATTTTGACAACCACTGACTGCTGAATTTGGCCAGTAAGGTGTGTATGTGGAGTTGGAAAGTCCCAGTATAGCTTTACCCACTCGCAGGGAGGGTGTATACAAGGCACAGAATCCACACTGGTCATATGAGCTAGGAAATGTTAACATAAATGAGCTAGGATGGTTGTGACTGAGAAGCATAAGGCAGAATTGTAAGGTGCAGGGAGTGGTTTCTTCCCCAGTAGCTGAGGGCAAGGGCACAAGGAGGCCCCAGGAATGCTGGAATTCAGATCTGAGAGCAGCTTGGCTGTCTCAGGAAAATGCTTCTTGCCTCCCTGTAACGAGATGGCGGCCATGGCTCAGGGACACGTGGCAGTTGTGGCCACTCTGCTACAGCCAAAGCAACATACTGGAAGGCGCTGGTCACCACTGAGGACAAGGGTCAGCAGTGTGGACAGGCCAGAGTCCCTCTAGCCTCACCTGTCTCCATCTCCCCGCACAGATGCTGGCCAACGAATTTCTTACAGCCGAGACTTGGAAGGGAGCAAGGTCTCTCTCCCATGAGTTTTGCAGTAAAAGATTTAAAAATACTGAAATGAAGAGTCCTTGGGGCAAGAAGTTGGACTGAAGTTAACTGATCAGTTACAAAATCAGGCTAAGTCTTGTGGAAAGGGAGGGTGACTCTGGGTGCAGAATGGAGCATGATGGAAGACATGAACCCAGAACCACCTCACCTGAAGCCATGCACTGGTGTGGTTTGCTGGATTCCAGTGTCTGTGAGCAAGTTACTTTCAGGGCCTCCTAATCCCCTTCCCTGTTGATGAATGTGTCCACATCAGTCTCTGTGTTACCATTTCTAGGTGAAACTTCTCATTCACATTACCCAAGCCACATTTAGATTCTTGTGAGAAACTAGAAAAGCTGTTAAGAATAATTTATAATATTGCCATAGTCAAAGTATGTCAGGTTTAAATTTACTCCTCGTCTTCAAAAGAGCTCTTTTGAACTGTTTCTTTCTCTTGGTTGATTTTCCCATAAAATCACGGATGAAAGACTGCCACCCAGTCTTGCCAGCTTCCTCGGCCCCACACCTAGACAGTGCCCGTGGTCGCCAGTGCTGCAGAGATCATGTACGGAAGCACGCAACAAAGCAAATATTTATTTCTCACCCAGGAAAAGCAGAAATAGAAACGTCTGAGATATGTTGGAAACACACTGCTATCATCCCAGCCCCATCTGTCTTGAGGCACGATGCCTTCGCCCTGTGGCTCCCAAGGCGAACCGGGGAGTCCCTTGCACTCCAGGGCCACAGGACACAGGCCTGCAAGCCTTGGCGGTTGTCTGCAGCCTGGCTTAGAAGTGAGCCTGTTCACCTGTGTTCATATTCTCCTCACCAGAGTTCAAGTACAAGTCACACAGTAAAGGGAGGCCGAGAAATGCAGAATGTTCAACAGAAAAATGAGTTTCTGTAAACACATGGCAAATCTCTATGATAAAGATCTACAGCCCTGTGCGATTTCTCTGACGTGCAGTGATGTCTTACTTGAAGCTTATCCTACATTTTTTATGTTGATAGGATTTCTCTCCTGTGTGGGTCCTCTGGTGTTTAGAGAGGGATGATTTGTAGTAGAATGTTTTCCTGCATTCTTTACATTCATAAGGCTTCTCTCCCGTGTGACCTCTCTGATGTATGGTAAGGGCGGACTTCAACGAGAAAGCCTTCCTACACTCTTTACATTCATAGGGTTTCTCTCCTGTGTGAATTCTTTGATGTACAGTGAGAGTAGACTTCCAGGAGAAAGTTTTCCCACATTCTTTACACTCATAGGGTCTCTCTCCTGTGTGAGTTCTGTGATGGACAGTGAGTAATGACTTGCGGGAGAACAACTTCCTACATTCTTTACATTCGAATGGTTTCTTTCCGGTGTGAGTTATCTGATGCAGACGAAGAGCTGACATCCAGGAGAAGGTTTTTGAACATAACTTACATTCATACGGTTTCTCTCCTGTGTGAGTTCGCTGATGTTTGCTGAGATAGGACTTATAACAGAACGTTTTCCTGCAAACTTTACATGCATATGGTTTCTGTCCACTGTGACTTCTCTGATGTACAATGAGATTTGCCTTCCTGGAGAAAGTTTTCCTACATTCTTTACATTCATAGGGTTTCTCTCCCGTGTGACTTCTTTGATGTTCTGTGAGAGCAGACAGCCAAGAGAAAGTTTTCGTACACAATTTACATTCGTAGGGCTTCTCTCCTGTGTGAGTGCTCTGATGTTTAGTGAGAGTTGACTTCATGTAGAATGTTTTCCTACATTCCTTACATTCATAGAGTTTCTCACCTGTGTGAATTCTTTCATGTTTAGTGAGATCTGACTTCCAGGAAAAAGACTTCCTACATTCTTTACATTCATAGGGTTTCTCGCCTGTGTGAATTCTCTGGTGAGCAGTGAGGCCTGACTTCTGTGAGAATGTTTTTCTACAGTCTTTACATTCATAGGGCTTCTCTCCTGTGTGAGTTCGCTGGTGTGCGGTGAGGTTTGACTTCTGGGAGAAAGTTTTCCTACAATCCTTACACTCATAGGGTTTCTCTCCCGTGTGACTTCTCTGATGCCTAGTGAGGGCTGACTTGTAGTTGAAAGTTTTCTTACAATCTTTACATTCATAGGGTCTCTCTCCTGCAAGAGTTTCCTCATGTCCCCTGAGGGCTGAGTTCTCAAAGGCTCTCTGACAGTCATAATCTTTCTCATCTGTGTGTATTTTCTGATGTTTACTGAGACTAGACATCTCATAGAATGTTTTACCACATACATCACAGTCAGGAGTTTCCTTATCTAACCGAGTGCCCTGAAGCTCAGTGGGGTGTAATTTCTCATTGAAATACTCCCCATCTTGGATACATTTATGACATTTACCTTCAAAAATTCTACAGAGATTCAATTGTGTTGGTTTCTCAAAAAAGGTCTTCTCCCACGTGTTACACCTGCACTGGGTCTCCCCCAGGTGGATTATATCTTGGGCAACGAGAGCTGAGTCTTCACAGGTTCTCCCAGATTCATCATATTTGCAGGCAGTCTCTCCCATGAGCGCCCTCCCATGTGTGAAGAGGAGTTCCTCCTTGTCCAAGGCTTTCCCTTGTCCACTACCTTCAAAAGGCTGTTGAAAAGGTCGAATCACCTCATGGAGACCGGGATGCTCAGGGCGTCTATGGGGTTTCCCAGGTGTATTACGGCTCTTGGGATTCTCTTCAAGGTCACCAGGGAGAAACATGTTTTCGTGTACATTAAAATCCTCAGGCATCATTCCTGAGTACTGTCCATTGTTTATAATCAGGTCCTGAATGTGGACTGAGCTCAAATTAAATGCTTGTCCTAAGTCAATGTTACCCTTACTTGATGTTTTGCTGTTGGTGACAACTTCCCACAAATGTCTGCCCTGATTTTCCTGGTTGGTCTCAGTTGGATCATCCAGAGTGTGGACATCTAATGTGAGATAAAAACATGACCGTATCTGTGAAGTACATCTAAGAATTTCTTTGAAATGCAGATGTAAATATAAACAAATTTCCTTCACTTAATCCTGTCAAATTCTTCAATAATCAGGAATGGGCATTGATTTTATGATACATGACTTTGCTCCTTGATAAATATTAATACAGCCTGATATCAAGTAATTTCTTTTTGCTAGATTTTTACTTATTTGTTCATGAGCAAGTACCTGTTGATATATTCAAACACACTCAAGCTGTAGTGCTCAGCATAGATTCACGCACACTATCTGCTTTCCCTGTCATGGTCTCTGCTTCCCCTTTGTAATAACTGTACCTTGTCCTGGCGCCCCCATCTGTTTTTTCAATCACTGAAGCTATGAATATGGAATGACTTGCCTGGAGGAGCTACTTACTAGTTGTGGAGAGGTCTGTAACCTAAGGAGGTCAGGGGACCAGGAGGCCAGGAGGGCAAGGAGGCCAGGGGAATGAGGAGGCCAGGAGGTCAAAGAGGTCAGGGGACGAGGCTTCTTGCACTAGCTTTTAGTTTTCACACGGCTGTAGACACGGGGATTTTCCCAAAGGCATCATCTCCACCCCATGCTATTCAAAACAGTATTTTACAAATTCCTACTAAAACACTACATCGCGGGCTTCTCAGAACACAACAGGCTCTCGCGTGTGCGGCCTTCACCTCCCCTAAGAGTTTTAGCTGCTACGACTCAGGCTGTGCCCACCATCTTCACAAAGCCTCTTCCCAGATCCCTGAGACAGATGCCCCAGCATCTTCACCCGCTTCTAGGTACAAATGCTCGCACTTGACAATTCATCGCTTATGCGACTTTCTTTTTTTTTTTAAAGATTTATTTATTTATGCATACAAGCACTGGGGTACAGGCCAGAGGTGCGGGGGTGGTGAGAGAATCCACCAGACAGAGCAGGATGCAGAACAGGCAGATGACAGAAACACACTGCTGAGGGGAGCAGCGGGCGAGGCAGGAGAGGTCTGCCACGCCATGTGGGTCCCCTCCCTGGCCGGCGGCAGGCAGGTATCGAACTCGTGCTGCAGTGGCTGTGGTGTTCTTCACAGTGCGTTGCTTAACCCATTACGCCACCGGGGTGGGCCCCGCTTATGCGACTTTCATCCTGTATTTTCAAACTCAGATGTCTCTGAGGTAACCTGAAACTGGAGTCCGATGTATGTTCCTCAGCCTCTAGTTTGTGGGTTTCTTTCTTTTTCAATGATTCTCACACCAGAAAGAGAGGATGCTAACATGACCCGCTGCTCCCAAAGACAGGCGCCCGACCCTGAACTCTGTCCCCGCCTCAGGATCTGAACGGCGCTCCTGCTGCTCCCAACTACCCCTTCCCAGGGGACGCAATCGCTGGCTCCTGCTCAGAGACAAGAGTCTCACACTGCATCCGGGACCTTCACCCACATCCTCAGTGAGCTCCCAGGCCCCCCGACGCTGCCAGTGTGAGCTGCCACTTCCCACTGCACCTCCAGCAGCAGAGCATGCCCCGCTCTCGGCCATGCACATGCCAGAGTGCCCAACAAGCACCTCACGCCAAAGTTTTAGCAAACAAAAACACTTAACAATCTCCACAAACAGGCGTTCTCAGCACCTTCCTGAAAGATACCCTTCATTTCTGTCTCTCATCCTGGTTAATCATTCTTTGTGGCTCTTCATTTCACTATTTAACATGTATTTTCCATTCTTCCCTCTCGATAGAATACAAAGTCTATAAAAAGTGCGTTTCTTGGACCTCCCTGTTGGTTCAGTGAGTTAAACAACGCACTATGAAGCAAACCACAGCCACTGCAACACGAGTTCGACCCCTGCCGCCAGCCAGGTAGGGGAATCCACATAGCAGAGGCAGACCTCTCCTGTCTTGCCTGCTGCTCCCCTCAGCAGTGTGTTTCAGTCAGTCTGACTGTTCTGCTCCCCACTCTGTATCTGGTGAATCCTCTCACCACCCTGAACTCTGGCTTGTACCCCAGCTCTTGTGTGCATAAATAAATAAAATCTTTTTTTAAAAAAAAGGCGCATTTCTTTTACTACTGTGTTATCTCACAACTACAGAGAGGACCGGTGACCAAGGTGTCTTCCTAGTCAGCATGTTACAGAATAACCAGATGTGTGACTACATGCTGGAGGGAAAAAAATCAACAGTCTAGAAATAGAGAAATGAGGGGTAACAAACCAAGAAAAAGTCCCCAGAGTCCACGTTCAGGAATTAAATTCTGGCTAAGAATAAGAAAAGATATACACAGCTAAGAAAAAGAGGAGAGGCTGACCAGTACGGCCACATTGGGGACTTAACACATAACGACATGCAGGCTGAGTAGTGCCTGCATTTGGAGAAAATCAGCGGAAAAAACAGCACAATACAACCAGCATCTGCACCTGGGCCCCCGCTTCCTGTCTCCCCTGCCCGCAGATGCTGACTGACCTGACAGCCTCTGGTGCGGGGGTCTTTCCACAGTCCACGGCTCTGCTCCTCCTTCCAACCTGATGATCACCTCAGGCTTGGAATTGCAACACCCTAGTGATGAGAACAAACAGGTCTTTTGCCAAACTCATAAGTTTCATGGACTGTGAAGAATAAGAGCTTGTCTTTACGGGTTATGCAATAAGAGACTAATTTAGATCTTTGATTAGAGAGGTGAATGTCCACATTCTTTCCTCACCTGGAATCTAAAACCTAAGCAGCATGTGTTTTATGTAACCACCTAAGAAAAGAATGTCTACACTGGCCGTTACTGGGCAGTGTCGCTCACCCAGGGACGCCAGGCTCCCGTAGGTCTCCAGCATCACGTCCCTGTAGAGGGTCCGCTGCGCGTCGTCCAGGAACTGCCACTCCTCCCAGGTGAAGCTCACGGCCACGTCCTCAAAGGCCACCATCCCCTAAGATGACACTTTTCTCCTCAATTCAAATCATCAGTTCTTGGTCAGAAAACAGAGTCTGAGAATTCATTCTTTTGTTAAAGAAATACACCATTAACAACAAAGAACTTTTAAAAGATTATGTCAGGAAGAAGAAAACCTCAGCATTAATAAATCAATTACTATATTCCTTTGCCCGTGGAGAAAAAAACCTATGATCATTCACTTAAAGAGTGGCAGCTGTAAAAATACCCTATAATTTGTAATAGCTCAGAAGAGTGTTTAGGAGATGCTCCTTAACATGGTAAATGCAGGGCCTCTCCAGTGATGCAGGGGTTAAGTCTCAATGCTATCAAGCTAGCTCAGCCACCCAGCACGAGTCTGATCCCCAGTCAGGGAGCTGACCCACATGGTGCAGCCAGACCTCTCCTGTCTCCCCGCTGCTCCCCTCAGCAGATCCTTTAATGAGGATGTACTTCAGTGGATCCGCCTGTTCTGCTCCCCACTCTGTCTCTGGTGGATCCTCTCACCCCCTGCACCTCTGGCCTGTACCCCACTTCTTGTGTGCATAAATAAATAAATATTTTTTTAACAATACAGTAAATGGGGTCTCCCTGGTGGCGCAGTGGGTTGAGCGCTACACTGTGAAGCATCTGCAGCTCAGCAGCACGAGTTCGATCCCCGGCCAGGGAGGGGACCCTCATGGCACAGCAGACCTCTCCTGCCTCACCCACTGCTCCCCTCAGCAGTGTGTTTCAGTTGATCTGCCTGTTCTGCTCCCCACTCTGTCTTTGGTGAATCCTCTCCCCTCTGGCGACTCTGGCCTGTACCCCAGCTCTTGGATGCATAAATAAAAAATGTTTAAAAAAAATACAGTAAATGCAGTTCCTTAGCCTTAAATGAAAGTTACAGTCAGGCTTAAGGGAAACCCTGCAGGGCCACATGCTCCACTACCCAAGTCCTAATATGGCACCGGCAGCCTCACGCCACACAAATGAGAGGGGAAAAGGAATCATAACCTTCCTGTCACTCATACTTAGAAAACAACATGAAAACGACCCCACAGAGAAATATACAACACATCACCGTGAGTCTTAGTATACAGAAAACACACATACAACAAGAAGAAGGAAATGAAACGCCTCCACCAAGGCATTTTACAAAATCACAACACTTTGAGCAAGAAAAAAAATCTCTGGATGATACAAAAATGAATTAAATAAAAACATTCAAGGAGAGAAAGCCAACATCATAAAACTCCCCAGACTCACTGAAAAGTGCATGGTGAAATTTACCCAAGCAAGAAAGGACGCGGCTTAGCGGTCACCTTTCTGTCCAGTCAAAGCCAGTCTCCCTCCTTCTATTAATTAGCTTGGGCTTCCATAAAAAAAGAAAAAAAGAAAAAAAAATTTTAAAAAAAGGAAATTTCTTTTCTTCAGAGTCTTAGAGGCTGAGGGTCAGATCAACATGCCAGTCAGCCCGGGGAAGGAAGACCTGGCTCTCTTCCTCTACTGAGGAAGTGGGGCTGATGGTGCTGCGGGGCTTACTGTAGGCACTGAAGGAGGGGCCCCACCCTGACCTCACTTACACGCGATTACCTCCCAGACCTTTTCTCCCATGGACTGTGTTTCCCTTGCAGAAAACTCATGTAAGTGTATTGTGACTACCTTCCCTGCACCACTGGCTTGTGCATGGAAGTGACATGTTAAGAGTCACACACCAGGGGCCTCCCTGGTGCCACAGGGGTTAGAGTCTCAGCGCTATCAAGCTATCGCCAGAATAAAAAAAAACTACCTAATTAAATAAACAAGCCTATGATTGCTGGATGCCAATGTGAGCTTCCTGTTTATTTTTTTTAAAGATTTATTTATGCACACGAGCTGGGGGGCAGGCCAGAGATGTGAGGAGGTCAGAGGATCCACCAGAGACAGAGCGGGGAGCAGAACAGGCAGATGGACTGAAGTGCACTGCTGAGGGGAGCAGCGGGGAGGCAGGAGAGGTCTGCTGCGCCCTCTGGGTCAGGTCCCTGGCTGGGATCGAACTCGTGCTCCAGTGGCTGCAGATGCTTCGTAGTGCTGAGACTTTACTCTTTGTGCCACCAGGGAGGCCCCGTGAGCTTCCTGTTTTTCTTTTAATCGCATCTTTGTCTCCACTCTATGCAAACACGTGTCACAGACTCCTGAGCAGCCTCCTCCATGCTCACTCGGTTCTCCCCACAGCGGCCGGCCAGCAGGACAGCTTAAGAGGCCCAGAGCCTGACCACTGAGCAAACATCCTAGGTTTGCTGAGAATGACAATTCTCATGGGAAAAAAGTTACTGTACTTCTTTCTGCACCAAACAAAATACCTGATAATATGAAAGAACTAAAAGACAAACGCAGTAGACCCTTATTACACGAGATTACTCCCGAGAGGTAGGATTCCAGGAGAAATGCCCAGTAGATGCTTGAGTCACTGGCTGGAAGAAAGTGACGCTACATGTAAGGACAGAACGGAGAAGTGGTTTTCATTTTGGACTTCCTGAGCTCCAGGTGCCCCTTGGACACTCACAGGAGCAATCAGAGTGTGGGGCCACTGCCGGAAAGGGTGGGGAGGAAGTCCCAGCGGCACGGGGTAGCCAGGTCAGAAAACCCGAGGGCCGACTCGGCCAGGGAGACCTGCACAGTGTGAAGAATGGGTCTGAGTTCGGACACCAGGCTGAGCTGAGTGGTAGAGAAGAAGAAACAAGAATTTAGGGAAACGGAAGAAATCACAGAGACTGTGACAGAAACTAAGTGACAAGAATTTCCAGGAGAGGATGACGACACTGCTCTGAAACAGAACAGCGAACAGTCACTGATGAGACAGACTGTAACCCCGGGCAAGGTGAGCGCTACGAGAAGTGAAGGAAGACGAGACCTAGCCGGTGAAAGAGCACAAGAGCAGCGCAAACACTGCCGGGAAAGGCCACGAACAGGCCGGTGTGCACCCTGCACGCTCAGGCCTGCGAAGCACTCAGTCCTCAAACGTCCCTGGTGTGCTCCGTGGCACCTCAAGAGGTCCAGGACCACACACCCGAGCAACTCCAGGGAAACCTCACCTGGCTGGGCACCGGCGCTGGAGAGCCATTGCCACCACACAGGAGCACCGGTGTCCAGGTAACGAGCCATCGTCCAGGTATCTGCACGCTCAGCAGAGACACTGTCTCCCGCCGTGTGCCTGGGACATGGCACACAGCCCTCCGGGCGCCCTTTCCGTTCAGGTAAGCAGTGTGTCTGTGTGGGCCCTGCCTCGGCTAGACCAGAGACAACAGCGCGCACCCTGCCTAGACACCTGTAAGGTGGACAGCCGCCTGCTCTACACACCACCTTTGTATTCTTTAGGCAAGGAGCCATGGAAAGGAACTTTTCCTATTTCTATTTTTCATTTTAATTTCTAAAACCTCATAAAGTGCAACATAAAGAGGGCTGAGGGAAAAAAAAAAATCATCGACTCACCACAGCTTTATTCATTGTCTCCTGGTCTCAGAAGCACCGAGGACTGTGGAAGCTGAGCCAGGAGCGAAGGCGAATGGAGCAGAGTCACCAAGGACCGGAGCTCCGAGGTGCTCGCATGCAAAGCACACACTGCACGCATTAGCTGGAAAAGAAGAGTCTTTCTGAGAGGCAACTACAGCCTTTTACACTGTCAGAAGCTGCAGGAAAGGCCCCATGACAACAATACCTGGTAGATTTTAGACTTAAATGTACCCGTAACATAATGAAAGCACAAATTCCTTACTGACTTATGACTATTTAATGCTAAGAACTGATCTAAATTTTTATTTCTTTTTTAAAGATTTATTTATGCACATCAGAACTAGGTTACAAGCCAGAGGTGCAGGGGATGAGAGGATTCACGAGAGACAGAGCGAGGAGCAAAACAGGCAGGCAGACTGAAATACACTGCTGAGGGGAGCAGCAGGCAAGGCAAGGGGCGAGGCTGCACCACATGGGTCCCCTCCCTGGCTAGGGATTGAACTCATGCTGCAGTGGCTGCAGATGCTTCACAGTGCAGTGCTTAACCCCTTGTGCCACCAGGGAGACCCTGATTTAAAATTTTAAAAGCACTTACAACACATCTGTGGCCCCAGAGTTTAGAGAAAAGTTCCACATAATGCACGTTTCTGGTGATAGGCGGTCCTTGTACAGATTCCCCAAAACTTGCTTTCCTGGATTCGTTTCCTCGTGATGTCTCCTCCAGCAATGAGCAGGTGTTGCCATCTGGCTCGCTTTAACCAAAAGCGAGGGCACTTTTATCACTGGAGTCTGCATACTGGGGACACTGTCATCTTGTGAGGACACCTGGGGGTAGCTGTTGGGGGCGCCAGGGTTAGGCCACCGACAGAACGAACCAACAGAAAGTAAATACAGTCGTCTTACATCACTAATAGCCTCAAACGAGGCACTAGCTGATCACAGCATGATCTGTCAGCCAGGCAAGTGGAGCAGAGAACTGACTAAGCCTGGCCCAGAGAGGGGAACCATAAAACTCCCAGCACATGAAACAGCTGGGTGTTCTGTTTTAATGAAAAAAGAAAAGTTTAGTTGCTTAGTTACACATCAAATGATGGTGACAGATCTAAGTCCCTAACTCACTGCTTGTAACAGATGAAGTGGGGGGAAAGGCTTGAATCACACATCAAATACAATCAAGACATCAGCACAACACGTTGAAATTTTAAAAAGCATCAAGAATGTCAATCAGATGGACTTCAGCAAGGTTGCTCAACTAAGAGAGACTACAGGAATCATTCAAGTGCCATGTGTGCAGGTCAAAAGTCAACGTTCCCAGGTTTTCACAGCATGACACTCTGAGCAGTTATTGCGCTGAGCTTCATCTGAATCTTGAAAACTGTTGCAAAGTCATACAAAGCAATCAAATTTTCCTATTTCATCTTTTCTTTATTTTGTTTATGCATACAAGAACTGGGGTGTAGGCCAGAAATGCTGGGGTGAAAGGGTTCACCAGAGAGAGAGTGGGGAGTAGAACAAACTCTGCTCTTTCCTGTGAGCTCTCATGGTTCATGGTAAAATGTTTCCCACTTAAACGCTGACAAACTCTCCTGAACTATTAGAAGAACATTCAAGACAGAGGTTTAGCATTATCTGTACATACCAAATTTCACGAGGGACTAGTTTTGAGAGAGATCAGGTTATGGAAACAGTGAGCATGAAGGAATAAGTGTATGCTAAGAGAGGAATGACAGATCCCCTCCACCGCAGAGGACCCCTTAGAAACCCTTCCAATAAGGAGCATTTTCTAAGTATTTACCTACCACTCTCAACCCAGGTCTCCAGAAACTTGATCCAAACTTCAAAATTCATGCAATCTTCTTCAGCTTGTGGTGGAGGTAGCATCGCCCAAATCTCGTTCACTCTAGGAAGACACCACAGCAATTACTTAGCTATGCTAAGGTAGGATCTCCTCTCTGGGATGCTTCTGCCTCTGATCTGCAGTGCTAGACAGAGGGTTCAGGCCATAGGGTTTGACCTTCAGGTAGATTATTCTCCATATGTCTGTGCCGCCTTTCCATGCTTTCCAGCTACCTGTCAAAAGAAAACAGGAGCATCACCCAGAAGCCAAATATCCCTCCTAGAACTCAAGGTCCCTGGAAACCGAGTATTGGAAAAGTTTCAAAAATGAAACTGGGAGTGGAAGGCAGGAACTCAGTGCATGAAGGCTCCTGCCACACTCCAGGAGAGAGTCCAAGAAGCCTCACAGATACGACTTCACACTAAGACTAAGATTCCCAAGGATTTCACCTGCAATCCGGGCATCTCAGCAGTCATTAACATTTCATCTTACAGATGCCCAACCTCATATGACCACCTCGCCCAGGATGCTTCCTGGCAGACCAGCAACTCAAAAGCAGACCAGGGTTCTCTCTGCAGAAACATCCCACCCTGCCCGGTGTCTCCGGAGTGCTGGACTCTCAATCTAGGACTCCACCAGCCAGACCCAGAAGCCTCTGAGAGCGTACTTGCCCTGCTACTGCCCGTCTTCCTCTGAGGGAGCACCAGTGAAAGCACAGCGAGAACCGGCCCTCTCCCTGTCCGCACCCGAGACCCTTATGTTCCACCCACCTCCCCGATCCGCCCAGGTCCACGGCTCACACCGGCACTCGCGTGTGAGCGCGACACCCACCGGGCTTCCTGATCGCCCCCTTGACGCCCCCAGACTCACTCAGGTCCTGTCCTCATTGCTCGCCCAGCCGGGATCCGATGCCCACGTCTCCCCCTCCCCCGACACCAGCACTCACTGCCCCTCCCCCACTTGTCCCGGAAGTCCGGGCTCCCCTCCAGTCCCTTATCTGCACGCACATCACTCACCCACCTTGCCGCTTCTTCCCGGCAGTTTCCGAGCGCCCTGGTGCCACTCCCTCCCACCGCCCCCCACGCACCTTCAGACTTAAACCTGGAGGCGCCGTGGCCCAGGCGGAGTAAAGGCCGCACCGAATATGGCGGAAGAGGGGCGGGTCACGTCTGCGCAGGGTCACGCCTGCGCAGAAGTGCGGGAAGGGTCGCGGCAGCGCGGACTACATTCCCCACAAGCCTCTGCACCGGTGGGCCGTCCGGATCGCCGGAGGAGCGTCCTGGCGTCATAAGATGGGTGGAATTGCTGGGGGAGGAGTGTAGGTGAGCAGGTGCACTATTGATTTGCAGGTGAAGGGTTGAACCGGTGCACGAGGCATCGTGAAAAAGCTGGGGCCAGTGTTTTTTTTTTTGCCCCAGAACATAGAAGCGTCTCAGACTCACTTCCCTGACTCACTGCACTTTGAAAGCTGACTCGGGCGAGTCGGGGAGTGATTACACATCCAGGTTCAAGGGGGAGACGTCTTTCCCAGGCTAGTTCTGAGGCTCCTATTTGACCTGCTCATGTTTTCTGTATTTGAACTAAGGTTTGAATGAGGCTATTGGAAGGCGTCTAGTTGATCTTCTCTTGACACTGGTGCCCAGGACTCACTTATCAGGAGTGAGGGTTCCTGGACTTAGCCAGGGTGGATCCCAGACGCAAATCTCAGAGATTAAAAACAAGGACAGTTTCCTAAGCCAACCAGAGAGGAAGCAGACTACCCCTAGGCGGAAAGCCCCCTCGGTCACAATGTTGGGCACATTTGGGGAGGGAGTGGTGATTGCACAGTGGGGACATAATACTCAGTTGTCTTCTGGGAAGGAGTAACGGCTTTATTGGGCCTCCCTGGTGACGCAGGGGGTTAAGCTACCTGCAGCCACTGCAGCACAAGCTCGATCCTGGAGTTCGACTGGGCCAGGAAGGGCACCCACAAGGCACAGCAGACGTTTCCTTTCTCCCTATTGCTCTCCTCAGCAATGTGTTTCAGTAGATCTGCCTGTTTCTGTTCCCCAATGTGTTTCTGGTGATTCCTCTCACCCACCCGACCTCTGGTTTGCACCCCAGTTCTTGTGTGCATAAACAAATCTTAAAAAAAGAGTAAGGGCTTTCCTAGAATCAGGGTGCCACCTTTTTTCCCTTTCTGTGGTCTGGGTACTCCTGGACACTCCTGCCATGGCAGGTGCGTCATTTAGTATTACAATGAGTTGTGCAGTTGTGTGTCTTTTTAGAACCTCTCCCAGTTCCAGCCAGCTCAAAGAGATTTGGGATATGCAGTTGTCTGGAGAAAGACTGGCTTGTGCCTGAAAGACCACGCCCTGCTCTTTGGAAGAGAGCAGGGATGTTTAACTAGAATTATAAGGAAAGGGGTCAACACGTCTGTCCTTAGGACACAAGTATCTGGTGATTCCTTTTGATGCCAGCTTAGTATTACCAGTGTCTGGTGGTTGGCAATTCTGTTGTTAGCTCCGTAGTGAAGTTCTTTTCCCTCAGAATGTAAATAAAAGCACCCTGGGCTGTCGTTTATCAGGAAACACAATGGAATCCTGGCGTCAAAGGAGGAAAAGCCATGCGTGTCCAGTAAGCTCTGCCCAAACCTTCAGAGTTGGTCCAGGACCTCCCTGAAGGTTTTAGTGTCCAGAGAACAGCTGTCCACAGCACAGGCATCATGTCCAGTGTGAACTCTTGGGCCAGGCAGTACCCTCTGGATGTGGGATGTCCTTTCTAAGCAGATGCTCACTGGGGTGCTGTGAGCCCTGGTTTTCTGGCTCTGGCATTCCAGTGAGGCTGAGCGACTTGAGAACTAACTTGAAGGCATCTTTAGGCCTGGAGCGCGACTGGTGAACCCCTCTGACGTCCTGGGGCCTTGGGGGCAGAGCAGCAAAGTCGGGCTGTCATCGTGGCCCAGCCTGCCAGCCCCTGCTGCACACTCACACCCTCAGCTAGAACAGGCCACATCTCAGAGTTTCTAAAACTCCGGAAGCTGTTCAGGGTTTCTCCAGACACATGATGACTGGGGTTCTGTTATAATTAGGTGTAAGTGGGCAGGCCCGAAGCGGGTATAGATTAAAAGGGTGCCAGGTTGATTGCCCTTCGAGTGTCTGCTCTGGCACTGGCCTGTTGGCAGACCCTCAGATTTGGCCAAGGACGGGGTTCCTGATGGCATGAGGCCTGCACCTTTGCCCTGCTAGCTTCTGCAGTGGCTTACTTAGAAGTTTGGGACTCACTTTGCCACCCAATGAAAGGAATCCAATGTGAGGTGGCTAACGCTTCCACGGGCACGCCAGAATCCTACGCCACGATGGAGGGGAGGAGAGCAGAACGGACTGACGGGAGAGCCCTTAGTTTTCTTCAATGTTACTTTACCCTGGGATTAAAGCCAATGGAAAACTGACAACCCAGTACAGGCAGGACTATGGTGGGCCAGAGCGTTCAGGAACAAAGTTTTGGGTCACTTCAGGCAAAAAAGTTGACAAACTTAGGTGCTTGCTGAAGCCAAAGTGACCATGAGGAGTGGGAGGGGAAGGAAGTGGCAGAACAACTGTGATTCCAAGACTAAGTGGACCTGAGGACTCTGTCTCCACACCCAAACACATCACAGCGGCCTCTGATCAAAGAGACCAACAGACCTTAGAGAGAAAAATGCCACCCCCGCTAGGGACAAGAGGTCCCAGCAGCGCCCCCTGCAGCACAGAGCACAAGCTGCTGTAAAATGCCAACCACCAAGACACCCACTATGAGCCTCAAAGAGGTAAGCAGGAGCCTTAAAGAGGTCAATCAATTCCAAAAACATACCAAGAAAGGTTTGGGGACCATGACAACAATCCTCTCAATGGCACCACAACAGTCACCTTAATTGAGGGGTATCGTCCAACGAATAAGTGTCATTCCTTGGATGAACCATCTGGGGTAGCTTATCTCTGTGCCAGCATCCACCTACAATTCGGCCATTAAACAGCAAAGCACATTAACTTAGGATCAAAGAAGCACAATCCAGGGTATCAGAAACCTAAAATTTGTTCCTAAGAAGGAAAATGTCGAGAGGTTTTACGTGAAGAAAAGAGCAATACGAGCCAAATGGTGTTTTTAAAAGTTGATGAGTATTAACAGAGTTAGTCTTGGTAATCGGTTATATATTCTCCAGAAAGGAGGAAGAGGGAATAGCAGACTTCTCAAGAGAATTGCTTCATGGTTGTTTTTCTTTTTGTTTGTTTTTTAAAAAAGTTGTTTGATACTGTGGCATCTGATCCAGTCCAAAGGTCTTTAACCTCGTGAACAGTGTCCCAGCTCCATCACAGATGTCACCTTTCAACCTGTGCCAGGACCTGTCAGGAGAGGGAACTGGTCACTGCAGGTCACCTCTTCAGATTAAGTTCCACACACGGAACTGCAGAGGCCAACGTGCACACACACGGCACAGAGTCACAGGCCCCAGATTCTAGACGACGTTTGTGACGTTAGATAGTGGGGATACTTGGCACAGCTGCAAATGGAAGTCATGTTCCTCAGTGGCCACCAAGTGGACGGTGTGTTTCTGTAACTGTCAAAGACGGTGACATCAATACGTGCCCTGCCCACACAATTCTGTAATGTGCGCGCGCAACAATCACGCTGAGACAGACTCTACCATCCACCCCTTACAGCCTTCACAGCCCTCAACTGCCCTGAAGAAACAGGATTGAAACTGACATTGGAGCTCAGAGCAATGTCCCCTGGAAATCAAATCACCCACAGAGGAGACCTACTGGTTTCTAGTCAAGGTTTAGAAAAGTTTTCAATGTAGTATTTAACAATTTTTTTTCTCAGTAGTGTCATCTGAATTACCTAAACATCATGAGGAAAATCTGACACATCTAGAGATATCTATAGATATATAGGTAGATAAGCTTGGAACTTTGACACATGAAAGGTATTTGTAAGGCCTGAAAGTATTCTCAGCGCTCAGTGAGCACGCGCTGCGGGGTAGAGGCATTCACAGTCCTGCCCCACGTCTCTGAACATCCATCAGCGGACTGTGGATGAAAGGTAACAACACAGGCTCCATCCCATCTGAACTTCGACAGTGAGCGCTGGATACAGCAAACTCGTCCCTCAGGACTGGTGGTGCTATGAAGCGGTCACACAGGAGGGTCTAGACAGAGTAAATATTGCTCACTCAGGAAAAGTACAAGGGAGATGTCTGAGGTTGAGTGAGAGCGTATGCTCCCCAATCTGTCCCTTTTCTTCAAACCACTGAGCCATCTTCATGTTTGGCTCCCAAGGGAAAGCCCGGCAGCCATCTGCACTCCAGGGTCATATGGCATTAAAAACTTACAGTGGTAGAAATGCTCCTCACCTGTGTCCATTTTCTTCTGGAACAGGCTTGGTCACAAGGTCCCACCCAAGAGAAATGAAAGATGAGAAATACAGGCTGTTCTAGAACAAAAGCTGCACTTACTGATCACTCACTCAGTCATACTCTGCCACACAGGACCAAGCCCCTCTGTGAGTTCTGGGACATAAAGTGACGGCTCACTCATGAGAGAAATATTCCTTACTTTATGCTCATAGGATCTCTCTCCTGTGTGAATTCTTTGATGCCTATCCAGGGAGGATTTCTGGTAGAAAGTCTTTCTACATTCATAACATTCATAACATTTCTCTCCTGTGTGGATTCTCTGATGCCGACTGAGGGTTGATTTCTGATAGAAAGATTTCTTACATTCCGTACATTCGTAAGGCTTTTCTCCTGTGTGAGTTCTTTGATGTATAGTGAGCTCTGACATGTAGCAGAAAGTTTTCCTACATACTTTACACTCATAGGGCTTCTCTCCTGTGTGTGATCTCTGATGCCTATTGAAGGATGACTTCAGATAGAAAGTCTTCCTACACTCTTTACACTCATAGGGCTTCTCTCCCGTGTGAGTCTTCTCATGTACAGTGAGGCCGGACTTCCAGTGGAAAGATTTCCTACATTCTTTACATTCATAGGGCTTCTCACCTGTGTGAATTCTCTGATGTTTAGTGAGTTCTGACTTTGAATAGAAAGTTTTCGTACATTCTTCACATCCATATGGTTTCTCTCCTGTGTGAGTTCTGTGATGTACAGTGAGGGTTGACTTCTGGTAGAAAGATTTCCTACACACTTTACATTCATAGTGTTTCTCTCCTGTGTGTGTTCTATGGTGGACAGTGAGGGATGACTTGTGATAGAAGGTTTTCCTACATTCCTTACATTCATAGGGTTTCTCACCAGTATGAATTCGCAGATGAACAGTGAGTTCTGACTTCTGAGAGAACGTTTTCCTACATTCTTGACATTCATAGGGCTTCTCTCCTGTATGAATTCTCTGATGTACAGTGAGTTCTGACACGTAACAGAAAGTTTTCATACATTCAGTGCATTCATAGGGTTTCTCTCCTGTGTGAATTCTCTGGTGTCTGTTGAAGGATGACTTGTGATAGAAACCTTTCCTGCATTCCTCACATTCATAAGGTTTCTCACTTCTGTGACTCCGCTGATGCACAGTGAAGGCTGACTTCCAGTTGAAAGTTTTACTGCATTCTTTACATTCATAGGGCTTTTCACTTGTGTGGATTATCTGATGTCTGGTGAGGGCTGACTTCCAGGAGAATGGTTTCCGACATTCTTTACATTCATAGGGTTTTACTCCCGTGTGAGTTTTCTGATGTCTATTGATGGCTGACTTATGATAGAAACGTTTCCTACATTCTTCACATTCATAGACTTTCTCTCCAATGTGTTTTTTCTGAGATTTATTGACTTTAGGCACTTTATAGGGAGTATTACCACACACATTATAGTCAGATTTACCCCCTACCTGAGACGGATGCAGGTGAACAAGGTGTAATGTTTTACTGACGTCATTCCCACTTTGATTACATTTTTGACGGTCCTTGAGATGAGCTCTATGAAGACTCGATTTTGTTGGGTTTTCCAAAAAGGTCTCTCCCCACTTATTACCTCTATCAGGAGTATCCTCTATGCAGGTTCTTTCTTGGGTGGCGAGAGCTGATCTGTCACAGTCTTTCCCAAATCCATTACATTTACAGGTGGTCTCTCCCAAGAGACTCCTTCTACATGGGAATACTTTGTTGTTGTTGAAGCCTTTCCACTTGCCACTACTATCAAAAGGCCGCTGGCCAGTTTGACTCTTACGGTAAAGACCAGTCAGCTCAGAACACTGGCAGGGTTTCCCACTTACCTCGCGGCCCTCAGCTTTTCCCTCAGTGTGCACCTCAGCGGGCTCCTGCGGGAGAGACATCTCACATGCCCCAATCTCCTCAGGTACCACCCCTGAACAGCTTCCATCATTATTTAAAATCAATTCTGAAACATGGTCTGAGCTCAAATTAATTGTTGCTCCTAAGTCAGTTCTTTCCAAATTTGATGTTTTGCTGCTGGTAAGGGAGACACGCCATAGCTGTCTGCTCTGGTTTTCTGGGTTGTTCTCAGGCAGGCTACCCACAGTCTGGACATCTAAAACAAGAAGAAAATAACCATACCCACCAACAACGGCCATTTCTTGTGAATACGAATGTAAAAGATGTGGCAGGGCCCTCTCCCCAGAACCCCCGCCCGTGTGCACTGACTGACCTGTGAGGCTCTGGTTTGGGGGTGCTCCTACAGCCCATGGTTCTGCTCCTTCCTCCAATCTGATGATCACGTCAGGTTTGGCGACGCAACGCCCTGGTGATAAGAAATAATAATGCCCTCCTTAGACCCAGCTGCTGATGCCTCGTGGCCTCTGAGTTTGGCAACTGCAGAGCTTTAGCGGTTGTAAAACCAAGGGCCTGTTGGGACCTCTTAAAGAGAGGGTTGAACAGTCGCCTTTTCCTTGGCCTGGAATCTTAAATGTGCAAAGCCTTAAACTGCATAAGGAGCTATACATCTGTCAAGGAAGAGTCCGGCGTTTGCACCTGGCCATTACTGGGCAGTGTCGCTCACCCAGCGACGCCAGGCTCCCGTAGGTCTCCAGCATCACGTCCCTGTAGAGGGTCCGCTGAGCGTCGTCCAGGTCCTGCCACTCCTCCCAGGTGAAGCTCACGGCCACGTCCTCAAAGGTCACCATCTCCTGCAGTGGCACATTTCTTAGCAATTCACGGCATCCAGCTAGGTCAGAAGAACTGGCTATTGTGGAGTTCGTTCTTTTGGTGAACCTTGTGTTGTACAGCATGCACCATGCTCTGTCCTCGGTGTTGTGAGGTAAACAGACGGCACAATGCACGCTAGCCCTCACATCTGCTGTTCCAAGAAGCATTACTGCAGCTACTGCTGATAATAGTGACTACCATCTTCTAGGTAAGAATAAAAGAAAGTGTAAAATTCTGCTCCTCACATGTCTGGATAATCTGGTTTAAGACACAAGTGTAACCGGCCACAGAAGCAACACTAAAAGCGTGTTCTCCACAGACTGGGACACAGCCACAGCGCGCTGCCGGCCGCACTTCCCCGAAGCCCCAAAGGAACTCAGTTCCTTCTCACGAGCCATGTGCCCTCACGAGTGCTGAGGTACTGGAGCAAGAGGAAAACAGGAAACTGATCTTAAAACAGAAGGCAAGACAGCAAGGACCACAGCTCGTGCAGAGGGGGAATGGGAATCTTATTACCAGGTGGTCTGCATGACCAACGGGGGAGGAGCTGGCCCATGGAACTGGGAAAACAGACACAGAATTTGGTAGCCAGAAGTGAGATCTCAAAGCCATCACTTCTGAAGTTTCTGTGGCCAAGCATGTGAGAAAGGACCACTGCCCAGGGGACCCGCGCCCTGCAGATCAGGACAGGACTCTGCTAGCTGCAGACATGGTGGGGGAAGTACGAGAAGGTCAGAGGAAACTGAAGCCACCAGGGTGAATGAAACAGTGGAGGACAACTCAGATATCTGCAGGAGAAAAGGAACAGTGGTGGTTTGAAGAAACACTCACTTTTAAAGAAACATGGAGCGTCTCTCTGCTCCTCCAGGTCCTACAAGCGCCTCGTCCCACGCGTCCCACACGGGGCCAGCCCATCCCTGAGACTCAGGTTGGTGTGACCGCAGGTGGCTGGATCGGGCACCGGGTCACCAGGCCGCTTTTCACCGGCCACCCTGCCTTGCACGTACCATCAGTAAAGCACGCTGCACCAGCCAAAAGAGAGAAAGAAGCACAAATAGACCGTAACAATAAAGATTTTTGTAAAAGATTATGCTTCAGTATTAAGATCATATTTTTATTTCTGTGAAGAAAATCCTAAGCCCATCCATGGAGATATTGAGTAAGAATCCATGAAGATACGTTCCCATCAGGTCTCTCTGGTGGCGCAGGGATTAAGTCTCATGCTATCAAACTATCACCAGCCACTGCGGCAAGAGTTACTGACCCACAGGGTGCAGCAGACCTATCCTGCCTCCCCACTGCTCCCCTCAGCAGTGGATTTCAGTAGATATGCCTGTTCTGCTCCCTACTCTGTCTCTGATGAATCCTCTCAACACCCCCACACACACCAGCACCTCTGGCCTACACCCCAATTTTGTATGCATAAAAATCTTCTTTAAAAGCCTTCTTTTAAAAAAAAAAAGAGATAGGGCCTCCCTGGTGGTGCAGTGGGTTAAGCAATGCACTATGAAGCAAAACGCAGCCACTGCAGCACAAGTTCAACCCCTGCTGCCGGCCAGGGAGGGGACCCACATGGCGCAGCAGACCTCTCCTGCCTCACCCGCTGCTCCCCTCAGCAGTGTGCTTCTGTTGATCTGCCTGTTCTGCTCCCCACTCTCTGTGGTGAATCCTCTCACCCCCCCACCTCTGGCCTGTACCCCAGTGCTTGTATGCATAAATAAATAAATCTTTAAAAAAAAAAGAGATAACTTCCTATCGGTAATGTGAATCTCCAGGGCATTCATTTTCCTTTAAAGATTTATTTATTTATTTACTTGTGCATAGAAGAACTGGGTGTAGGCCCGAGGCATGTGTGGTGAGAGGACTCATCAGAGACAGAGTAGGGAGCAGAACAGGCAATGCACTGAAACCCACTGCTGAGGGGAGCCAGGGGTGAGGAGAGGTCTGCTGCGCCATGTGGGTCAGCTCCCTGGCCGGGAATTGAACTCAGGCCTCAGAAGTGACAGTGCTGAAACTGAACCCCCGAGGACACCAGAGAGGCTCAAGGGGACTCATTCTTAGCACAGGTAAACATATACTTAACCACCAGGGAGAGCCAGCATATTTTCTTCATTTTTTTTTCTGATGTAACAGAAATAATCTATTAACAATACAGGTTCATTGGCTCACACAGCACAGTCAAGGTTCTGCCTGTCTTCAGGCAAAAAATCCTTGTATTGTCCTATTTGGGAAAATATAACTGAAACCAAAAGAAATCGAAGGAATTTGTAAAGGTCAGAATTTATTCCTGCTGAATGGGACAGAGGAAATCTGAAATCTACAGTATTCTTTCCATTCTAGTCAACTGTAATGCATCTAGTATTTGTCAAGGTCATATTATTTAAAAAACCAGTATTTAGTTTAGTTCTTAGTCTAGCAAGTGGCATGTGATGAGACCAATTAAAACATGAATGATGTTTTTGGTAGTTATGTTGTATTAGAACAGTCTCACACCTATGATTTATCTACATGCCATCATATTTTTAAAAACACTAAGTTATAAAGGATTAAAGAGACAACCTAGGCCAAAACTTTCTTCTCAAGATACAGGACAATTCTGTGGATATTAGGAAAGCTTCTTCAGAATCTAGTTACCAAAAGCATAAGAAAGGAAACACTTTATAAAATCACAGTAGCTTAAAAAATACAGATATTTTTAAAAAATATTTATTTTCATTTATGCATACAAGAACTAGGGTATAGGCCAGAGGTGTGGGGTGGGTGTGTGTGTGTGTGTGTGTGAGAGAGAGAGAGAGAGAGAGAGAGAGAGAGAGAGAGTATTCACCGGAGACAGTGCATGGAGCAGAACAGGCAGATCTACTGAAACACACTGCTGAGGGGAGCAGTGGGGAGACAGGAGAGGTTTGCTGTGCCATATGTAGTTCAGCTCCCTGGCCGGGGATGAAACTCAGGCCTTACTGGTAATAGCAGGGCTGAGGTTCAACCCCAAGGCCTTCAGGGAGGCCCCAGATGTTATTTAGAACTTCAGTAATTTCTGCAAATTCAGATAATTGAAATGAAATCTAGAAAATCAGAAGCAAAACTAATTTTAGATTTTTTAGGTGAAAATAAAAACAGATGAAGTGAGGAAAAATATTTTTTTCAGATGCTTAATAACAACACAACATCCAATTCTTAGTTTTACAGAAAAGATGCACATAATGTACACTTTTGGTGCTACACTGTGGCAGTTAAAGTTTCCACAGACTTGTCACCCTGAATTCATGTCCTCATGATTTGGCCTTTGTCATTAACTTGCTTTGGCCATAAGGAAAACCGCATAAATAATACAAATGATTCAGGAATTAAAAGCACTTTCCACTGGCAACTCCCCACTAGCAAACTTGTCATCTGGCAAAGCCCCTGGGTTAGCCTGAGCTGCACACGGCTTTGCAATAACTAGAACGAACCACCAAAAAGGTAAATAAAGTCACGTTAAACCAAACAGCCTCAGACAACACACTACGCGACTACAGGCTCATCTGTGATCCATGTAACACCAGTATAGGAACCTACTGAATAAATGCACCCCACATTGCAGAACCCTAAAATATCAGCAAATAAAATAGGTGTCTGTGTTTCCTTTGAAATCCAGGGGATTTAGGTTGGTTCACCATACAACAAAGCTAGCTGATACAGCTAAACCCCAAAGCTCAGTGCTTGAAACAAATTAAGGGCGGGGCGGCGGGGGAGAAAGGCTTGAATGATTCCCCCAAATACAACAAAAAGCATCATAGCCACATTTGAACTTTAGAAAAGCATAGGAATGTCAACTGGTTGCCCCTCAGAGATGTTATGGAACAAAGGAGGACCGTGCAAATCAAAGCAATTGCCTGCAGATCATAACAAGATGCTTTCAATTTTTTAAATTAAAAAAACGCATCTATGCAAGCGTTGCACAATACTCTCTTTCCACTTTGAGAAATCGGTTAGCCATGATAGTCTAACTTTGCGGCTGTCAGAGAACAGCTTCAATTGACTGGAAAAGAAAGTCTATATTCGGTGGAAACTCTTGTATCGCGAACCTCATTTAATGTGTAATGAAATCAGAGAGCACTTACTGGCCTTAGTGGCCCTGAAATTACAACCACTTCCCCGCCCTGCCCAGTTGCACGGCTCACACCTGTATCCGCGCCCAGCACCCCGACACCCCGCACCCTCACGATCCGTATCCCCATCTGCCCCGCAGGCTCCACGTTGCCCCCCACGGAGGAACTCACTACGCCTCGCACCCACGACTACGGAGCACTTCCGTTCCCTCCCCCACTATGTCCGAGTGTCGGGGCTGCACCTAAACCCCGACCCGCACTCAAGTCCCTCACCCATCTTCCCGCTCCCTCCCTCCCCGTTTCTGCCCGCCCGAGGGCCGCTCCTTCACAGTCTCCCCCAAATAGACCTTCAGAAACGACCAAACCAAGAGGAACAGCGGAGGTCAACCGGCTGTACCGGAAGTTGACGGAAGAAAAAGACTGCAGCACCGGATCTGCGCCTGCGCAGAAGGAGCCCATCGATAGTTGAGGGACCCTCCATTACCTCGGAGACTACATTTCCCACAAGGCTCTGCGCGCGAGCGTCAGGCGCCAGAAAAGACTTGTTTATTGCAGGAGTTAAATCACAGCACCAGATGCAAACTAAAGATAAATTATATTCTGGGTGTTCAGGAAAAAAAAAGTTTTCCTGTTTTCTTACATTCATAGTTTCATTCATAGGTGAGTTTTTTGAACTCTGGTGAGATTTGATTTCTTTACATTCATAGGGTTTTATGTCCACTGTGACATCTATGGTGTACAGTAAGGGTTGATTTCCAGTAGAAAGTTCTCTTACATTCTTTGCATTCATAAGTGTTTCTTTCCACTGGTGCTCTCCCTCACTCAAGCCAAAGCCCTGGCACCTGCTGGGCTCTCTGCTCCAGTCCCGCCCTACGTCGCGGTGCCCAGGCATCTGCACCAAATTGCTAGCGGTACTGCGGTCCGCACACCCATTACCTCCAGCCTTCACGGTCGCTCCTTCCCAGAGCGCTGGTCCCTCCTTCACTGCCTCCCCTACACTCGCGTCCTCTCGCTCTCTCTGCTTCCTCCGGCCCTGTGGCTCAGAGCTCAGGCTGCCCATCCACCCAGGAGCCCAAGCGCGGGGACCGAGAGCGGCGCATTGCCTACCCGCCCCTGTGCACTTCCAGGACGCCTTCCTCACCCTCGTGGGTCCGCACAGCACGGCTTCTGGGCAGGGAACCCCAAACCGCAGCAGCAGAGCTGCCTGGGCCCACGCGGGGGCGCTCACTGGTCTTTTCAGGCCCCAGCCTCCCGAGCAGCTGCTTGATAGAATGGGGGCCCCCTTTGGACACTGAGTCACAAAGCCAGCGAGGTGCCCGTGCCCGCAGTCCTGGGGCAGGCTGTCAGGGAGGCTGTCTATGCTGAGTCCGCTCTCAGGACCTGCCACTATCCCCCACAGCCAGAAGACATGTGTCCCACCACCCAGGGGTGGACGTGTGGGTGGCACTACACTCTGTCCCGTCGGCCCGCTGGGAGATATGCAGAGTGTGCGTGCAGCTCAGTCTCCGGCGACTACTGCCGCCTCAGCAGCAGCCCCTAGGCCATCACAGCGGGTCTCCAGGAGTAATGTAGCCCGGTGCCTGAGACTCAGTTCTCAGGTGCAGCTGGAAGGGAAGGAGACCAGCTGGCCGCCTTTTCAAGCAAGTTCTCCTTTTCTTTTCCAAGCCCTGTTTTCATTCGCGTTAAATTCCTGGGGGGATCCACCCCACCTCAGGAATCAGAACAACCCAGCTTCACAAACGATAAACAAAAAACGTCCTCTAAGGCCGCGCCCAGCTCAGGCAGAGAGGCTTGGAGCTGTAGTCTGCGCTCATCTGGAGCTCTCGCAAGGGCCTCTGGGAATACGGCTACTGGGTTCCTTCTGCGCAGGCGCAGCTCCACACGCCCCACGTTCAACCCACTGGGCACTAGCTCACGTGTTACCTCTGTGCAGTTTGCTCAGGTTCCTAGGGGTCTCTGTCCTGAAGGTAAGTCGAGGACGGTGTGAACGAGCTGGCACCTGTACTAAGAACCGGGGTGGAGGGGCCGGGAATGTGGGTAACGGACTTGAGTGGAGGTATGGGAATGGAGGGGGAACCTGGACACTGGGGACCCGGTGGGGGAGCGGCCAGTAAGCCCAAAGCCTGTTGGGGTTCTGCACCTGAGGTCAGTTGTGAGCCATCGACCTGGGCATGTCGGGGAGATGATTTAGTATTGGGATCACAGGTGACAGCAGTGTTGCTGGGAAAGTAGTGGTGTCAGGGTCAGAGGTGTGGGGTAAAAGTATTCAACTGCCAGGAAGCCCCGGGCGAGGGGATGAGCCTGTGTGACACCAGGTTTGGCATCTGCTGCCCAAGCACTGTGATGGCAGAGCCCCGGATTCCAAGAGAAAACGCTGCTTATGTCGTACGCCTCATCTGACTATGAGCAGCTTCACTTGTGGGATTTGCTGAAGGGACTGATGCAGCTGAGAGTAAGGACCCCTCCTGCACTGTGTACCTCCCTCCATGGCTGCTGTGATTTTGAAACAGGGGCATGATGGGATACTAGGATAGGCCAGATGGCAACCCATCTGCCCAGGCTCTAAAAGAGCCCCAAAAGGCCAAAAGCCTGAACCAATGGCTATAGCAATACCCATACAGTAGGGGTCTGTGGGCTACAGCTGAACAAAGGACACTGCCCAATAGAGGACAGGAAACTGTGGGTTCTCACCCATGCTCAATTGCAAGAGACCTCGGGTTTAGGGAGCAAAATAAGCCATGGGGTGTGTACTGCCACCTGTCACCAGGCGTGCCAGACAGCACACCCTGAGCCATTGTCAGAGAGAGACACCAAGTGTTAATAACTCTGAGACACCAGGCCAGGTCCTTTGGTGCTCCTTTCAGGCAATGTTAGACACAGGCAAAGGATAGATGCTTCTTTTCTTCTTCTTTCAGCTTCTGGCCCTTCTTCTTTCTTCAAATGCCAGCAACAGGCTTGCCCTTTCTTAGGAACAGACTGTCTTCAGTGCCAGAGACCCTGACTTAAATTCTCTTTCAAGATACCACACCCACAAGTCTGATTGGACCATTTTTCAAACCCGTGGCTGATAGGACCATTTAGCACCAATCAGCTCATAGCTCACACCTGATTGGTCCACTCCATTATCCTGAAAGTAGAAGGGCAGTTGCTGAGCTCTAAGCAACTGCCACAACTGACTTTGAGCAGTGCGTGCTGCCGCCCCTGAGGGTGCTGGTTTCTGGTAACAGTTTTACAGAAGTTTATACAAGGCCTTATTTCAGGGGCTACTGGGCTCTGGATGGTGGTCCTTTTCTCTTGTGTAGCATCAGTGTAGCAGTTAGGGAGCCTGCAGGGTGGTGCCTTGGGGAAGATTCCAAGTCTCCTGCACTGAGTGCCCGTACCAGCCCTTCAAGGCTACAGCAGAATGCCCAGAGAGGCGGCTTCCTTGAAGGCCAGGCACTTACTGAGTGATCTGCTCTGTGTCACAGGGAAGAAATCTTCAGTTTTCAGAGACAGTTGACTGTCAACTGCCAGGGTCTTGAGTTGCCGTGGTTTTTCTTTTTTTAAGATTTTATTTATGTGGGCCTCCCCTGGTGGCGCAGTGGGTTAAGCAACGCACTATGAAGCAAACCGCAGCCACTGCAGCACGAGTTCGATCCCTGCTGCCGGCCAGGG
>JAGFMF010012239.1:50526-120152 GCA_019455555.1 Galemys pyrenaicus
AGCAGACCTCTCCTGCTGTGCCCGCTGCTCCCCTCAGCAGTGTACTTCTGTTGATCTGCCTGTTCTGATCCCTGCTCTGTCTCTGGTGAATCCTCTCACACCCCACACCTCTGGCCTGTACCCCAGTACTTATATGCATAAATAAATAAATCTTTAAAAATAAATAAATAAATAAATAAATAAATAAATAAATAAATAAAAAGACCTGATGATAAATGTACATATGATGCAACTGTTCTGTGCAGTTAAGTGGGAGACATAGTGTGTTGTACTAAACATCTTTTTTTAAAAAAGATTTACTTATGCATACAAGAACTGGGGTACAGGCCAGAGGTGTGGGGGGTGAGAGGAGTCACCAGAGACAGAGTGGGGGATCGAACAGGCAGATGTATTGAAATGCACTGCTGAGGGGAGCAGCCGGGAGGTCTGCTGCGCCATGTGGGTCACCCCCCTGGCTGGGAATTGAACTCATGCTGCAGTGTCTGCCGGGGCTTCATAGTGTGGCGCTCAACCCCTTGTGCCACCAGGGAAGCCCTGCACTAAAAGTCTTTAAATTTTAAATTGTTAGCCTCAAGTGTTGGTGTTAGCCTCAGCGAGTGTGTACAGCGCTTTGGTGGGAGACTCCCAGGAACACCGGCGTCCGAGACACCATTCCATTCTTCTCTCCCGGCTGCTTCCAGGGTCCTCCATGTGTTCTTAGGAACATCTGAAAATGGATCAGTCTCTGGTGAGTAACTCCTTTTCCTCAGCTTGTTTCATGTGGAGCTTCACGAGGGCTCATAAAGCGAAATGAGCAAAAAAGGAAAAATTGCGCTTCATGAGATTGACATACACAGCATGAAGGAGACCCGCAGACACAGGCAGGTCAACCGGCCTTCGGGCGTCCAGGCCCAGCGCGTATTGTGTCTGGTCGCCGGAAACCAGGGCCAAGAGAGAAGCACATTGGTTACCTGGACAGAAGGGTCCCACACCAGGGAGCAGACCACGTTCTCGGGGACACGGACACGCGCGGGCCCAGTGGTGCCAGAGCCTCAGGCCACAGGAGTGAAGGTGACCGTGGCTTGTGTGGGACAGACGCTTTCTGCGCGTGGCAGGGACGGTGGCTTTCCACAGAAACACCACCTGGTGAGGTTTGTCTGCAGAGGCCAAACTGCAGTGCAGACAACACTTGGAAGGCTAAGCTGCAGCCACCGGCTACGTCTGAGGACAGAGGTGACCGCAGGTCTTGCGGTGACCTTCGGGGACGCCTCTAAGCTCCTCCGTGCGTCTGGCTTGTCCAGGTGCCGTCTCTTCGGCCACCGGTCCTACTGCTGTTTTCTCTTCCACACGCTCTGAGTGTCTAGAGTCATTTCTCCTCACGCTTACTTGGACTGTAGGCTGCACCTGAGGACTCTGGTTCAGGCTTTGCCTGCCTGGAATCTTCTGGAATTTTTGTTTTTTCCAATCAGTTACTAAGGCTAGGACCCACCACCGGAAGTGTCCCTGAATTTACTAACTGACATACTGAGGTTAATGGAGCCAAACCGGCCACTGACTGACTTTTTCTGCATATTCGGGGCAGGGAGAATCTTGCAACTGTTCACTATCGATTGTCTTGTCTTGGGGCAAATCAAGATAATGGCTGGGGTCGAAAGTCCTGGGGCTGTTTGTGTTTCCATGTAACTGAGAGCTGAGACGAAGGGGAGAAAGAGGAAGGGAGAAAGAGTGGAGACCAAAATGACAGCCCTAGGGCCTCCCTGGTGGTGCAGTGGGTTGAGCAACGCACTGTGAAGCAGACCACAGCCACTGCAGCGCGAGTTCGATCCCTGCTGCTGGCCGAGGAGGGGATGCACATGGTGTGGCAGACCTCGCTTGCCTCACCCACTGCTCCCCTCAGCAGTGTGTTTCACTCAGTCTGCCTGTTCTGCTCCTCACTCTGTCTGATGAATCCTCTCACCTCCCGCGACTCTGGCCTGTACCCCAGCTCTTGTGTGCATAAATAAATAAATCTTTTATAAAAAAATGACAGCCCCAGAGACAGGGAGAAACGAGTTAGATGAAAAACGGAGGGATGTTAAAAGACAAGGAAATAGAAATGACAGGCAGGAGAGGAACGAGAGCGGGAACTCGAATCTTCTGGCAATTTTAAACTCTTATCTGTGATCTCCTAGGAGTTTTTGTCTCAGTTTCTCTGTGTT
The DNA here is from genome assembly GCA_019455555.1 of Galemys pyrenaicus. Taxonomy (NCBI): domain Eukaryota; kingdom Metazoa; phylum Chordata; class Mammalia; order Eulipotyphla; family Talpidae; genus Galemys; species Galemys pyrenaicus. Next base: position 52,704 of record JAGFMF010012239.1, read on the forward strand.
CCTCTGATAACATCTCGGCTGCTTCCCTGATTTCTTTCTTTCTTTCTTCCTTTTTTTTGGTAAGATTTATTTATTTATGCACCCAAGAGCTGGGGTACAGGGCAGAGGCGTGGGGGGTGGGGTCATGATAGGATTCAGCAGAGACAGAGGTGGGGGGGCAGAACAGGCAGAGCTATTGAAACACACTGCTGAGGGGAGCACTGGGGAGACAGGAGAGGTCTGCTGCATCTGTGGGTCCCCTTCCTGGCCTGGGATCGAACTTGTGCTGCAGTGGCCACGAAAGCCCCATCGTGTTCAATGCCTTGGGCCGCCAGGAGGCCCTGCTTCCCATCTTGTGCTTTCTGCGGTGACCTGGTGCAGCAGAGTTAGGTCTGGACACAGACATTCTGCTCTCTGTCTGATCCTCCCTCTGGGGTGACATATCTCCGCCCAGCTTTGGCTTAGTAGCTGCTTTCCAGCTCAGGCTCTCCTCCCCGTTGGGCGCTTCGCAGAGGGAGGCTGGGACTCAGAAACGGGAATAGAAACCGCACCTCCTTCCTCTCCTGCCCGTGGTGTTACTGGGATTTCTGCTGACTCACCTGTCTTCAGGGTTTCTCTCCTCCAGCAAATGCTGCGCTTCCCCGTGAGGGCTGGGGGGTTCTCTGCCGACCGCGTGGGTGGTCACAGCCCAATGCGGCATCTCTGTTCGGTTTCCAGTTGTCACGAGGGCAGAGCTGAGGGAAGCGTTGCTCAGTGCTGAGGCTCCATCTGTCTCCAGCCTTCTGGGAGCTGGAGGAGGGGAGGGGGCATCCTGGGGACCAGGGGAGGAAGCAGCAGGAGTGTGGGAGCTGTGGGAATGGGGTGAGGACCAGAAGGGCTGAGAGGACACAGGGAGCAGCGCTTGCGTGGGGTCTTCTTCGTGCTATGCAGCCCCCAGTGTCCCGTGTGCCCCAGGGAGGCTGCCCTGCGAGGACACGTCCCCCCGTGTCCCTTTCTCATGGCCCTGGTGACTCCGAGGACCTTCTGCTTCTGTGAGCTTGGCTCCTCTCAACAGCTCCTGGCCTGTAGGCCTCCGTGGTGGCGCAAGGGGTTGAGCCCCACACTGTGGGCCTTCCACAGCCTCAGAAGCACAAGTTTGATCCTCAGCCAGGGAGCGAACCACAGGGCACAGCAGACCTCTCCTGCCTCGCCCACGGCTCCCCTCAGCAGTGGATTTCAGTCAAATCTGCCTGTTCTGCTCCCCGCTCTGTCTCTGGTGGATCCTCTCACCCCACCCCCGTGCCTCTGGCCTGTGCCCCAGCTCTTGTGTGCGTAAATTAAAAAAATAAAAAAGAGCTCCTGGCCTAGACCACTTGCTCTGTGCTCGTCTCTGTGGTGGCCTTGCTTCCTGGCACCACGTCTGCAGGGTCCTGCCCTCTGGTGACGTTTGCCAAGATTCGTGTCCCTTGTCGCTTCATGCTGTCTCACTACGACGTGTCTGTGTTCCTTCAGGCACTGGGCAGCCTGGGCGGTCACTGCCGACTCCTCCGGTCCAGCAAATATAGTCATGAATCTCCCTCTGTTTATTCCCTTTCATTGTCTATACCCCGTGGTTAGGAAATGGGTCTTGCTTCTTCGGGGGTGGATATAAATGTATTTCCCATAACAGGCTGTGTGTGTGCATGTGCGTGTGTGGTGTGTGTGTGTGTGTGTGTGTGTAACTGCTCTTACATCAGTAATCCGCAGCATGGTGAGCATTAAGGTGGTTTACAATACAGTGAGACCATATTTCCAAGTAAAGAACAGCTTTAATATGCTTCTTTCTCCTCAGGCCCAGAATAGTGCTCGTCACTTGCATTTCCGTGAGCCTGTCTTGCGTGTCATCGCATCTAAGTTCTGCTGCAGCCCTGAGCACGGTGGCCCCGTGTGAGCTCAGCTGTGCAGTGCGCAGAGGTGCAGATGTAGCTCCCTGAGTGCTGTGTGTTCTCACTCCATCTCATTCGATCGCACTCCACTTGTTTTTTTTTTTTAAGATGTACTTATTTATGCGCACAAGAACTGGAGTACAGCCCAGAGATGGGCAGGGCGAGGGGGTGGGGCAGTGAGAGGAGTCACCAGAGACAGAGTGGGGAGCAGAACAGGCCGATAGACTGAAACACACTGCTGAGGGGAGCAGCGGGAAGGCAGGAGAGGTCTGCTGCGCCATGTGGGTCAGCTTCTTGGCCAGGATCGAACTCGTGCTGCTGATAGTTTCATGTAGCTGAGACTCAACCCCTTGTGCCACCAGGAAGACCCTTATTTATCAGGACTCTTGACAACTAAAATTATGTTCATGCTTTTGTTCTCAGCGTGAAGATCATTTCCACATTTGTAAGTCGAACAGTGTAAAGTCATTTTTGCGAGCTAATGACCTCACGCACGGGCAGGCGCTTTCCAGTGCGGTGTCTGCGTCCCCTGCGGAGCACGAGCTGGGTCAGCTGTTCAATACAAGAGAAAACAGGTACAGCAGGGTAATTCCCGGACCTCTCGGTGTTCAGACTCAGGATGCTGCCTTGAGTGAGGAGATGGCGCCGGTCCAGGGGATGGTGACCTTTGAGGACGTGACCGTGGACATCACCTGGGAGGAGTGGCAGGAGCTGGACGACGCGCAGCGGACCCTCTACAGGGACGTGATGCTGGAGACCTACGGGAGCCTGGTGTCGCTGGGTGAGTGCCGATGAGGTAATGCCATCGAAGTCCTGGCTTCTTCACTGACACCTGAGATGGGGAGGGGGCAGGGGGGGGCAGTGAGAGGATTCACCAGGACACAGTGGGGAGCAGGACAGGAAGATCGGGGGATGGGATGGCACCGTATTTAGACTCAAGACTTCAGGTCAACGACAGTGAGTGTCTCCTTCTCTACAAAATGGTTTATTTTATTAATGATTTTATTTCTTTATGCACACAAGAACTGGGGTGCAGGCCAGAGTCACAGGGCAGTGAGAGGACTCCGGAGAGACAGAGCGGGGAGCAGGCCAGGCAGACGGAAGCGCACTGCCTGGGGGGTGGCAGAGACCAAGTGTTTCAGGGCTCAGACTCTGGGGGTGCAGTTTCAAGGGAGCATTCTCACTTCCTCTTGCGGGAATCACTCATGAATCTAGGACGAGAAGCATCTGGACTTTGGTGTCAGGGTAACTAGGAGACTGATGAATGTCTAACATGCGAAGAGAAAATCTTCAAATACCGTGGTTTATCAGTTTGAACATCTTCCCCAAGAGGTGGTGTGAGTGCACCGGGATTGTCGATGTAACATAGACCTGGAATCAGTTGTTTTTATTTTTTTAAAAAGATTTATTTATGCATACAGGAACTGGGGTACAGGCCAGAGGTGTGGGGAGTGAGAGATGTTACCAGAGACAGAGTAGGGAGAGAAACAGGCAGATCGTCTGAAATCCACTGCTGAGGGGAGCAGCAGGGAAACAGGAGAGTCTGCTGTGCCCTGTGGGTCCCCTCCCTGGCCGGGGATCAAACTCGTGCTGCAGTGGCTGCAGATGCTTCATAGTGCGGTGTTCAACCCCTGTGCCACCAGGGTGGCCCTGGGAATAAGTTATTTTTATAGGTGAGGGCCCAGCCTGTGCCAGAGTGTGTGTCCTTTACAACCACAGGGAAGGGACGTACAAAGAGACTGATGAGAAGTTGTCTCAGTAGGTTTTGAGAAGCCAATGAGGTAGGTCTTACGAATTCTAGAGAGCTGTCTCTCTCCACTGTGGAGAAGCTTCTGTCTCTGGGGAAAAGCCCACTACATTTAGGCCATCCCTGGGGAGAAGAAATACCAAACAAATATATAGCAAAGCAGGGCCTCCCTGGTGGCGCAGTGGGTTAAGCAACGCACTAGGAAGCAAACCGCAGCCACTGCAGCACGAGTTCGATCCCTCGGTCAGGGAGGGGATCCACATGGCGCAGCAAACCTCTCCTGCTGTGCCCGCTGCTCCCCTCAGCAGTGTGCTTCTGTTCATCTGCCTGTTCTGCTCCCTGCTCTCTGTGGTGAATCCTCTCACCCCCCCCCACACCTCTGGCCTGTACCCCAGTGCTTGTATGCACAAATAAATAAATCTTAAAAAAAAAAAAAAACAACAAATATACAGCAAAGTTATCCCTGAGGTTTAGTCTTACTTAAGTATGGACACTTGACCCTCCAACAACCCTAGTAGGTAGCTGGTGCGAGTAAACGAGGCCCCCTAACACCTCAGTCACAGGGAGGCAGCTCAGGACCCAGCTGCAGGAAGACACCGAGGAGTAGAACCGGGTTCAGTACTGGCTGCTAACCTTGCTGCGTATCCAGTTACCGAGAAGGTGACGCCACTGACAAAAGCGCATAAAGAATTTTGCTTTTGCGTCTGCATTTTGTGTGCACTTGCTTGACATTATAACACATTTAGCTTCTAATACTTGTGGGTAAATGTACTTTAATGTGTAGCATAGAGCCGGTGGTGATTACTGATTTCTGTTCAAACTGTAGAATTCTAGTATACGCGTTAAGGTCTTCACAAGACATGCCCAAGCGCTGTTCACGGTGTGGTACTCTCCTCCCACTGCAGGAGCGCAGGTCAGGCCGCACCCTGCCGGGACTCCCCACGACACTCAGGACAAACGCGGGTGTGACTCTGTTTTCACCAGCTACAAAACATCGACGAGTGGAAGAATCGACTTGGGAAAAGCACTGAGTGTAAGCTCGACCCATACTTTGAAAAGAAATAATCGAAATGATTCAGGAAGGCGGCCTGAGGACACTGATGGTGGGCTTCAGAGTGTCCTTCCCGGTGAGCCTGATGAGGCGCCTGCACACACTGCAGAGGACCGAAATCCCTGTGGGCAGCTGGCCCAAGACCCTGAGCGTCCGCATGGCCAGCAGCTTCCTGAGCTGTGTGGGCAGGAGAAAGCCTTGAGCAAGGGGTCAGTAGCCTTTACACATAAGACAGCTGCGATGGGAGAAACTCCCTGTAAAAAGAAGGAAAACAGGAAGCGCTGTGATGACCTTGCTTTTACTGTCACCGAGACAACCCCCACGGGAGAGACCCAATACAGATGTGCCAGAGAGCATGAAATCATTGAAAAACCAGTACAGTTATTTCCTGATGGCGACGTTGACGGTGAACGCCTTATGTTTAATCAGAATGGGGATATTTTCAGCAAAGAATCGCACAGTACTCAGAATCAGAGGAGTGAGCTAGAGAACAAGCTTGAAGATACTGTATGTAGAAAAAGTCCCTGCAGTGTATCTGTCCTCACTAAACATCAGAGCACAGAAATGGGGGCAAAATCTTCTGAGTCTTTGAAAACGGGTAAGAAAGCGATACTCAGTAGAACTCTCACAGGAGAGAGACCCTATGACTGTAAGGAATGTGGAAAATCTTTCTCCAAGAAATCATCCCTCATTATACATCATAGAGTTCACACGGGTGAGAAGCCCTATGTATGTGAACCATGCAGAAAGTCTTTCTCCCAGAAATCACACCTCTATCGACATCAAAGAACCCACACAGGAGAAAAATCCTATGAATGTGAACAATGTAGGAAGTCTTTTAGAACTGAAGCTCATCTCATTAAACACCAGGGAATTCACACGGGAGAGAAACCCTATAAATGTAAGGAATGTGGGAAATCTTTCTGCTGGGAATCAGCTCTGATTAACCATCACCGCATACACACTGGAGAGACACCTCGACAGCAAACAATTCATACAGAAGAGAAGCCCTATAAATGTGAACAATGTGGGAAGTCTTTTGGAGATAAGTGTTCTCTCACTAGTCATCAAAGAATTCACACAGGAGAGAAACCCTATGAATGTAAAGAATGTGGGAAATGTTTCTCCTGGTTATCAAGTCTCACTGTTCACCAGAGAATTCACACTGGGGAGAGACCCTACCAATGTAAAGAATGCAGGAAATCTTACTGCCGGAAATTAAGCCTGACTAAACACCTCAGAACTCACACCGGAGAAAGTAAAGAATGTAGAAAATCTTTCTCCCAGAAACCACACCTCCCTCAACATCAGGAAACTCACACAGGTGAAAAACCCTATGTATGTGAAACGTGCCAGAAGTCTTTCTCCCAGAAGTCATACCTCTCTCGACATCGAAGAATTCACACAGGAGAGAGACCCTATGAATGTGAAGAATGTAGGAAAAGTTTCTACCAGAAATCAAACCTCACTGCACACCAGCGAACTCACACAGGAGAGAAAACCCATGAAGATAAGGATGGTGAGAAATCTTCCAAGCACAAGTGATCTCTCACTGACCTTCAGAGGATCCACACGGATGAGTCGCCAGCTACTGGTGTGCGGCTGTCATTGCGGTAGCAGTGGTGGCCCAGAGTAGAAAAGTAAAGTTGCGCGTTTGAGTAATGCTATTTCCTTGTTCTTTAAAATAAAAGCTGTATGAAGTAAACAATGTGGAAAATAGTTCTCATGGAAGTCTGCTTACTGTCCAACAGAGAACTTACACAAAGTGTAATATTATTTGGTGGAGACTAACCATACATTATAGAATTCCCTGGTTGCTTTTTTTTTTTTTTACTACAACTGTAGATCTGATTTATATATATATATATATTTAAAGATTTATTTATCATGCATACAAGAGCTGAGGTACAGGCCAGAGTCCAGGTTGGTGAGAGGATTCACCAGAGACAGAGCGGGGAGCAGAACAGGCAGATCAACTGAAACACTGCTGAGGGGAGCAGCGGGCGAAGCAGGAGAGGGCTGCTGCGCCATGTGGGTCCGCACCCTGGCTGGCAGCAGGCATCAAACTCGTACTGCAGTGGCTGTGGTTTGCCCCATAGTGCGTTGCTTAACCCGCTGCGCCACCAGGGAAGCCCCAGATCTGATTATTTTTAAAGATTTTATTTATACATACAAGAACTGGGGTACAGGCCAGAGGTGTGGGGGGTGAGAGAATTCACCAGAGACACAGTGGGGAGCAGAACAGGCAGACTGAAGTACACTGCTGAGGGGAGCAGCAGGAGACAGGAGAGGTCTGCTGCGCCACGTGGGTCAGCGCCCTGGCAGGGGATCAGGTGAGGGTCCAGCACCTTGGTTCTTGCTGTAATTTCTGTGGTTCCTCATAGGTCAGGCTGCAGTGGGTAATTGAGTAAAATGAGCGTGGGTTCTCTGAACCCTTGGGCCTGTCAGAAGAGGGTCTCAGGCCTACACCCCTCTACCTGGGACCCCCAGACCAGCACATCTGGTCCCAGAGACTAAGGTTAGGGAAGCGGTTTCTGAGTATTCTCTATGGGAATAGCTGAGTCTGGGTGCATGTGGCAGATGGCAGTATCCCCACTTGCAGGTACTGCAGGTCTTGGTTCCCACCACTGCGCCCCCAGAGTATAGAATCAACATGTGTCACAATACTTTTATTACCAAAACCCATGGACTAAGCCCTTGGGGGTGGGGAGGATATGGGACCAGGGCCTGCTCAGTGGGCAGCTCTGGTCTTTCCTAACTTGGGGGCCTGGCACTGTTCTGAGGCATCAGTGTGCACACCTCACCCAGCCCAGCCCCCTCCGGGCTCCACCCACACACCCCTCCCCACTAACCAGGCTGCTTCCTCGGCCTTGGCGGTGCCCTCTGTGGAAATGGCACTTTCCTGAAGAATTTCCTGTACCTCACTGAAGCCTCCTTGCCCTCCCACCCCCCAACTCTTCTCAGGAGAGGTCTCTTGTTACCCAGGGGACCTCCTTGATTCCAGGACCCGCAGCTTCTCCTACCTTTCCCTACCTCTGGCTGACTCTGGGCTTTGGCAGTGACCTGGACAATTCCAGCTCGTCCCTGGAGCTCAGTAGGTTGGAGAGGAAAGGGGTGAGGTAATAAGGTGAGATGAGACCAGAGACAGGGTGGGGTCGGGGGAAGCACAGACTCTTGAGCTGCCAGTCTCCTCAGGGGGTGAGGCTCTGTTTCATCCCGGTCCTCCTGACCAGTGGCGTGTGTGGGAGGGCTGCAGGGATGGGTGGGCAGGACCAGCAGAAAGGACACTGGCAGTGGGGTGACAAGAGTAGGAGGAGAGATGCCCCCTCGTTTTGGCTGACCTCAGGCTGCGCGCTCATTGCTCATTTCGGCTCTGCTAGATTTTTCTTTCCAACCTGATTCAGTGGGCCTAGAAGTGTCCCTCCACCTGTTCTCCTTTTCCTGATAAACCTGTCCGTTGAAGACGCCATGGGGCCTCCCTGGTGGCCTAGGGGCTGAGTCAACGCTATCACGCTATTGCGGCCAACACCTGCGTTTGCTTTCCGGGTTTGGTGCCCACTCAGCTTAACCCCGAGGGTCATTCCTGCAAACCTGGTCCCCAGGTCCCCATTCCCGAGGAACCTCTTCATTCCTTCCCGAAGGGGCTGGGCTCTCCCAGGAGGGACAAGGGGCGCTCAGGCTGGCTTACTCCAGGGGCCCCCCTCGATCCTTCCGGCATCTGCAGAGAGCTGTGTGGCCAGGCCCGGCGGACACCGACAGGGGGACGCCCGTCCGCTCACCCCAGCGCCCTCGGCAGGGTCTGGCGGGAGATTTTTATTTCTGCATCAAATTCCTGGGGTGTCCCCGCACCCCCACACGAGCGAGCCGCCCCCCCCCCCGGCGCGGCGCAGAGGCTTCTGGGGGATGTAGTCCGCCTTCCGCGCCGGCGCCTGCGCAGGCCGTGCAGGTGCGTCCCGGGGCTCCGCGCGCGGCGGCTCCAGCCCCTCCGCGGTCTTTCGACGCTGCGTTTTGGTCACCGCAGCTCCGACTCGAGGTTGTCTGCGTCTGGAGGTGTTTGTGGGGCGCTGGGAGGGAGCAGTTCCGGGGCGCTGCGAACCGGAGCGGGAGGCAGGGGGAAGCTGGGCGGGGACCCGAGCGCCGATGCGGGGGTGGCGGGTCGGGAAACCCGGGACGCGGCTGGGGAGCGGCCAGAAGGCCCCGTGGGTGCGGGGGACCTGCGTGCAGGTGTGTGGCTGGTGCCTGGGCGGGTCAGGGAGAGGGTCGGGGTCGCAGGCGCTGGCCTCCGCGGGACGCGGCGCTGGTGGCTCTGCGGCGCCCGCAGGAGCTTCTGGAGCTGGGCGAGTCCAGCAGGGCTGCGCGGGGTGGGGGTCGTGGCTCTTTGGGGTCCCGCTCCGCCTGGAAGCCCCGGGCGAGGGCATGAGCCTGTGTGACACCAGGTTTGGCATCTGCAGCCCGAGCTCTGCGACGGCAGAGAGCCCCGGAGTCCAGGAGAAAACGTCACTTGAGCAGCTTCACTCGTGGCACTTGCTGGAGGGACTGATGCAGCGAGAGTCGGGACTAGCTCCCCCGGCTGCTGTGATTTTACCGCGGTGGACACAAGACCCTTTCCGGGGCAGAGCTGTGGGAGGGCTGTGGGATCTGGACCGTGGTCCTTTCTCTTGGCTGCAGTGGAGCTGTTGGGGGTCTGGAGGGCGCGGGCCCATGTCAGGACCCTCCCCGAGGACAAGCCAGGGTCCTGACCGGTGACCAGCGCTTCAGAGCTATGGCAGAAGGGTCCAGAAAGGAGGTTTTGCTGAAAGCCAGGCTCTTATTGCGTGTTCTGCTTTGTGTCTTGGGAAAAAAATTCTCCAGAGATTTTACAGAAGTGTGAACTTTTTTTTTTTTTTTTTTTTTTGCCATTCGGTGCTTAAGACACCAGTATAACTGGGGCGCGAAAATCCTGCCACCCTAACAGCTGNTTTACAGAAGTGTGAACTTTTTTTTTTTTTTTTTTTTTTGCCATTCGGTGCTTAAGACACCAGTATAACTGGTGCGCGAAAATCCTGCCACCCTAACAGCTGGATCACAAGGCCAGCTCAGGATACAGTTTTGGGAAGAATGCCGAAGAGTACACCTGGGTTAACTACTGGGCTGTAAAAACCTCTTTCTGTCTCTCTACAGATACAGGGAAGGTGACTCCACTGACCAAGTATATGAAAGAATCTGGTTTTGCTTCTATATTTTGTATACACTTCCTTGACATTATAACATACTTGATAATATCTGTCTGTGGGTAAATGTACTTTAAAGTGTAGCATAAAACCGGGAGGGCTTCCCTGGTGGTGCAAGGGGTTCAGTCTCAGCACTGTGAAACCGCTGTAGCCACTGAAGCACTAGTTTGATCCCCAGCCAGGGAGCTGACCTGTAGGGCACAGCCGAAGTCTCCTGTCTCCCCAGTGCTCCCCTTAGCGGTGGATTTCAGTAGATCTGCCTGTTCTGCTTCCTACTCTCTCTGGTGAATCCTCTCACCCCTCTCCCCCACCCTCACACCTCTGGCACACAGTTCTTCTACACAAAAAAGAAAAGTGTAGAAAAGTTTTTTCCTTTTAATTGACCCTTACTCTACATCAGAAAGGTCACAGTGGCGAGAAGCCCTATAAATGTAAAGAATGAAATCTTTCTGCCAGAATCAGTCCGGACTTTTCACCATGGAATTCACACCAGAGGAAAACTCTACTAATGTAAACAATGTAGAAACTCTATAAATACCTTATCACATATCAAAGAATTCACACAGGGGAGAAATCCTATAAAGGTAAAGAATGTAGGACATCTTTCTGCCGGTAATCAGACCTGAACCTTCACCACAAAATTCATAGTTGAGAGAAACCCTACCAGTGTAAAGAATGTTGAAAACCTTTCACCCACAAATCATCCCGCATTATATATCAAAGAACTCACACAGGAGAAAAACCTTATGAATGTGAGCAACGTAGGAAGTCTTTTGCCGATAAATGTTCTCTCAACTAGACATCAGAGGATTCGCACAAGAGAGAAACCCTGTGACTGCAAAAAATATAAGAAAACTTTGTCAGAACTCCCATCTCACCCCAGGGGAGAAACCCTATGAATGTAAAGAATGCAGAAAATATTTTTTCCAAGGAATCGCCCCTTACTACATATCACATTACTTCTCACATAGGTGAGAAACCCTGTGAATGTTAAGAATGTAAGACAGTTTTCTCCTGGAAGTCAAGTCTCAGAGAACATGACAGAATATACACAGGTGAGAAACCTTATGACTGTAAAAGAATGTAGGAAATCTTCTACTAAAAACCAGACCTGACTCCAGCTAATTCACATAGGAGAGAAACCCCCACAAATGCAAAGAATGTTGTAAATCTTTCTTCAGCAAAAAGTTCCTCATACATCATAAAACTCATACAGGAGAGAGACCCTACAAATGTAACGAGTGTGTGACATCTTTCTGTATGAAGAAACAGCTCACCAGACTTCAGAAAACTCACACAGGAGAGAAACCCCATGAATGTAAAGAATGTAGGAAATCTTTCTGGTATAATATGGACTTAATTATACATCAAGAATTCACACGAGAGAGAAACCATATGAATGTAAAGAATGTAGAAAATGTTTTTCCTGAAGTCAGCCCTTACCACACATCAGAGAACTCACACAGGGTAGAAACCTACGGATGTGAAGAATGTAAGAAAACTTTCTACTACAAGTCAGCCCTTACTATACATAAGAGAACTCACACAGGGGAGAAACCTTGTGGATGTAAAGAATAGGAAATCTTTCTCCCGGAAGTTAACCCTTACTGTACATCAGAGAACTCACATGGGGAGAAACCCTGTGGATGTAAAGAATGTGAGCTGACAGCATCTAGTCCCAAAGTCCAGGTCAAGCCCCCTGCTCTAGGCTCCCCATCCTCTTCTCACCGAAAAAGGGCAATAGGAGATCCTCTCCCCAATTTGTCTGATGAATCCACTCACCCCCAGCACCTCTGGCCTACACCCCATTTCTTCTGTGTAAAATAATAATGATAATAAACTTGTGGAGGGATCTACCCACCATCCCTCCACCCACCATCACATCCTGACTGGACAGGACAGATGAAAGGAGAAAAACAGACATCAGCTCTGGTGCCTGACCCACACAGGGGCTTGTGGGAAATATGGTCTGCTCTGCCCCTTAAACTGCTCTCAATTCTTTTGGACACCGCCTGTCACTGCTGCTGCACTGGCCAGAGTGCTGGGAGTGGTAGTTGGGAGCAGCTACAGGGAAGTTAGAAATGTGGTGGGAGGGTACAGGAAGGTGAGCTGGGGTGTGAGGTGAAAGGGGTACAGAATGCCTGGTGGGTGTTGGGGTGCTGAGTGCTGGTGTAAGCTGTAGACCTTGGCAGGTAGGGGGTGATTGGAATATTGGGGCCACTGGTGAGAACAGGGCAAGGGTCACTCCCTGCTGTGCTTTGCCTGATCCCTCCTCAGAATAAGAAGGATGTCACTAATTTTCATTATGTTTGCAGGAGCTTCTAGAGCTGGGTGATGGAGACCATGATTGAGAGACCACAAAGGCGGAGTGTGTCTGCAGAGCAGGTGAGGTGGAGGATGGTGCCTGCATTTGAGTTTCTGCTCTGCCAGGAATTGTCCTGGGTGAGGGGCTGGCCTGGAGTCTGTGATGCGAGCAGTCTGATGTCTAGCGAATGACCCGCATTCTAGCAGAAACCATTCACTGGCGTGTGTGGACTTGTCTTCACGTGGCAGTTGTGTTGTGGGGGTTCTTGGCATCTGTTTGAAATAGCAGCTGTTGGCACAGCCTCACTTGCACACCCAAAACAGGAGCTTAAAGCAAGCATTCCTGGAGAAGCACAGATGACAAGATTTATTGAGCTGGGAGTAAGACTAGGTGAGCTAAGAGAGTGTTTCCAAACTGGCATGTGGCCAGGTGCCCTCCATCCTAACAGCAGCCGAGCAGAGAGCGAAGCCAGGCCTTTACACAAACTGGCAGTTTCTTTACAGATAACCCTCCTTGCCTGGGGTCAAACTGCCAGAAGTCTCAGCTCACCCCAATTTCCCTTCATTCCTTCGCAGATGGTGGAGATAGGAAAGTGCCACCATCTGTGACTGAGTGGGCTCTGAGCACCACCCAGTGACTCACTTGCTCCCAGTGGATCCTCTACCTGTGTGGTAGGTCAAGGGAGCTGTTACAGAGCAGGAAGGACCGTGCCCTGTCTAGGAATCCTGAGGACAAACCCAGGGTCTTGAATGCAAGGCCGCAGCTACATCTTAGTTTTGCTTAATATCTGCAAAACTAGGCAGATGCATCTCAGACATTTTAAACTATAGTTTCTGTCATTGCAGGAACCTGCAACCGAGCCACCAGAAGGTGCAGGCGTGAATCAAGGGGAGGTCGTCAGTGCTGTGCGCACTCACCCCTGTAACCTCGGTGGGTGGCACGGTCAGGTCCTGCCTCCCTTGTCTCCTCCAGACAACAAGTCTCCCCCAGGCGGAAACATCTGGCCACCTCGATCACTTTTCCTGAGATACAGCTCAGCTTTGCCTGAGGCATCGGGTGGGGTTTTGCGAGTACATCAGTTTGGACGGAGTCCTCCGCCCCCAGTTCCTCTGGGTGGTCACTGCCTGAGGGGGACGGGGTCAGCTCTGTCCACCCCAGCGGACCTCACTGAGTCTTTTCATGAACTTTCGGTCTAGGCTCCGATGGCAGTTCTCCGAGTGGCTTGCTCAACTCCCCGCCTATTAGGAGCCCTTTTCTTGAGCGGCCAAGGAGGGAGGGACTGCAGGTGGAGTCTCAGCCACTCCCCTCGGCTCGGAACAGAAGCTGTTCCCAGCGTCTAATCATTCATAGTCCCCGATGGGGCCGCCCATTTTGCCCTCCCTCGTGCATCCTGGATGTCAAGTCCATTGCGCCGATTAGCGGCAATAAACAAAGCGTCCTCTGGGACGCCTGACGGGTGGCGCAGAGGCCAGTGGGAAATGTAATGCAGAGAGGGGGAGGCGGGTCCCGCGAGCGGCTCCGGACTGCAGCTTCCTGGTTCCTTCTGCGCAGGCGCCGCCCCGCCTCCCAGTCCCGTCAATTTCCGGTGCCCCCTGTCGTCTGCTGCTGTCGCTCACCGTTTCGCAGTTTCTGGAGGTCTGTCGGGGGCCGGCCGCGAACGATCCGCCCCGGGGCCCTCAGAGACAAGGCGGGGGGAGCGCGAGGCAGGGAGGGGCCCGAGTGCGCGAGTAGGATGAAGGGGGAGCCTGGACGTTCGGGACAAAGCGGGGAGGGGCGGAAGTACTGCGGAGTCCTGGGGCGGGACCCCAGTGCCGCAGTGGGGATGGAAGAGGAGCCTGCGGGCATATCGGGGGAAGGGCGGAGGGGGCGGCCAGCCCTGCGAGTGTCTGGGAGCGATGTGAGCTGTGGACCTGGGCGGGTCGGAGGCCAGTGCATGCTCTGCTTTCACTGATGTCACTGCGGATTACGTGGGCTCAGGGGTTCGTGGTACTTACTGGGCTTGCACTGAATGTTTCCGCCGAACGTAGAGTGTTTTCTTCAAAATAACCAGTTGAGGCTGTTCTCTAAGAGGAAAATTAGACTGCATCGCAGGGCTGCTTCTAACGGATTTCTGAAAATGGAAAGTAAGCCCAGTACGGCTGCAGACAGACTCATTGTTGATTTAATAACTGAAACATCTAGTTCTGACCTACAGACAGTTGCTTTGTGATTTGCACGGCGCCTCAATAGAGGCGCCCTCTCGGAAGTGCGTCCAGTTGACGTTCCTATGCTTTTCCGACGCTCTACATATGACTGTGGTGCTCCAGCGTTTAGGGTGTCATTCAAGTCTGTCTTCCCCAATACAGACTTGATTTGTTCCAGTCATTCCGTGGTGGGTTTAGATGTTCACTTAGCATTTGCAAAAGAATGAACCAACCTAAATTCTCTGGGTTTAAAAAAACAAAACCCAAACCAAAATGAAGTCACCTATTTGCTGATGTTGTATTTGTCTGCAGGCTGGGGTGGGATTATGTTTGACCCTGTAGTCTGGGTAACAAATGAGGTTGGGGTATCTGGTGTCTTGTCGGAGGCTGCTTGGTTTAATATGATTTCATCTACTTTTTTGGTGGTTCATTCTGGTTATTGGCAAAGCCGTGTGCAGCTGTCAGGCTAACCCAGGGTCTTCACCAGAGAAGCACAGATGACAAGATTTATTGAGCTGGGAGTAAGACTAGGTGAGCTAAGAGAGTGTTTCCAAACTGGCATGTGGCCAGGTGCCCTCCATCCTAACAGCAGCCGAGCAGAGAGCGAAGCCAGGCCTTTACACAAACTGGCAGTTTCTTTACAGATAATCCTCCTTGCCTGGGGTCAAACTGCCAGAAGTCTTAGCTCACCCCAATTTCCCTGGGAGTTGACCCTAGGGAGTTGCTGCCAGTGGCAAGTGCTCTTTAATTCCATGCATTGTTTGTTCTTATTTCCTCATGGCCAAAGCAAGCAAAACAGCACAACTCAAATCATTGTTCTGAGTAACTTCATGAAGAAATGATCCAGTGAAACAAATTTGGGGGAACCTTTACTCCTTTACTGGGACTTTGTGCCACCAAAAGTGTACGGCATGTACATCTTTTCTGTAAAATTGAGAGTCAGGGGCCTCCCTGGTGGCACAGTGGGTTGAGGGCCACACTGTAAAGCATCTGTGGCACAGCAGTGGGAGTTGGATCCCTGGCCAGGGAGGAGACCCACATGGCGCAGCAGACCTCTCCTGCCTTGCCAGATGCTCCCCTCAGCCGTGTGTTTCAGTCAGTCTGCCTGTTCTGTTCCCCACTCTGTCTCTGGTGATTCCTCTCACCCCCCGCATCTCTGGCCTGTACCCCAGCTCTTGTGTGCATAAATAAATAAATCTTTAAAAAAATCTATCTCATTCAATATATGATCCTGAAAATATTAAAAAAAAAATTGAGGGTCAGGTGTTGTGTTTCAATAAAAACTTTCCCTCAGTTTATTTTCACTTTAAAAGCCTCAAACAGGTTTTGTTTCTGGTTTTTTAGATTTTAAGACTGAATTTGCAGAGAATACTGAAGTCTTAAATAACATCTGTAAAATAACATCTGCATATTTTTTAAACCATAAGTCATTCCCCTTTCTTACGCTTTTCCGAGGAAGCTTTTTCAAATTCATTTTCTTTTTATATCTAAAAAAAGTTGGGTGTCTCCCAGGTGGCGCAAGGGGTTGGGTCTCAGCACTACGAAGCTGTCAGCAACTACTGTGGCATGTGTTCTATCCAGGCCAGGGAGCTGACCCACATAGTGCAGCAGAACTCTCCTGTCTCACCTGCTGCAGTGTATTTCAGTGGAGCCGTCTGTTCTGCTCCCCACTCTGTCTCTGGTGAATTCTCTCACACCCCCACCTCTGGCCTGCACATCAGCTCTTGTGTGCATAAATAAATAGAATAAATTTTTTTAAAAAATGTCAGACTAGAATTTCTCTGTAATCCCTTGTAATTACTTTATTAAATATTATGGCATATAGATAGATGATTGAGATGAGGCTGTTTTAATATAACTACTAAAAAGGTTATCCTACATATTTTAATTAAGCTCATTAGATTCCAGTAGGATATACCAATTCAATTGGTATACAATACCAATTATTAAGCTACAAATTTAAACGTTGAATAATATGTCCTTTGAAAAATACTAGATGCACTACAGTTGATTAGAATGGAAAGAATACTGCAGATTTCCACTTCCCCCTATTCCATTTAGCAGATATAAATTATAATTTTTAAAATTCCCTTTAATTTCTTTTGGCTTCAGTTATTTTTTTAAAAGATTTATTTATGAATACAAGAACTGAGGTGCAGACCAGGGGTTTACGGGGTGCAAGGATTCACTAGAGAGAGAGCCGGAGCAAAACAGGCAGATAGACTGATTTCCACTGCTGAGGGGAGCAGCGGGGAGCAGACAGGAGAGGTCTGCAGTGGCTACTGATCACTTCATAGTGCTGAGACTTAACCTCTTGTGCCACTAGGGAGTGCAGGCTTTAGTTATTTTTATCCCAAATAGGATAATACAGGAAATTTTTTGTCTGAAGATAGAATAGTTGTTCCCTTGAGATCACATTTAACTTTTAATAGCTGTAAATCTATAAATATTTTCTTTGAGACATGAAAATCTCTCTTAGATAAACTTCTAAATTTACCGTACGAGATGCGCGTATTGAGCATCACTGGTCCTGTGAGCAGTGTGTAGTTGTCACTGTTTTCTTTTAAAAAAAAAAAAAAAAAGATTTATTGGGCCCTCCCTGGTGGTGCAGTGGGTTAAGCAACGCACTATGAAGCAGACCACAGCCACTGCAGCACGAGTTCGATCCCTGCTTGTATGCACACAAGAGCTGGGGTACAGGCCAGAGACGCGGGAGATGAGAGGAGTCACCAGACAGAGTGGGGAACAGAACAGCAGACTGACCGAAACACACTGCTGAGGGGAGCAGCGGGGAGGCAGGAGAGGTCTGCTGCACCATGTGGGTCCCCTCCCTGGCCCGGGATCGAACTTGTGCTGCTGTGCCACAGATGCTTCACAGTGTGGCGCCCAACCTGCTGCTCCACCAGGGAGGCCCTGTTACCATTTCTGATGAGTGCCTCTGCTAGTACTGGATTTATTTTCCTACCTTCCAAAGGGCCTTCTAGCCTCCCATCTGTTTGTCCTATTAGTTCTTCTATTTTTCCCCCAAATGCTCATTCAGCAATCATTCATTGACTTAATAGGATGTTGTTGGCATTGAAGATATGTGAATCAAAAACTTAGCTTCAAAACTTTAGGAGATCAGGGCCTCCCTGGTGGCGCAGTGGGTTAAGCAACACACTATGAAGCAAACCACAGCCGCTGCAGCACGAGTTCGATCCCTGCTGCCGGCCAAGAGGGGGACCCACATGGCGCAGCAGACCTCTCCTGCTGTGCCCGCTGCTCCCCTCAGCAGTGTACTTCGTTGATCTGCCTGTTCTGCTCCCCGCTCTCTGTGGTGAATCCTCTCACCCCCCCCACACCTCTGGCCTGTACCCCTGTGCTTGTATGCATAAATAAATAAATCTTTAAAAAAAAAAAAAACCTTTAGGAGATCATAATCCATACAGAGAGGGTTATATAGAAAGACTGTTCTAATATAGTAATCTTTTGCTTGCATGGCACACTTTGTTATTTTTTTAAAAACTTAGCAACTTTTTTTCTATGCTGGCTGAACAGTGCACTTTTATTTCTTACCCAGTTGTCTCACAGATATTATTTGCTATTTTAATAACAGGAGAAAATATCAGGAGAACCCAATCGATGGTGACTTTTTCTGTTTTATTATTAAACAAGACATCTCAAAATAGCCTTGTACACAATTCTCATGAAGGTTTTATAAAAATTTTCAGAATAATAATTTGGGACAGCATGCCTCACACTGCAATAAAGTCGTAGAACTAGCTCCACTTTATTTTATGGCTCAGTAGTCTGCTCTTTGAGATCTGTTCACATTCATTTTTTTTAATTTTGATTTTTTCATTGTGAAGTAACACTGGTTTACAGTACTGTGTACGATTTAGGGGAACAGGTTCTCGCCTTCTTAGATCTGTATCACCACAACACACTAATGATCCACGCGCTCCTGTTCCTTTACCACAGATCCTTGGCCCCTGGCCCCTTTCTTTGGTCCCATCACCAGCCTTGCTCTAGTAGCCTCAGTTCTGTAGTCAGGCTTGGGTCTAGTTTTGTCACTTCCATTGTTCTGTTTCTTTGTTTTCCACTTGTCAATGAAATCAGCCAGTATTTGTCTTTTTCCTACTGACTTACAGGACTGAGCATAATCCCTTCCGGTTCCATCCATATCTTCACAAATGGCAAGATTTGATCTTTTTTGTAGGTGACTAGTATTCCACTGGATATATAGCTTATTCACTCACTCTCCTGTCTTTGGGCACTTAGGTTGTTTCCATAACTTGGCTCTCCTAAATAATGCTGCAGTAAACATAGGAGTACAGAGATTCCATTGAGTGTGTTTTTTCATTCTTTGGTTGAATACCAAGAAGTAGAATTTTTAGATCATATATTATTTTTCTTTTTTTTTTTTAAAAAAAGGTTTATTTAGTTATGTATCCAAGACCTGGGATCTAGGCCAGAAGTGTGGGGGAGGGTATGTATGAGAGGATTCATCAGAGACGGAGTGGGGTACAGAACAGGTGGATCTACTGATATACACTGCTAAGGGGAGCAGCAGGAGGACTGCTGCACCCTGTGGGTCAGCTCCCTGGCCTGGGATTGACTTGTGCCCCAGCGACTGGCCTGGTGATAGCTTGATAGTGCTGAGACTTTAATACCTGCACCACCAGGGAGGCCCTAATTTTCATTTTATTTATTTATTTATTTTTTTAAAGATTTATTTATTTATGCATACAAGCACCAGGGTATAGGCCAGAGGTGTGGGGGAGGGTGAGAGGATTCACAGAGAGCCGGGAGCAGAGCAGGCAGATCAACAGAAGTACACTGCTGAGGGGAGCAGTGGGCCAGGCAGGAGAGGTCTGCCGCGCCATGTGGGTCCCCTCCCTGGCCGGCAGCAGGGATCGAACTTGTGCGGTGCTGCAGTGGCTGTCGTTTGCTTCATAGTGAGTTGCTTAACCCACTGCGCCACCAGGGAGGCCCAATTTTCATTTTAATATTGGAATTAAAATAAAGACAAATAGGACCCTCCCTGGTGGCGTAGTGGGTTAAGCAACACACTATGAAGCAAAGCACAGCCACTGCTGCACAAGTTTGATCCCTGCCTCTGGCCCAGGAGGGGACCCACAAAGGCGCAGCAGACCTCTCCTGCCTTGCCCGCTTCTCCCCTCAGCCGTGTGTTTCAGTGGATCTGCCTGTTCTGTTCCCCACTCTGTCTCTGGTGAATCCTCTCACCCCCTGCACCTCTGGCCTGTACCCCAGTTCTTATGTGAATAAAGAAATAAATCTTTAAAATAAAGACAAATATTTTGAGACTCCTCTATATTGTTTTCCATAGGGGCTGGACCAGTCTGCATCACCATTTCTTTTTTTTAAACACCATTTGTTGAAGACATCCCTTTCTCTTGGATACTCTTGGCTCCTTTGTCATAGGTTGTCTATATAAATGTAAATTTACTTTTATTCTTTTTGTCTGTGTGTCTGTTATCATGCCAATACCATTCTGTTTTGATAATCATGGTCTTATAGTTTGAAGTCTGTGAATGTGATACCTCCATTCCTTTTCTTTTTTGTCATTATTGCTTGGCTGTTCAGGGTCATTTGTGGTTCCATATAAATTTCAGTAATGTTTGTTCTAGCTCTCTGAAGAATGCCATTAATACATTTTATAGGGATTGTATTGAATTTATATATATTGTGTTTGCAAAGATGGACGTTTTAACTACCCTTGAGTATGGAATATCAGTTCTTGGCATTCCGTGTTGGTAAATCAGTGGGAAATACATGCTTTCACTAATTTAAGTGTAAATTCTAGTCTAAATTCTACCAATTGATGGACTTGTTCCTTTCCTGCCTCGTGTCAAAGTGTAGAATACTATTTTTCTACAACAGTCTCTCTTTCTCTAGCTAATACACAGAGAGCTTTGGATGGGGATGTCAGGACCATGCGCAAGTTCCGCCAGTGCTTTCTTGTCTCTACGCCCTTCACTTTCACTCCCAGCTCTGCTTCTGGAGTCTTCTACGTGTCACTAAGAGCAGCAGAGGATGAACAAATCTGTGGTGAGTTATTTAGTTTTTCCTCAGATTGTTTTCTATTCAACTTTATGAGGGTTCTTAAAGTAAATGAATAAATGAAATGAGGGCCTCCCTGGTGGCGCAAGAGGTTGAGCGCTGCACTGTGAAGCATCCTCAGCCACTGTAGCACAAGTTCCATCCCCGGCCAGGGAGGGGACCCACGTGGCGAGGCAGACCTCTCCTGCCTCGCCTGCTGCTCCCCTCAGCAGTGTGCTTCAGTTGATCTGCCTGTTCTGCTCCCTGTTCTGTCTCTGGTGAATCCTCTCACCTCCCATGCCTCTGGCCTGTACCACTGTTCTTGTGTGCATAAATAAAAAAATCTTTAAAAAAAAAAAAAAAAGAAATGAAATGAAATAAATAGCCATAGGTAAAATTCCACTTTAGGGTGTTAGACCCACCTGGGCTCAAAGACTGGAAAGCTGCCAAAATCCCCAAAAGGCCAAAACCAAAATGCAAGGGCACTAGCAGTACAACACCCACACAACAGGGGCCTATGGGCTACGGCTGAGCAAAGCACAGTGCCTGGTAAGAGGACGGGGCGCTGTTCGCAGGTTCTCACCCATGCGCACAGTTGCAAGAGACCTCAGGCTCGGGAAACAACAGCCGTGGGGTTTATTGTACTAACAAGGGAAACAAAGAGCTTGTCGTGGCCACAGTGATGGTTACCTCACCCAGACAGTGGCCACCGGAAGTCCAAGCAGAGTGCCGGACACCTGTCAACAGAGCGATCCACACTGGCCAGTAGTGATGGTGGTGTGTGTCGCTAAGTGTTTTGCCCCTTTTCTCTTTTCAGTCTATGACCTTTCATAAATATGAACACCTGCGTATATTGTTCTTGTATCTGCAAACCTAGCGTATTCTGTTTCTCTCTGGGGTAATGTCATGTGATTCTTTTTGGTGTTCAAGGATGAGTTTTATGCAATTTGTGGTCATTTTCACTTGTCTTTTTCTCTGTTCAGTTGTTGACTGACTCCAGTGCAGGGTCCCTGCAGTGAGAGATGCCCTCGTCCGGAGGGGCTTCCCGCAGCTGTGACGCCGGGCCCCGCTGTGGCCAAGACAGCTTCACTGAACTGTGGTGAGCAGTTCCCTGAATACTCATACTTGAGTCCTCGTAAATTGAAGGTGTTTTTACAGATTCCCATTCAGTATCTGTGTGGATGGCCATAGGGTTTTCTTCAGAGCAGTACAGATAGGATGAAATAGTTTTTCTGAAAAAATCCTTCAGTTTTTGTTTCTTATTATTTTTCTGTAAATATTAGCATTCCTTTAATTGTTAATTAAATTCTTTAATTGTTAATTTAATTAGCAAATCTCTACTTGTTACTTTTCCCTTTCATTATCTGAGGTCTCCTCTCAGTGTTTTGTTCACTCTGACGCCTCAGTTGCCTCTGAATTCTTGATGCTTCCCCAATCTTCATCCTCAGCTTTCCTCTCCTGACCTGCAGGTCGTACATCTGGTTCTTTCTCACGTGTTTGACACCGGAAACTTCAAACATAATATGTCTATGATGTGCTTTACTCCCGTTCATCATATTCGTCTTCCTTTTCCCCTAATTTTACTTTAAAATGTCAGTGTCGACCTCGCTGCTCATGCAGACAGCCTGGTAATAAAACTGCGTTCGTGCTTCCACAGCGGGTCCTCACCGCGGTCTGTCCCTTGGTCTTTTTTTCCTTCCTGTTTTAAGATTAGTTTCCTCGTCTATGTTCCTGTTGCTAAATTACCTTAGTGATGGTGGTAACCACCCCTCCGGTTACTTTCTGACTCTCCCTTTGTTCTTTCTCCATCCTTCTACTAGGGAATTGATGCTAAAATGCAAACTTGGTCATGTCAGTTTTATTTACACATGTGGTTTAAGAAGAGGGTTGTGTTCCCTACAGGCTGGACATAAGCAGAACATTAGGAAATGGGATGTGACCATAGTGAGATGCATGTGGACATACTTTCTTTTTTTTAAAGATTTATTTATTTATGCATACAAGAGCTGGGGCACAGGCCAGAAGTGTGGGGGGGTGAGAGGATTCACCACAGAGAGCGGGAGCAGAACAGGCAGATCCACTGAAATGCACTGCTGAGGGGAGCAGCGGGCGAGGCAGGAGAGGTCTGCTGCGCCATGTAGTTCCCCTCCCTGTCCAGGGATCGAACTCACACTGCTGTGCGGCGAATGCTTCACAGTGCGGCGCTCAACCTGCTGTGCCACCAGGGAGGCCCTGTGCACATACCTTTAAGTAATAAGTTATTCTAAGACATGAGCGCACATAAGATTTTCCCTGCTGGATGTAGGATATAAATGTCTGTCATCTACCTTTCTATCTGTCTGTCTACCCACATATATGCAGGATGCCTTCACATGCAGTTCCTTGAACATCACCTTGCGGTCTGTCTCTCCTCACAGCCCAGGACTCATCTGGACACGCTGCTGGCACTTCACAGTTCCATTAATGTGTCTGTTGCTCGCTGTCTTCTCCCGTGTTGACTTCTGCTGTTGCCTCATTCCTGAGAACATGCAGTTAACATGGAAGAGTTAACAATTTGGACCTTCAGCTAAGGGTGACCTGTTAGTGCACAGTGCAGTTTCTTCTCCTCTTCTACACCAGTATATGTTGAACATGACCTTGCTCTCGCTTCTGTGGCACATTATTATAGAAAGATGTTCATACTCATGTCTCCTAACCAGATTATTGCTGGGGGCCATGCTGCTCATGCTGAGTGACAAAAGTCCGGCATGAGGGACACCCCTGAAAAATCAGGAGCTCCAAAGCGGGCCCCTGCCAGATCTCCACTGCTTTGGCTGATACTACTGTCACCATCTTGTAAAGGCATATTAAGTGCTAATTGGAAATTTACCCACGGTGGGGGTGGAGGGCAGTTGTAAGATTGGCTGTTTTACTAAACAGAATAACTGGTCGCTGGGCAGTTTTGATGACGAACTATTGATTGGCAAAGTGCTGTAAGGTAAATTCAAGAAAACCAATATTGTAACAGCTGAGTCGTGGTTGAGTATAGAAGGGCTCCTTTGGTGTCTTTAAACATTGCTGGCTAAGTTCTGGGTTCGGGATAGGTTGAGTTAGTGGCTCCTTTTGGGGATGGAATGGTAAGGAATAGATATAGATTGGGGTTTAATTTTAGTATTTCCTTTTTGCTTGGGGCCTGTGGTGGAAAGGGTTAGTTGATTGTGATGGAGCTGGCGTATTACATCTGCCTCAATGTCTACTATACAGACAGATACATGTTGTGCACCTACCTGGCATAAACATGTTGTTTGCACCAGTCCTAACAAAATGTGATGAATGTTGTTCTGCTGTTCTCAAAAACATGTTTTTGCACAGGGCTGGGGCCTGAAGGTCCCCTGTTTTTCCTAAGAAAATGTTACAAATGAGGGCTTGCTGCTTTCCCACTTCTTGTGTGTAAAGTATAAATAAAGACCTGCTGAGACTCTCAGAGTAAGATACTGGCACCCTAGAAAGAGTGTCTCTGTGTTCTCGTCCCCTCTCCCCTTTCCCTGTACATTCATCCGCCGACGCTGTCTCATCCAGCGGGGACCCTGGTTCATTGCCGGAGCTGGTCTGCGGCAGATTATGAGGATCTTTGAGAAGCAGAATTGTACGCACTCTTTGATTTGCAGCAAGAAGGATGTTGCCAGATTTTCAGCAGTACTAACTCTGCAATGGTTCTTGGTGCTAATGCACCAATACAGTGGCAGGAGGTTTCTATTGTAATATCTCTGTAACGATACAGAGTCCAATCATGGTGCGGTCTGCGCAGTATAAAACTCACACAAAGACTGACCTTCCAAACTGCCAGTGCCTCTGACACTGGCTGATACTTTGAATTGAGGAGATGGTGCCATTGCAGGAGATGGTGACCTTTGAGGACGTGGCCGTGAGCTTCACCTGGGAGGAGTGGCAGGACCTGGACGACGCTCAGCGGACCCTCTACAGGGACGTGATGCTGGAGACCTATGGGAGCCTGGTGTCCCTGGGTGAGTGACACACCCGTCACCGCCAAGCGCAAGCACTGTCTTCTTCTGTGCAAAATGTGAACTCTGGTGGTGTTGAGTGCTTTAATTTAGCCTTAAGCTTCCAGGCCACGGAAAAGGTGAGTGTTCGATATTTCAGTCAGAGGTTCCAGTTGGCCCTTGCTTTTACAACTGCTGAAGTTCTGCTATTGCCACAGCTCAGAAGCCGCAGCCGTGAGACTTCAGCGGCTTGATCAGCAGATGTTGTTTTACTCATCGACAGGGCACTGCACGACCAAACCCGAGGTGATCGTCAGGCTGGAGCAGGGAGCAGAGCCATGGACTGTGGAAGCGCCCCCGCACCAGAGCCCCTCAGGTCAGTGGGTGCACGCACGGCAGGGAGGCCAGGACTAGGTGAACTCAACAGGGGTCGGCCATTGTTTTCACCAGCGTTTGCGCAGGTCCAGACCGAATCTTCCTGTGTCAGACCCAGTCGTTATTCATTCTTCAACTGGTTCCCTGTCGCAAGTGTCCCCCGTTTTAAAGTGTTTTGGCTTAGACTTAACCAAAAGCCAATCACTACCTGCCTCCTCTTACAACTGGTTTTGGTTAGTTGCTGTCTCTGTATCCTCCGTCACCATCCTTTCCTCCATTCTTCTTGACTGCTTTCTTTTAAACTTTTATTCATTCGTTTGTTCTTTAAGCATGTTAATTTTGAAATTTTAGACACTGCGACATGTACTTTTGCTGCTATCAATAGTAATCACATAACTGTCCTATTTTAATAGCACTTACATTCTGTTAAGGAAGAAAAATAACACATAAATGATTAACAGTGCAATAAAGGTAAAAAGAAATTTAAGTGTATGAAGAGGGCATTATTCCTGAAACAGGAATTATAACTTCAAGGCGGATGTTTTCCATTTTGACATAAATTTTTTGTGCAGGAGCCAGTTGGGGCAGAGTATGCATCACCCTGGAGGGCCCGGCAAGGGAATCATTCTCTCAGATGGGAAGGAGTGGGGGGGCTGCCTGGGCAGCGATTAGGGCCCTGGCAGGAGACATCAGGGAAGGCCTGTGGACCAAACTTCAGCCACCGAGAAGCTGAGCAGGACTCAGCCAGCTGCTCACCTGGGAAAGCTGTGGGGCGTGCCCAGCGGGAGGAACTAGAGCTTGTTTCTCCTGTGGAGCCGAGAATTGTAGCCTGGGGAGCTCACAGTTTGGGGGTGCAGTTTCAAGTTAGCATTTTTACCTTTCCTTGTGGAAAATTTTTTAAGAAAATGAGATAAACATTCAAGGAATTCTACTTTCATTCTAACTAGGTTACAGCTAAAATTCCTAAGTACAATATATGTCTTCAAATCAGTGAATTATCAAGTAGGGACTGTTGTGCTAGGCAGCGGGGGAGAATGTTAAGGACCTTGACTTCAGAAGGAGCCAGAGTAAGGCTTCTCAGAGGTGGTGGGCACAGCCTGGGGTGCAGAACCTAAATTCAGCAGGGAAGTGTACAAAATGGTGAGTCAGAGTTTCCCGAACACACTGTGTTTCTTGGAAGCCAACAATGTAATACTCAGTTTGGAACTTGCAGAGCTGTGTTCTCTAGCTTGCAGATGCTATTTTGTCTTTGGAACAGCCCAGCAGTGGCCACAGTATCCCCCAGGGTCAGAAATGCCTGCACAAGTGTCAATGCAAAATCCTCATTCCTTTGCAGTAGTCCTGCTTAGATGGGGGGCAGATCCAGGAAAATCATGCCACTTTCCAAGCTTGAGTGATCGATAAAGGCAAACATAAGATAGCTACATATAAGGGAAAAAACAGTGAGAACAAATGGCTGTATTCTCGTGAATAGTTCTCAGTGGAAACTACAAAGTAGGTAAATATTTTGGCCAAATACTTACTGATCAATTGAAAAAAAAAATCTTAAGGGCCTCCCTGGTGGCACAATAGGTTAAGCAACATACTATGAAGCAGACCACAGCCACTGCAGCACAAGTTCGATCCCTGCTGCCGGCCAGGGAGGAGACCCACATGGTGTGGCAGATCTCTCCTGCCTTGCCCGCTGCACCCCTCAGCAGTGTACTTTAGTCAATCTGCCTGTTCCCTGCTCTGTCTCTGGTGAATCCTGTCACACACGCACCCCCCCCCCCCATGCCTCTGGCCTATACTCCAGTTCTCGTTATGCATAAATAAATAAATATTTTTTAAAAAAATATTAAAAGTAAAAACTTGATTGAAATTAGAATCTACTAATTTTTTGCCATGTTAGTTAACTATATATATATATCTTCAAACTATTATTTATCATTATAAGCCAGTATTTTTAAAAATAAGTCTGCACTAGTACAGAAAGGAACATCTGTATCTGTCAATTAGCTTTTCATAAGAAATGCTTAAGATGTTTGTATGTATGGTTATTTTCATGTCATTTCAGATGACCAAACTGGAGGTGACTTGATTGAGAACAACCAGGAAAACCAGGGCAGACATTTCTGGAAAATTGTCTTCACCCACAGCAAGTCACCAACTAAGGAGAATACAAACATAGGAGCGACATTTAATTTGAGCTCAAGCCGTGTTTCAAAACTGATTATAAGTAGTGCAAACTATCCTGGAATGTTGCCTGAGGAGTTTAATGTATGTGAGAAGGTGTTTCTCCGTCGTGAGCCTGAGGAGATAGACACTGAAGAGAAACATAGAGGCCGAAATATACCTGGGAAACCCCTCAGATACCCTGAGCATGTGCTTCATCACATGATCCAAACCATGCAGCAGTCCTTTGAGTTTACTGGACAAGGGAAAGCCTTTAATAAGAACGAACGATTATTTACACACAGGAGGACTCTAATAGTAGACACTGCTTGTAAGTATAATAAATGTGGGAAAACCTATGATAAGTCAGCTCTCATTACCCAAGAGGAAATTCATGTAGGCGAGACTCCTGGTAGATGTAACAGATGGGGAAAAATCTCTTCTGAGAAACCAACCAGGTTGAGTCTTCGTAGAGCTCATTTTGAAGACCACACAGGTAATCTGAATGGGAATGATTTCAGCAAGAAATTGTGCTGCACTCAGTTTCAGAGACCTCAAGTAGGAGAGAAGTCTTCTGAATATAACATATGTGGTGATAGTTTCTGTAAGATCATGACTCTCAATAAGCAGAAAAAACATAGCGGTGACAAACTCTATGAATGTGAAGAATGTAGAAAAATTTTCTATCATAAGTCAGCCCTGAGTAGACATCACAGAATTCACACGAGAGTAAAGCCCTATGAATGTAAAGAGTGTCGGAAACCATTCTACTGGAAGTCAGCCCTCACCAGACATCAGATAATCCACACGGGTGAAAAACCATATGAATGTAAAGAATGCAGTAAAACTTTCAACTGGAAGTCAGCCTTCACTGTCCATCAGCAAACTCACAGAAGTGAGAAACCTTATGAATGTAAGGAATGTGGGAAAACTTTCTATCACAAGTCATCCTTCAATAGACACCAGAGAAATCACACAGGAGAGAAACCCTACGAATGTAATGAATGTATGAAGACTTTCTGTTACATGTCAGAACTCACTGTACATCAGAGAATTCATACAGGTGAAAAGCCCTATGAATGTAAGGAATGTAGGAAAATGTTCTCTCAGAAGGCAGAACTCACTGTTCATCAGAGAACGCACACAGGAGAGAAACCCTATGAATGTAAAGAATGTAAGAAAACTTTTTCTCAAAAGTCATCCCTCACTGTACATCAGAGAACTCACACGGGAGAGAGACCCTATGGATGTAAAGTATGTAGGAAAACTTTCTACCAGAAATCAAACCTCACTGCACATCAGAGAACACACACAGGAGAAAAACCCTATGGATGTGAACAATGCTCTAAAACGTTTTACTCAAAGTCAGAACTCACTAAACATCAGAGAATTCACACAGGTGAGAGGCCCTATGAATGTAAAGAATGTAAAAAATCTTTCCACTGGAAGTCCGGCCTCACTGTACATGAGAAGACTCACACGGGGGAGAAGCCCTATGAGTGTAAAGAGTGTAGGAAGACTTTCTATGTGCTGTCATCCCTCAATATCCATCAGAGATCGCACACAGGCGAGAAACGCTACAAGTGTAAGGAATGTAGGAAAACATTCGACTGGAAGTCAAGTCTCACTATACACCAGAGAACACACACAGGAGAGAAGCCTTATGAATGCAAAGAATGCAGGAAAGCTTTCTACCAGAAATCAACCCTCAGTAGGCATGAGAGAATTCACACAGGAGAGAAATCTTATGAATGTAAGGAATGTAGGAAAACTTTCTACCAGAAATCAGCCCTTAACAGGCATCAAAGAACTCACTCAAGAGAGAAACCCTATCAGTGTAAATAAGAAATCTCTCGTGAGTGAGCCCTCACTTTACCTCAGCGACCTCAGCCGTGTGTGGTAGTGTGTTGTGTTGTCACAAAATGCTTTTTTCCCCTCTTTTGGGCAAACATCCTCCATTTCTCAGTCTCCATTTACCAGGGGACCTTGTCACTGATGTTTAGAAGGGATGAGCATTTCTACCAAGATTGGCCACATACCAAAAAAAAAACCACCTTTCATGTGTTCCTCCCTGATTTTTCCTACCTTGGTGTCCGTAAGTGCAGATGAATGCCAAAGTTTGTCTCATCTCATGGAGATGACAGCATGACTTAAGAGATTGAGAAGAGGGAGGGGACAGTCTCTCACTTCACTTCAGAAACCTCCTTTGTACTTTTCCTGAGTGAGAAATATGTACTCCTTTTTGCCCTTCCACGTGTGACCTTTATAACAATAACAGCCCCATGTGATCAGTTCACTTTATAAATTTCATACCGTCTTCTGTATGAATTTGCCAGCCTTCGTGTTGAAACTTTCAACAGGTAGTACCTGTGTTGATCCTTTTCATCCTCAGTCCATGGAGAAGTTCGGAGAGGTCATAGGAAGAACCAAAGAACACTAAATGTAGAATACACTTGCAGAGTTTACTCATGGAACGCCCAGAGTAACATCCAACTTTAGAGATATCTCTGTGTCAAAATGTTCAATGAAACCTCCAAGTTTATATAATTCCAAGAATTCTCATTAAGTTTAGGTAACTTGAATGAAAATTTCAATTGGAAGTGTTCAAAATTGTGTCCCAAAAAACGCTAAATCTGACGACCAGTAGTTTGGCGGTGGGTGTTTCCTGGTGCTTGTCCTGGTATGGTGTCTTTTTTTCTGTTTTGTTTTTTTTTTTTTCTGTCTTTTGGAGCAGTTGAAGGACACTGAAGATTGTCGGGTTGAGAGCAGACTGTCTCGATGGGATGCGCGAGGACACGTCACAGGAGAGCAGGTCAGGTGGGCACAGCCGTGTCTCCATCTTTGGAAGTTGTGGGATGACAGTCCACTCTGTCGGAGTTCGCACAGCGTTCACATGCAGCTACACCAAACATCTCCACAATCTGACTTCGTGTTTTTGTCTCAGAATCGGGACCTTGTGAATTTATATCTGTCTGTGCACATCAGCCTCTGTGCGTGCAGCTGGGAGAGGAGCAGGAGGCTCTGGGGTGTCTCATGCTCTCCTGGCGGTGAGGATATGGTGAACACGAAGCAGATGCTCGGGGAAAGCGATCAACACAGCCGGGAGTAACCCTAAGTGGATTTCTGTTGTGTGTGTGCTTTTAGCGTGAGGTGGGCCAGCACCCTGGGCTGTCGTTCATCAGGAAACACAGTGGAATCCTGGCATCAAAGGAAGAAAAGCCGTGTGTGTCCAGTCAGCTCTGCCCAAACCTTCAGTCAGTCCAGGTCCTCCCTGGAGGTTTTAGTGTCCAGAGAACAGCTGTCCACAGCTCAGGCATCATGTCTAGCGTGAACTCCTGGGCCAGGCGGTACCTTCTGGGCATGGGGTGTCCTTTCTAAGCAGATGCTCACTGTGGTGCTGTGAGCCCTGGTTTTCTGGCTCTGGCATTCCAGTGAGGCTGAGCGACTTGAGTAACTTGAAGGGAGCTTTGGGCCTGGAGCTTGACTGGCGGGTCTCCTCCCTCAGCTAGGACTGGTCCATCTCAGAGTTTCTAACTCTGGCCTATCTGAGTTTCTACCTATCCAGGCTTTTCCAGATTCTGTTATAATTAGGTTTAAGTGGTCCGGCCTGATGTGGTCTGGATTACTTGTAGGTTGATTCTGTTAAACGTCAGTGGCTGACATTGGTGCTCCAGCATCAGCCTTTTGGCCAGTGACGAGGGTCTTTTACTCAGTTCCCAGTTTGGACGTGACAGGAAGGCCTGCAGCATCTCTGGCCTGTGGGGCACGTGTCAGTCTAAACTGATGGCATGCAGCCTGAGCCTCTGCCATGTACGCTTCCGTAGCAGCTTCCTTGCAAGTTTGGGACTCTGCTCTGCAGTCTGGTGAGAGCACCCAGACCAGTGCTGAGGAGACCAGTGCTGAGGAGAGCAGCTCCCAGTGAAATGATGTACAAAGCTGGCTTTATTCTGAGCCCCAACCCCCTCACACTTACAGGACCCCTCCCGCACCCTCAGGGGTCCGCCTCTCACTGACTCTTCCTAGGCTCTGTGCTCTTGGCCTCTCCCTGTCAGCACCACAAGGCCTCACTGTCACTTTGTAAAATGTCTCGATGTCCTACAGAGCTCCCCACGTGGCTCTTTTCAACAGCATGTTAGAGATGCTTGGGCCTCTGCGTTCCTAGATCCGTGTAGATTCTGCTTGTGTATTCACAGAAGCTTCTTATATTGAAATTACAGTGGATTCCTGTGCCACTGTGGGCAAAAATGGTATGTTTATAGTAAAGAGTTTCTAATTCACGAATTGGAATTCATTGTCTCCATGATTTAGCTCTTTCAGAAGTTCTTTTCAGTTGGTGGACAGAGTGTTTCTAAATACGCCTTGTGCATGTTACCCCCTCCTCACACCTGAGCCATCCCGCACCACTGAGCACCTGGACCGTTTAGTCACTGTCTCCCGCCGCCACCGCCAGCTCCCGCAGTCCCCTTTCTTCTGTGCGTTTATACCCTACCTTCACTAGGTTATACTGTGATGCACCGTGTTTGCATTTCTGTCCGCTTGTTCGCTACCCTAACGAGCCCCAGGTCCGTCCACGTTGGCCAGATGGAAGGATGGCCACCGCCGTAAAGGCTACCTGGGACCACTTGATAGAAACTCACCGTTTCTGGGTGTGTTCTTCCCCATCACCTGGGAAGTAATAGTGAGATGCCACTTCATGGTTTGGAATGGCTCCAGATGCCAAAGGCCAGCTGGAACACCCGATCTCAGGGACGGTGGGTAAGTTAGAATCGTATTGCACTCGGAGTGTACAGAGTACATGCAGGGAGTAGCTTTTACATATACGCTTGAGGGGGCCCTCCCTGGTGGCCTGGGGGTTAGACTCGGCACTATCACTGCTGCAGCACGAGTTCGATCCCCGGCCAGGGAGCTGACCCACATGGCGCAGCAGACCTCTCCTGTGAGGACTGATAAGGTTAAAACTAAGCCCCACTCCTGACCCAGCAGGCAGGTTTGCAAGGCTTGAATAGAAAAGAGGGTGGGTGAAGCTGCTTTGGGGACAAGGCCATAAAGCTGACCCCCATGACCAGAAAAAGCAGCCCAACTCCAGGACTGCAGGAGCAGAGGCCAGAACATGCTTCTGTGTCAAAGGCCAATGCTGGAGACCAGACATCCCGGCAGGTAACTGGTGGCGGGTTAGAAAGCTGGGAAAACGAAGCATCAACGAGAGCCTCAGATCCTCCTCAGGGCTCAGGCTTCTGTCTTGCCTGCTGCTTCTCCACAGGGTATTTCAGTAAATCTGCCTGTTCTGTTCTCCACTCTGTCTCTAGTGAATTCACTCACCCCCTTGCCTCTGGCCTCACCTGATCTTCTCCCCACTGCACTAATAACCTGGAACTTGCAGGTGAGGACTCAGCACCTTGGCAATGGTCAGGCTTTCTGGGGTTCTGTAGATTCTGGCCTGATTAAGGAAGAAACAATCACAGGGTGCATTCTCTCTCTTTTTTCAAGATTTACTTATACATAGAAGACCTGGGATATAAGCAGAGGTGCAGGGGTCGGGGGTGGTGGTGGTGAGAGGATTCACCAGAGACAGTGGGGAGCAGAGCAGGTGGATCCACTGAAACACACTGCTGAGGGGAGCAGCGGGGACAGGAGAGGTCTGCTGCACCCTGTGGGTCCCCTCCCTGGGGAGTGAACTCAGGCCACAGCCATGCCAGTGCTGAGACTTAGCCCCTAGGTGAGGGGAGCATACCAGGGCGCATACATCAGGGAGGCCCATAGGTGCATTCTCTGAACCCCTGGGTCAGTCAGGAGAGGGTCTCAGTCCTGAGTCCCTCTGGGGGCTGAGAACAGCATGTCAGCATCTAGAGGTGAGCAGACCAGAGACTGAGGTCCAGGAAGCAGTTCTTGGGTGACCTGTGGCTGAAAAGAGGCAAATTTTAGCCAGAGCTATAGACACGGCCAGGGACTGGGGTTCTTGGGTCTGACACTCCACCCCCTCAACACAGGCCAAGTTGATTCAGTTGTATCACAATTATTATCTTTCATGAAACCCATGGGTAAGCTCCAGGGCAGTGTCAGCCCTCTGCCTAGGGCACCTGGCCCTGTGGCGGGGAGCTCTGGGTCTCCCCTAACTCACCCTGAAGATCTTGGAGTTGGCCAAGGGAGGTCAAGGTCTGATGCAGAACTCTGCAGGCACCAAGTGCCTACAGCCAACCTGGACCTGTCCCTTCTTACCCCACAACCAGGCTCTGGGCCTTGGCTTTCACTATTCCCCTGTGGGAATGACCCTCCTGGAAGAGCTTCCTCCCAGGACACAGCACCCCCTTGACCTCTAGCACCAGCCCCCATCAGGAGATGGCTCTTCCTGGCCCCTGACTCCAGGGCTCAGCAGCTTCCAGCTCAGTCTTGCTGCTTGGGGCCTTCAGCAGGGACCTGAGCATCTCAGCTGCTCCCAGAGCGGGAGGGGCATGGCTGGAGTGGGACTGGATGTGTCTCAACCCATTAAGGAACTTGAGCAGACAGCTGAGACAAGAACTCTTCAAGAGCAGGTTATAAACTTGTACAAGGATGGAAGTCCACATGAATCTCAGAATCTGAGAGCAATTCAGACTCAGGCCTTTCAAGAAATAGTTTAGCTTCTGTCACCTCAGCAACTAGCACCTCAGCAGTCACAAAATGAAATCTGGTATCTTACAGCCTCAGTTGCGACTATTCCAGTCCACTAGGCCCTTATCCCCAACCTTCACCCCAACTTCTCCCCTTCTCTGCAGGGCTCCTCTGTCTTCTCATCTACAGGGATCTGTGGAAGGATATTCTGAAAGAGGATGCACCAGAGACAGAATGGGGAGCAGAACAGGCACACTGAAATCCACTGCTGAGGGGAGCAGCAGGGAGACTGGAGAGGTCTGCTGCACAATGTGGCTCCTTGGCCAGGGGTCAAACTCCTGCTGCAGTGGCTGTGGATGCTTCATAGTCCTGAGACAACCCCTTGCGCCAGTAGGGAGGCCCCCTTTCCTTTGTTTGTTTTTTTAAGATTTATTTTTATTTATACAAGAACTGGGGTGTAGGCTAGAGTGTGTGTGTGTGTGGGGGGGAGAATTCACCAGAGACAGAGTGGGGGACAGAGTGGCTGATCTACTGAAACACTGCTGAGGGGAGCAACGGGAGACAGGAGAGGTCTGCGGCACTATGTGGGTCAGCTCCCTGGTCAGGGATCGAACTCACGCAGCGGTGCCTGGCCATAGCGTGACAGCGCTGAGACTTTAACCCCTGTGCCACCAGGGAGGGCCACATCTAGAAACATCTTGCAACCTCGCCACTTGGCCCGTGATGTGAACTCACTTTTCCCCAGAGCACCGGAGGCGACACTGCGGGGTGGGGTGGTGCTAACTCACCAGTTAGGGTCGCGCCCTCGGCTGCCCTCCCTCCCCAAAGGGGCTGGCCGCTCGCCGCAGGGGAGCGGGCGGCTGAGGGCGGACTCCCGCCGGCCCTGTCCAGTCCGCAGAACTACTCAGATGCAGAACGCACGGGTGAGCTCGGCGCTCGGCGCGGACTCGCAGGGCACAGGGAGTTGAGCCATAAGCGCCCGTCCCCCCACTGTCCCCCGCAGAGCGCAGACCCGAAGTGCATCGAGGGGGGAGTCCCTCCCGCCTGCTCCGGCAACAAAGAGCCTTCCCTGCCGGCCCGCGCCGCCCCTCGCCGTCCATCCCCCGGCGGGCCCGCCCACCGGCCCACCCTCTCCGGGATCACGTCAGGGTACGGGACACAAAGCTCAGCGCCCCGAACACCGCAGACGTCCTCTCCGGCGCCGGGCAGGCGGCGCACGGGCTTGTGGGGAATGTAGTCCGCGCCGCGGGCGGCTGCCGCAAGGGGCTCTGGGAAGGCCTCTTCGGGGTTCCTTCTGCGCCGGTGCAGCCCTGCTCCTCCACACTGTTCGCCGCCCTTCGCGCCGCTCAGTTGCCGCGGCCGCTGCTCCGCCTCCGTGTGGTCTGTGTCCCGAAGGTGAGTGGGCGCGGGTGACAGGGAGCAGCCCTGGGGCGCTCGGAAACGGGCGCGAGGGAGCGGGAGGGTGGGCGCGGGACCCGACTGCCGAGGAGGGGGCGAAGGGGGAGCCCGGATGCTCGGGGCACGGTGGGGGAGGGGACGGAAGTGCTTCTGAGTAATGGATGCGGGGTCCCGAGTGCAATCCTGGGCGTGAGAGGGGAGTCTGAACAATCGGGGCACAGGGCGGGGTGTGGGCGGGAGGCCCGGCGGGTGTTGGGGTGCGGGTCCTGAATGTGGGGCCGAGCCGTGGACCTGGGCGGGTGGGGAGAGGGTCGGAATATTGAGGCCACAGGGCAGGGCAGGGCAAGGGCCAGTGACTGCGGTGCTTTGGCTGATGCTTCCTCAGGAGAGGGGCGCTACTAGCCTGGGAGTGCTTTCAGAAGCTTCTAGAGCCCAGTGATGGAGCCTGTGAGTCCGACACTGAGAATCCACGAAGGCAAGGGAAGCCAGGCGGGCGGGGTGGTGTGCAGATGGGGCGAGCTGGGTGTCGGTGCCTGCGTTTGAGTCCTGTTCTGCCAGGAACAGTTGGGCGTCTGTGAGATAGCGCGATAATGACTAGTAATGTACCAGAAATTGTGGGGAACTGGATGTGAACCCGGTCTTAATGTGTCACTAGTATTTGTGGCTTTTCTTGGAGTCTCTTCGCAGAACCCCTTCTGCTGTGTAAGTGCCTCTACTCCAAATTCATCTATCCAAGTTTATTCAGAACCTAGTGCCCTTGACCTTGAGTTCTAGAAGGCAGCTTGGGCTCTGGATGATGGT
Source organism: Galemys pyrenaicus (assembly GCA_019455555.1). Taxonomy (NCBI): domain Eukaryota; kingdom Metazoa; phylum Chordata; class Mammalia; order Eulipotyphla; family Talpidae; genus Galemys; species Galemys pyrenaicus. The sequence goes on from JAGFMF010012239.1 coordinate 88,421, forward strand.
TAGTTTCTTCCAATAGGTAAAACATTTGTGTCCTTTTTTTGTCTGTTTAAAGATTTATTATATTTATTTATGCATACAAGAACTGGGCTGTAGGCCAGAGGTGCAGGCAATGAGAGGATTCACCAGAGACAGAGTGGGGAGCAGAACAGATGGATAGACTGAAATACACCGCTGAGGGGAGCAGTGGGGAGACAGAAAAGGTCTGCTGTGGCATGTGGGTCAGCTCCCTGGCCAGAGATCTAATTCGTGCTGCAGTGGCTGCTGATAGCTCGAGAGCACTGAGACTTAACCCTTGCACTCCCAGAATGGCCCATTTTTTTGTTTGTTTTCTTATGACTAGTTTATTTCACTTGGTTTAATATCTTCAGGATTCATCCATGTGTGAGCAAGTGGCAGACTCTATTTCCTTCTTAGGACTCAATAATACTCCATTACAAACTCATAGCACATGCAGTCATGAACCTGTGGCTTGGTAGTTTCTTTGGCTCTAATGAAAAATGTTGCTATGAATATGTGTGCATTTAAGGTATATCTTAATATACACTATACACAGAAAATAGCTAAACACCTCTCTAAGCTGACAGCCTCACTTCAGGGTGTATACCAAGAAGTGTACTTATGGGTTACATTGTAACTCTTTGTTTAGTTTTCTCCAGAACCACCTCCTTTTTTGGCTGCACCATTTTGTGTTCCCATTAACAGCACACAAATGTTCCAGTATCTCTGTGTCCTCACCAACATCTGTTCTGTTGTGATTTTTTTTTTTTTAATAATAGCCATTTTAGTCGTGCTTTTGATTTGCCATTTTTAAAAATGTGCTTGTGGACCATCTGTATACCTTCCAAGGAGAGTTCTACTAAAAACCCTTCCAGTTTTTTTTATAGAATGTATTTTGGGCCTCCCTGGTGGCACAAGGGGTTAAGACACCCCATTGTGAAGCACCCCCAGGCACTGCAGCACAGCTTTGATCCCTGGCCAGGGAGCGGACCCACAGGACCCACAGGGCGGACCCACAGGACCCACAGGGCGCAGCAGACCTCTCCTGTCTCCAGCTGCTCCCCTCAGCAGTGTACTTCAGTCAGTCTGCCTGTTCTGCTCCCCACTCTGTCTCTAGTGAATCCTCTCACCCCCCACACCTCTGGCCTGTACCCCAGGTCTTGTATGCATTAAATACATAAATATTTTTTTAAAAATAAATATAACTTATTTTGGGCCTCCATGGTGGTGCAGGGGTTAAACTCTCAGCTCTGTCAAGCTATTGCCAGCCACTGCAGCATGAGTTAGATCTGCTGCCAGGGAGCTAACCCACATGGCGCTGGCACGGCAGACCTCTTCTGTCTTGCCTGCTGCTCTCCGCAGTCGATCTGCCTTTTCTGCTCCCCACTGTCTCTGGTGTATGCTCTCACCGCCCACCCCCCCCCCACCTCTGGCCTAGATCCCAGTTCTTGTATGTATAAATAAATAAATCTTTTTATAAAATTAAAAATAAATAGAACTTATTTTTATAGCACTCTTAGGTCACAACACAATTGAGCTGAAGTACAGCGATTTCCGGTATGATATTGCCACCAAGTGTTGGGAATGATTTGGTGTTGTTTTTTTTTTAAAGATCTATATTTTATTTATTTATGCATAGAAGAACTGGGATCTAGGCCAGAAGTGCGGGGGTGGGAGGCATGAGAAGAGTCACCAGAGACAGTGGGGAGCAGAACAGGCGGATCCATTGAAATACACTGCTGAGAGGAGCAGCAGGGGAGATAGGAGAGGTCTGCTGCGCCATATGTGGGTCAGCTCCCTGGGTGGGATAAACTCATACTGCAGTGGCTGGAGGTAGCTCCATAGCTCTGTGATTTAACCCCTTGCACCACCAGGGAGGCCCAATGATTGAGCTGATTTTTTTTAGGGGGTTATGGAATCCTAGCTCCCTTTCCCCCGCGCTCATCATTTTCTGTAGTGCTTTATCAAAGGTAGTGACCAGTGCAGAGGCCTCCCTGATGGTGCAGGGGGTCGAGTCTCAACACTACGAAGCATCTGCAGCCACTGCAGCATGAGTTCCGGCATCTGCAGCCACTGCAGCATGAGTTCCGATCCCCCGCCAGGGAGCTGACCCACATGGCCCACAGAGCGCAGCAGACCTCTCCTGTCTCCCTGCTACTCCCCTCTGCAGTCTGTTTCAGCTAGTCTGCTTGTTCTGCTCCCCACTCTGTCTCTGGTGAATCCGCTTACCCTCTGGCCTGCATCCCAGCTCTTGCATGCATAAATAAATAAAGTTTTTTTAAAAAAATAAACTTGCAAGTCCATGAGCTCAACGTGATCTGGCTTAATGAGTGTTGTGTTACTTAACCGGCAGTAAGTATGTAAGTCACAGCGATCGTAAGTTACTCGGGCTAAGTGATGGCTCATGTAGCCTCTGCACAGCATCCCGTCAGTCTCCTTGCCCGGCTGTTGTCGTGGGTGATACTTGTTGCTGCGGTGATGATGTTGTCACTTCATTCACAGTTAGGTAGGCAGCAGTGTGTTTCTTTTATGTTTCAGTGTGTTTCTTTTATCTTGGAAGTGCGTGTTTCGTAGAATTTTCCTTTATATAATTTTGTTAAGAGAAAACAACACCAAGTAGACTCCAGATGGTTCTCATGTGAGTCTGGCTCTCCAGGTGTGACGACATCAGGCAGTTTATGACACTGTCCTGAGCTTTTGGCTCCTTGGTTGTGTTGATTAACGCAGCTGGTGCAGCACTAATGGGGGGGAGGGGGGCTTCTGGGGGGTCACAGTGCTTCCATCCGCGTGCCGCTGCCTTGCACACGTGACTGATACACCTCCACTGAACTGTGTCCCTGGAGACTCGCCTGGCTTCTCAGTGTTGAGCTGCAAGCGGGAAGGTATTTTTGTGGCTGTGTTCTCAGTAGCTGTCACTACGTGGTCACAGGTTTTCTCCACAGAAGTGTGACTGTGACGAGCTCTGCTAAGGGAGTGGGTGAGACTGAGGCGTCCTGGTGGACCCCGCAGTCTTGTGAAGAATCGACCTTTCATTGTTGCGACTGTTTCTCTTTGCCAGTGAAGAGGAGCGTCCCTTCTCCTTTTCCTTTTCTCCTTTCAGTCTCATGTTCTCTTTCAGCCTCTTTGCTCACTGCCACGGCTCTCGTCACGGACGCTCTGCTCTTCCTCCGTCTTCTCTTCTGCTTAGACTCATCGCTGCTCTCTGGATTGCACGTCCTGTTGCAGGTGGGGCGTCCTCACACAGTAAACTGCCTGATTGCAGACTGGGTGTGTGCGAGACGAGCCTCCCTCTGGCTCACGTTCCTGTCGTTTTTCCCAGCTTTTGTTTGCAGCGTGGTCTCTGCCTCAGGGGTCGCACACGTAGCGTGGGCGTAAAACCTCCGTTACCCTTCCCACAAAGTTGTTACCTAACTGTGTTCCTCTTTCCTGAACATACTTGAGCCTTAGCGCCTGTTGTTACGGTGTGTGCTCAGAGCAGGTGTTCGTCATTTGATTCTTCTCCGACTCCCCCTGAACCCCTTTCCCCTCTCCTTTGGGGGTTGACTGTGCAGATCCAGTCAACTCATTTCCTTCCTTTATTGGCCCCTCGTTACATAACATGTGTTAGTAAATGGCTTGTGTTCACTCTGCAGGGAAAAGACGCAGCCTTTTAGGTAAGAGGATGGAAACGAGGTCACATGTGTACATTAGCTTTCAGTTCATTTAAAACCTGGCGGTCACCTAAGACTTTTTTATTGCCTAGATTGAGCTGCATATGTAACTGCAAAATGACCTAGCCACTCCTGGCCTTACTGGTCTCTCCCCACAGCCAGGAGCCTCTCACCTGGACACTTACTTGTCAGTTGCATTACCCCGCCAGCTGCGCTTTTTGTCACCTTTCAGTTCTGCTGTTGTCACACATTCATGAGAACATGTGGAGCTGAACGGCTTGGTTCTTCAGCAATGTCCCCCTCATAGTAAATGTGCTGCTTTTTCCCTTTTCTTGCCTAAGTCTGCCAAGACTGTACGTTTTTGGCAAATACTGGAGCACATTATGGCATATATTTGTGTTTCTATACAGGATTCTGAGGTCTGCACATTAGCACAATTTATTAATCCTTTCATTCTTACAAACAAGAACAGCATTTGTTCTTTATGAAGAAAACTCTAGTGCTGTTTTGGAGTACAATGAGCTAATACAGAATATAGGGTATTTCCACTGTGATATCTAACTCACAGCATAGAATGGATGCATCCTACGTTATTAAAACATGCCCAAGATTCAACTACCAAATATCCAGCTTTTCAGAATGAGCTCGTTACCTGAGATGGTGCCTTTCGAGGAGGCGGTGCCACTGCGGGAGATGGTGACCTTTGAGGACGTGGCCGTGAGCTTCACCTGGGAGGAGTGGCAGTTCCTGGACGATGCTCAGCGGGCCCTCTACAGGGACGTGATGCTGGAGACCTACGGGAGCCTGGCGTCGCTGGGTGAGGAGACTCCTGTCGCTGCCCGGGGCAGGCGCACTTTTCTTCACTGGCGAATGTGTAGTTGTGTGTGTATAAATGCGATTAAGGCTATGGCTCTGGGCCAAGGAGAATGTCAGTGGTCACTTCTCTAAGAAGTGGTTCAGGTTGGCCCTTCGTATACAGAATTGAAAACTCAGCTGTCGTCACTTGTCAAAGACGGACTCTTAAGCAGATATTTCTCAACAACAGGTTATTGCGTGACCCGACCTGAGGTGATGGTCAAGATAGAGGAAGGAGAAGAGCCGTGGACCGTGGACGCATCCCCAGACCAGAGCCTCTCAGGTCAGTCAGTGCATCCTGGGCAGGGAGGCTGGGTGGTGGGCAAGAGGAGCACAAAAGGGATGTTGGCCATACTGAGCTGTTTCCGCAAGGGCTTTCTTAGACCCACATCCGAGGCCTGGGTCCGTACAGACCGGCGAACTCAGACTCATGACTCAGTATCCTCACGGGGATGTCACATGTGAGCCCCCCTCCCCTTACTATTTTTTTAAAGATGTATTTATTTCTGCATACAAGAACTGGGGTACAGGCCAGAGGCGTGGGGGTGAGAGGATTCACCACAGAGAGCGGGGAGCAGAACAGGCAGATCAATGGAAGTACACTGCTGAGGGGAGCAGCGGGCACAGCAGGAGAGGTCTGCCGCACCATGTGGGTCCCCTCCCTGGCCGGCAGCAGGGATCGAACTCATGCTGCAGTGGCTGCGGTTTTGCTTCATAGTGTGTTGCTTAACCCACTGCGCCACCAGGGAGGCCCCTCTTACTATTTTTTTAAAGATTTATTTATTTCTGCATACAAGAACTGGGGTACAGGCCAGAGGTGTGGGGGTGAGAGGATTCACCATAGCCCCCTCGCCTTATTTTTTAATGGCTTTAAATTTTCATAGACTTAATCAAAATTAAGTGCTACTTAGTTCACGGCTTCTGAACATGCTGGGGTCTGTCGCTGGGGTCTGCGGGGCTCCACGCCTCCATGTTCACGTTCTGCACGGTCAGGCATTCTCTCACACAATGGCTTGCTCTTTCAAATGTCAGTTGGAACTTTTAGGAATTGGTGGTATATTTTGGGCAGAGGAGGACTAAAAACAGTAATCAATGAAACATCCTTTAAAAGGTCTTCCCCAGGGCCTCCCTGGTGGCGCAACGGGTTGAGCCCCGCACTGTGAGGTATCCATGGCCACTGCAGTGAGAGTTCGATCCCCGGCCAGAGAGGGGACCCACAGGGCGCAGCAGACCTCTCCCGCCTGCCCGCTGTTCCTCTCAACAGTGTGTTTCAGTGGCTCTGCCTGTTCTGCTCCCCACTCTATCTCTGGTGAATCTTCTCACTTCCCGTGACCCTGCCTGTACCCCAGCTCTTGTGTGCATAAATAAATCAATCTTTTTAAAAAAAAGTGTGGGAGACAGGTGGTCCGGAGACAAGCCTTGTTGCCCACAACATTTAGAATTGGGCACTGAAGACATGCCCACAGAGTTCCACAAGGAAAGGGGTGTCTGTGCAGGAGAGGAAAAACTGAGGTTGAGCTTCCAGCCCCACGGAGCCGTGAAGTTGTATGGTTGTTTTTTTTAAATGTTTTTATTAATGATGTGCCATTGTTTTATGTCCTTGTTAATATGTATTTAAAATTTTTTATTTATTTATGCATACAAGAACTGGGGTGCAGGCCAGAGGTGTAGGGGTAAGAGGATTCACCAGAGACAGAGTGGGGCATATCAATGGAAACACCGCTGAGGGGAGCAGTGGGGAGACAGGAGAGGTCTGCTGCACCTTGTGGGTCAGCTCCCTGGTTGGGGACTAACTCCTACCATAGCGATGAAAATTTGAGACTTAACCCCGAGGCCACCAGGGAGGCCCTTGTTAATATTTTGACAGTACAGAATTTTGCCCCTCAGGTGTGGTCCCACCACCAAGGCACCCTGAGTCCTCTGCCAAGGTCCATTGTGTTCTTCCTCCCCTTCACCCTTCCTCCTCCTGCTAACCACTCCCCCCCCCCTCTCTTGGATACCTCAGATCTGTAGTCAGTAGTCAAGGACTGGTTTTGAAGTGTGTTTTTGTTTGGTTTCCCTGTGTTTCATTTATAAGCTATACTATCTGGTGTTTGTCTTTCTCCTGGCTTCTTTTGCTTAACATATCTGTTCTACCTCCATCCATGCTGCAGATGGTAAGACTTTATCTTTTATTGCTTGCAGTGTAGCTTATCTATACCATGTCTTCTTTATCCACTCATGAGCCAAGGGCTTTATAAGTATTTATTTATTAACAGTTACCTTTAAAAGGGTAGGTTAGAACCTCCCTGGTGGTGCAGGGGTTAAGTCTCATCACTGTCAAGCTGTTGCCAGCCACTGAGGCCTGAGTTTGAGCCCTGGCCAGGGAGCTGACCCACAGGGCCCAGCAGACCTCTCCTGTCTCCCCACTGCTCCCCACAGCAGTGGATTTCATAGCAGTGGATTGCCCCCCACTCTGTCTCTGGTGAATCCTCACCCTCACATCTCTGGCCTACATTCCAGCTATGGTGTGCATAAATAAGTCTTTAAGAAATAACAAAAGGGCAGGTTTATTAGCAAAAGGAGTCAGAAAAATAAAGGCACCAGCATAGACATGGGGCAGGAGAGCTGCCATGAGCCACAGCTTTTAGGTCATAGTCTCAGACGCTGTTTAGGTGTTAATCATTTTTAGAAACACACATGGGGCTCCAGTTTCAGTGTAACTGTGGGAGGCAGCTGAAACTCTAAAACACGAAGTGAAATCCTCAGATGCAGTGACTTATATCAAGTGGGCACTTCTACCGGTAGGTCATGTGAAAATACCAGCAGTGTGCTCTGGGCAGGGTGCAGGGCAGGTGGCTCAGCGACGGTGGGCACAGCCTGCGAGCGTAAAGCCTCCAGCCAGGAAGCAAGGGCTGGGCAGAGGGGCCACCCGCTGCTCCTTTACCTGCTGCGGTTTCCGAAGCCGGTGTGCTGGTGTTTCATCGGGAGTTCGCTGAACTCTTTCAGACTAGGTGGGAGAAGGTACTTTGCCTTTGAGAAAACCCACACTAGCCACTGCACATTCCCCAAGAAAAGGAAAAACTAAATAAACGTACAAGGAAGAATCCTCCCCAAGCATTCCTAGGGGCGATGGCCCTCCCCCAGTTCAGTTAGTGGCTAATTGAGAAAAGTCGTCCCATCCTCAAAGCTTCAGTGACATAAAGGGACTAGGAGATGATACAGTTATTGTTAGCTGTAGTTATTGTTAGAGGAAAAGAACTGCTTCGGAGATGACGATGACAAGTTAATAGCTGCTGTCTGTGAGAATTGGTGTATTGTGAATGCCTTAAGCAATTATTTGATGAAATAAAAATACATTCAAACCTAGAGTTTTTTGGTGGGGAGGCCTTTCATTTCATTTGACTTGACATTAGAAGTCTCTTAGTGAAATTTGTAGCATTTTATTTGGGAAAACCGCTTATATGTCTAGCCATTTACTCACATTTCCTCAGTGTTCTGGTACTATCAGTGTGATAGAATGAAACTTCCGTGTATTAGCATTACACGAGAACTTCTTAGTTGTTGTCGGTACAGTTTGTTATTTTTATCCAGTTACAGGCATCCAGCGTGTCAGTGAGTTCACTGACATCGACCAGGAAAACGATGGCCGACACTTGTGGGATGTTTTCAACACTACCGGCGAAGACTCTCCGGAAGAGAAGCCTGACATAAGGGGAGCGCTGAATTTAAGTCCAGGCGATGTTATGAAAGTGGTCATACAGGATGGACAGGATCCAGGAGTGATGGGTGAGGACTTTGACGTGTTTAAGAACATATTCCTCCCTGAACAACCTGACGAGAATCACGATGGAGAGAGTCCAGAGGAGGGTGTGACCACTGGGAAATTCCACAGACAGCCTGAGCGTCCTAGTTTTCATCAGAAGATTCTGACCTTGCAGCAGCCTTTGGTATTTAGTAGGGAAGACAAAACCTTCTATAAGGAAGAAGTGATGTTCACACATGGGAGGGCTCTTATTGGAGAGACTGCCTGTGAATACAATGAATACGGGGAGGCCTGCGACACCTCAGCTCTCTTTACCCAAGAGATGACCCCTCACATGGGCCAGACTCACTATGGATGTAACAACTGGGGGCAGATCTGTTTTGAGGATCCAACACAGTTGATTCTTCAGACGGATTCTGAGTATGAGCACCATAAGTGGAATCAAAGTGGTGAGGATTTCAGCAAGTTATTACATCTCACTGAACATCAGAGAAGTCAGCTGAGGGAGAAAATTGAAGAGAATATATGTGGTAAGACTTGCTTTAACTTCTCTGTTGTGGCTGAGCATCAGAACATGGAACCAGGTGAGAAATCGTACGAATGTTGGCAGACCTGTGGGAATTCAAGCCTCGGCGGCCAGAGAATTCTCAAGCAAGCGAAGCGCTATGAATGTAAAGATTGTGAGAAAGTTTACAAGTGGAAGTCAACGCTCACCAGACACCAGAGAACTCACACAGGAGAGAGGCCCTACGAATGTAAAGAATGTAACAAATCTTACTACCTTAGGGCAGACCTCAATGTACACCAGAGAAGTCACAATAAAGAGAAACCCTACCAATGTAACGAATGTGGGAAAAAATTCACATATAAGTCATATCTAAAGATCCATCAGAAATCTCACACGGAAGAGAAACCCTATGAGTGTGAGGAATGTGGGAAAATTTTCTACCGCAAATCAGGACTCAATAATCATCAAAGAATTCACACAGGGGAGAAGCGCTATGAATGTAAAGACTGTAAAAAAATGTTCTACTGGAAATCACAACTCGATATGCACCAGAGCTTGCACACAGTGCAGAAACCCTATGAATGTAAAGAATGTAACAAGTCATTCTGCCTGAAGTCATCATATACGCTACATCAGAGAATTCACACAGGACACAGGCCCTATGAATGCCAAGAATGTAGTAGAACTTTCTGCTATAAATCAAATCTCACTGTCCATCAGAGGGCTCACACAGGAGAGAGACCCTATGAATGTAGAGAGTGTAGTAAAACTTTCTATCAGATGTCCCAGCTCAGTAGACATCAGGCTATTCACACAGGAGAGAAACGCTACGAGTGTGAAGAATGTGGGAAAACCTTTTACTGGATGTTTGAACTGAATTACCATAAGAGAATTCACACAGGAGAGAAACCCTATCAATGTGAACAGTGTAGGAAAACTTTCTACCATAGGTCAGATCTCACTGTGCATCACAGAATCCATACAGGAGAGAGACCTTTTGAATGTAAAGAGTGCGGGAATACCTTTTGCCAGAAGTCACACCTTACTAGACACAATAGAATTCACAAACGACTTAAACCCTAGGAGTGTAAAGATGTAGAAAATCTGTCGACTAGAAATCTCACCTTACTAAACATTGAGACCTCACTCAGGGTTTAATCCTGTGTGAGAGACAACATATTCACAAAACACATTATTTTTTGTTGATACGAGCATGGAGTTCTCTGATTCCTTTACCATGTTGGTTTTCTGTAATTTAACAGTGGCTGTACAAACAAACAGTACTTTCTAAGCCAGGTCACAAGGAAAACGCCGTTCTCATATTTTCTATACCTCGTTTTCCTGAATGACACTCCTGTTTTTCCTAGGAATCCATGGGATGAATGAACATCCAGTGTTTTCAGGAAGGAGGGACTGCCTGGGAAGAGCAGCCTCTTCCCCACTTGATCCAACAGTCTCCATGGGTGCTTTTCCCAGGTGAAAAAATATTTTCTCCTTGGGCCCTTCCATGTGTGATGTCCTTAAACATCACGTTTCAGGCAGTTTTTGAACGGGACATTCTGCGAGCAGTTAACTACACGTGTGTGTAAAATTCCCAGCGCAAAGAACTTCTGTCATATTTTATCGCGTGTATTGATGGAAACTCAACGAGAGGCAAAACACAGTTGACGTAGTGTATCAAGTTTCAGCTGCCATGTTTGGGTTATTGAGTGGCCTGAACGGACTGTTCTAGAGAAGAGCTGAAGACGCTCTATGCGTGTTCTCATGAGAGCACAAGTGAGCAACTCAAGTACAAGTGTAATTCTCAATGGACTGGCCTGTAAGTTTCCAGTTTATGTGGCGTTAGCCAAGAAAAGAGGTCTGAAAATTCCAGGTTTGTAATATCTTGGTGGAGTTTTCAAGGAAATAGTGTATGTTTTGAGAATAATACATGTCTAGGCTGAGGTGGTAGGTTTCACTGTTCACGGGAGTGTGGGCTAATAGTGTAGTAGAGTCCGTGGAAAGTTCCAGTGCTGTATGTGTAGCTGGTAAATGGCAGTTGTGTCACAGAGGTAACTCCTAGGAGGAGCTCCTCAGGAGACGCTTGGAGGAGAAGTGGGGGAGACTTCTGCGTGATGTCTTTCCCCAGGGATTTGAGGAATTGTCTCATAAGAGGCAGCTGCCTCCCTCAGAATTCAGTCTCCGATGATACTTGGATCGGCACCGACACTGAGTCCTACCCGATCTCTCCGGGCCTGGGAGCGCAGCCCTGCCCACTCCTGCTTAGAGCAAGTAGGAGATGAGGGTCTTGCGCCAGGTGACAGGGCCCAGGGAACACACAGGATTCCTGAGAGAACAGAGGGAGGTGGTGCTGCCCGGGGCAGCCAGCAGCTGGTGTCACCATGGCGTCCTTGGCAGGGGTGGAGGGTCCAGAACAAGGCTGGCTCGGGTGCAGGGTCATCATCCAAATGTGAGACCAGGTGTCCTTTCCACATGGACACCCACTCATATCTGTGTGAGCCCTGCTTTGGGGGTTCTGTGGCACCCCAAGGAAACAGGGCCTCTGTGCATCTTGAAGGCAGTGCTGGGCCAGGGAGCATACCTGGCGGGTGACTGGAGAGCTGAGGGGCAGCTCCCAGCTCGCGGGCCTGCGATCCTGTCCTTGTGGACCAAGGTGCCCCTTTCAGTGACTGAGAGGCTCGGTGCTGCCAGGTCTAAGCTTCAAGATCTCTGGCTTCGCCCACGTCGGTGGTGGGTGAGATTGTGTTGTAAATAGATAGAAATGCCCTTGCCTGGCTTGGGTGTCCATCAGGAGCTTCCACAGACAGTATCTGTGGCTGAAGTGGGAGCTTCAGCGGCACCTCGGTTCAGAACCTCCTATTTTTTTAACTTGTAGGGCCGCTTTCCTCCCTTGTCACTGCGGGTGGTGACAGGTGAGCCTGCGGTCGCTTTAGGGCTTATATTCGTGGAAATCACGTGGGCCTCAGCATCGCCTGGTTGGGTTCAGCTATGGGCTACTTGGAGGCTGGGGCTCTGGCTCGGGAACCCACAAGAGCACCCAGACAAGGAGCAGCAGCCTAGTAGAAGACGGAGGGGTGCCATCTGCACCCCACCCGCGCCGTGGTTCAGCCTTGGCCTCCCTGCACCGTGTGCTACTGAGGAGGCGGCTATTCTTTGGGACATTTTGACGATGTCATCTGCAGAGCCGACTAAGCCCCAGGGGCAGCTCTTGAGCCTCCCCTTCCTGCTCCTAGCCAAGGAACTGGCGGACCCCAGTCTGCAGGAAAGGAGCCCGGCGTGAGCCTGGCAGGAGTCAGATGTGGGCAGAGGTGAGCAGGCATCTCCCGTGGGGTCTCCTGCGGTTGATTTGAACAGGCTTCTGTGCTCTGGAGAGAGCGGGCTTGTGCCTGCTGGAGACGGCGTTCCTGCTAGTACCTTGTTTTCTTCTCAAGTATCTTTCAGGCGTAGTTTCAGGATCAGGTATCAGGCACCCCCTTGTTTCCTCAGGGGCTGGGTTTGTCCCTGGTTACACCCCAAGGGTAAGCCACTGCCCCGATGCTGCCACACTCCCTGTGAGCACCGCCAGTTTTGCCTTGATCAAGGGGGGCTATGAGGGTGCTGAGGACAGGGAGAGACAACAGGGCTGTTAGGAGACCTCAGGAAGGGGCAGGTGACGGAGGCGAAGGGACGCCTGCTGTCACTGGGGCAAACCGGGAAGGTCTGCCTGAGAAGGGGACATTTGAGCTGAGTGAGGGTGTGAGGTGACAGGAACCTGTGTTATGTGGGGGAGCATCCTCTGTCACAGGTGCCCTGAACGTGTTTGGGGAACGCCCCCCCGCAGATGGGGTAGAGGCAGGTGGACCTGAGGCCAGAAGGGGTGGGTTCCCTGGCCACAGAAACGATGTCCGGTGTCAGGAACGCTCAGTCAGGGAGTCAGGCCATGGGGGGCTGGGTGCCCTGCACCATCACATGAGTTCCCTCCGCAGGGCTCCCCGTCACTCTCAGAGATGTTTCACAGGTGTCTTCAAGCGACCCAAGAGGGTCCCCGACATGACAGAGCAGGAAGGGGCATCAGGGCCCAGCCCTTTTGGGGGGCCCCCGCAGCAGCCCGGTAAGTGGACGCCGGACTGTGGGGCTGCATTCGGGGACCCGGGCTGGGCTCCAGCCTCTGCTGCTGCCACTCTCAGCACCCCTGTGCATTGCGTCTCCGCAGCCTGTCCCATGTGGAGCCTCATCTCCTCTGCCACCTCGCGGCTCGCAGGGCTCCCGTCTCCAGCTGAGCGATGGACTCACCCCATCATCTCCTCTCACCACACCCCAACACACGCACGCAGGCTGTTCCCGGCCCACCGAGCCCCTTGTGTTCTTTCTGGTGGCCAGCATGCATTTCCACACCTGTCGACGTCACGTGGTGCTCAGCCCACAGGTCTGGTTTCCGGGCAGTACCTCGCTGACCTCCCTTCTGAACACCCTTTGCAAGACTGACTTGAGATGCATTTATCGAATCAGTAAATTCATGTACCATTGGGTTGTTGTTTATTTTTAAACTATATCTGTCACTCTTTCCCCTTAAATTTCTTATTAAATATGAAAGTTCGCGGACCTCCCTGGTGGCCTAGGGCTTGAGTCTCAGCGCTATCCCTACTATGGCCTGAGTTCGATCCCCAGCCAGGGAGCTAACTCACATGGCGCAGCAGACCTCGCCTGCCTCGCCTACTGCTCCCCTTAGCAGTGTATTTCAGTAGATAACGCTTGTTCTGCCCCTCACTCTGTCTCTGGTGAATCCTCATCCCTCACACCTCTGGCCTGCACCCCAATTCTTCTATGCATACATAAATAAATCTTTAAAAATAAATAAATATGAAAGTTCGCAATAATGTCTGTCCTTGGGTTTCTCTTTATTCTGTTTTTTTATTATTTAATTAATTATATTTGACATCGTCTGAGTTGTGTTTTTAAATAAATGTGACCCTCCAATCTTTTAGGAACTGGTAACTTGGCCATGATGAAGTGACTTTACTTGAATTTGAAGTGTTGGTTATTCAAGATGAGGAAATATGTTCAGGAGTGATACACTGAAATTAGAGCTATAAAAGAAAATGAAATGGTTTATGGTGCCCGTATTTTGTGTGGTGTACACGATGAGTGATGACTCGTTTCCCCTTTTACAGCCTGAACAAGGGATGAGTCTGCTAATAAAAGGAAGTCACGAAATAAGTGAATAGATGAGAGAAGAACTGGAAGTGGAGGCATTTATGCATGGGGTTTGGCGTGATGGGAGTGTGCTGGTCAAGTTCATTTCCCTAGGAATCAGGAGACCCAGAGAGTATTCCACACTCCCTTTTAAGAAATAGAAAAGGAAGTTTAACTGTCATAGCAACTAGCACCTCAGTAACAAAAGAAGGTACCAGAAGAGCCCCAGGACCTGGTGCCATGCCTCCCCTCAGTTCATAACTTCATGCAGGCAGTTTCCTGTTCGTACGCTGGGTCCAGCCACCATCCCTCACCCTGTTCACTGCTGCTCGGTCACGAGTCAGCTCCAGAAGCCTATGGGAGGGTGTACTCGGAAGTATCTTCACTTTTCGGGGTGGTGATGGTGCTAATTTACCAGTTAGGATCAAGCCCTCCTCTTCCCGCCCTCCCCAAGGCAGCAGGGGAGCGGGCGACAGAGCGTGAACGCCTAAAGGCCCTATTCAGTCTACATTCGGATGCAGAAGCTCGGTGAGGCCAAAGTTCTGCACGGACTCTCCAGGGGCGTCTCAGAGTCAAACCGTAAACTTCACTCCCCCCCCGGAGGTAGCAGGTTCCAAAGGCAGCAAGAGCGGGACGAAGGGGCTTGACCTGCTCGCTTCCTCTTGGAACGAAAACAGCCTCTCCTCCTTTTCCGCCTGTCGCGGAATCTCTCATCTTTTAATTCCCAGTGGATCCGCCCTCTGCCCCCCACCCCCCATCTCCCGCCATCATGTTAATTCTCAGTAATGAGGGCGGACCACCCGGAAGAACGAAACAGTCCCCAATGGCTGGTGGCGGCTGGCGCAAAGGCTCCTGGGAAATGTAGTCTCCCGGGTTAGCGGCTGTTCCGCAGGGAGTTCCGGGTAGAGGTCCCCGGCGCTCCTACTGCGCAGGTACGGCCTCGCGCCCTCAGCCACTTGCGCCGCAGTTCCGCGCTGCCTTGCCTTGCTCTCTGCATGTGGTCGGTGCCTTCGCGGTGCGTGGGGAGGGCGCGGCCCCTGGGCGCCCGGAAACTGGAGGCGAAGGAGGGGAAGTGAAGAAGGTGATCCTGAGTGCAGGTGAGGGTAAAGGGGCAGCCTGGATCACGTGGCGTGAAGGAACATGAGGTTGGCGGGATAGTGGTTGGGGACGCGTGATTATAGGGAGGATGGCGAAGAACCCAGGGCCTTGGTGTCACAGGGCTTGGTGGGAGTAGAGACATCCTTGGATGTTGGGGTGCTGCAACAGTGTGCAGGTGGGAGCCTTGGGCCTTTAGGGGTCAGAGCCCTGATTGGAATATTGGGGACACAGTACCAGGCAGTCCCATTGCTTCCGCTGAGTAAGATGCATGGCCACGACGGAGAGTGTTTGCCGAAGCTTCCAGAGCAGGTTGATGGAGTTCAAGATTGAGAAACCAGGAAGCCAGGCGGCCGGGGCCGGTCTGCCTGTGGGTTCCTGCTCCCAGGAAACTCCTGACGAGGTGTTGGACCGGGGTGCTCAGGTCGGGCATCTCTGATCAACGCCTTAATTACCAGTGAGAAGCCCGACTCCAGCCGAAATGGTTGGCAAATGTGTGTGCACTTACTCAAAATGTGAGGGTGTTTTGTGGGGTTGCTTGGAGTCTCTTCACAGATGAGTTGCCTGCACTTCCAAAGTTTACGACAGACCGAGATTCTAGAGACCTTGCGACCCGGAAGGTTCTTTGGCTCTGGATGAGGGTCATGTACTTTCCACATAGCCCCTTTCTGGCAGTACATTTGTACAGTTCATGAATCAGCACTGACACCTTACCTCCCAGATTCCACACTTTGCGTTAGGATTCGCTGCTAGCATTGTGCTTTTCTTGGAATTGGAAAAATTCCTGATATATAACCACGCAGCCTCCAGAGTAGGTTCACTGCCCTAAAAGATCTGTGTTCTCTGTTCGTCTTCCTTCCTGCATGGCCACTGGCAACCGCTGGTATTTTACTGTCTCCATAGTTGTGCCTTTTATGGAGTGTTTTACATTTAGGATCGTGCATCCTGTAGTCTTTTTAGATTGGCGTGTTTTACTTAGTATTTATGATGGCTCTATCACTTAATGGATTGAATGCTCCTTTCTTTTGACCACTGAGTACTATCGTGCTGACTGGCTGTACCCAGGACATCCATTCAGCTACCGAAGGACATTCGATTCTTGCAAGTTTGGGCAAGTGATGAACGAAACTCCTCTGAACATTCATGTGCTGGTTTCACGTAGACATGTGTTTTTTTTTAAAGATTAATTTACGTATAGAAGAACTGAGGAGTAGGCCAGAGGAGCAGGGGTTGAGAGGAGTTACCAGAGACAGAGTGGGGAACGGAACAGGCAGATCCACTGAAACACACTGCTGAGGGGAGCAGCGGGTGAGGCAGGAGAGGTCTGCTGCGCCATGTGGTCCACTCCCAGGCCAGGGATCAAACTCCAGTTGCAGTGGCTGATGATAGCATGATAGCGCTGAGACTAACCCCTCCACCACCAGGGAGGCCCTATCCTGAGCTAGGTAGTTTCTTGCATTCCTTTTTAATTGGCTACATAAGGGTTTATAATATGAATTCTTCTAGCAGTTAGCCACTGTCCTCGCACATGAGTCTCTTTAATATACAGGGACCTTTCTGGAGCCTCCCTGGTGGTGCAAGGGGTGAAGTCAGCATTTTGAAGCAATCTGCAGCCCAGGGAGCTGACCCACAGGGCACTCCCTCTCTTGTCTCACCCGCTGCTTCCCACAGCAGTGGATGTCAGTCGATCTGCCTGTTCTGTTCCCCACTCTGTCTATGGTGAATCCTCTCAATCCCCATGTCTCTGGACTGTACCCCAGCTCTTGTGTGCATAAATAAAAATCTTTAAAAAAAAAAAGGGGGACTTCCCTGGTGGCGCAGTGGGTTGAGCGCCACACTGTGAAGCATCCGTGGCACAGCAATGCGAGTTCGATCCCCGGCCAGGGAGGGGACCCACATAGTGCAGCAGACCCCTCCTGCCTTACTCGCTGGTCCCCTCAGCAGTGTACTTTGGTCGATCTGCCTGTTCTGTTCCCCACTCTGTCACTGGTGACTCCTCTCACCTCCCGCGACTCTGGTCTGTACCCCAGCTCTTGTGTGCATAAATAAATAAGTCTTAAAAGAAAAAAAAAGATTCAGTCACACCACTTGATGCGTCTTTGGGCATTGTATCGCTCCTTCAAACTGGTATTCACCCTTCAGAAAACTTTTAATTTTTGTAGTTTATAGAGCTCCATTTTCCACTTGGTGGTTTTCCTGCTATCTCTTTCTCTACTAACAGCCCTCACCTGCTGCATATTATTTTCATTTAAGAACTTGGAGTTCTTTGTGGATGTCTTACCGATTTTGCCTGCTGCCTGCCGGGTCCAGGACATCTAGGGCGTGGTTTCCAGTGACTGCTTTTTCTAGTAATTTGCTTTTCTTCATGAGGCTTGATCAGGTCAGAGTCATGACAGTTGTAACAAATGGGAGGTGGGGGGCATCTGTCTTACAGATCCAACACAATCCTTCAGACTGATTGTGTATGAGTGCCATAAATGGAATCAAAGTGGTGAGGATTTCAGCAAGTTATTACATCTCACTGAACATCAGATAAGTCAGCTGAGGGAGAAAATTGAAGAGAATATATGTGGTAAGACTTGCTTTAACTTTTCTGTTGTGGCTTAGCATCGGAACATGGAACCAGGTGAGAAATCGTATGAATGTTGGCAAACCTGGCAAGCCTTGGTGGCGGCGGCGGCAGCCAAAAAATTCTCAAGCAAGCGAAGCGCTATGAATGTAAAGATTGTGAGAAAGTTTACAAGTGGAAGTCAACGCTCACTAGACATCAGAGAACTCAACACAGGACAGAAGCCCTAGAGATGTAAAGAATGTAACAAATCTGGGCCTCCCTGGTGGCGCAGTGGGTGGGTTAAGCAACACACTGTGAAGCAACCCACAGCCACTGCAGCACGAGTTCGATCCCTCCTGCCGGCCAGAGAGGGTACCCATATGGCGCAGCAGACCTCTTGCCTTGCCCGCTGCTCCCCTCAGCAGTGTATTTCAGTCAGTCTGCCTGTTCTGTTCCCTACTTTCACTGGTGGATCCTCTCACCACCCAAACCTCTGGCCTGTACCCCAGTGCTTGTATGCATAAATAAGTAAATTTAAAAAAAAAAAAAAGAAAAATCTTACTACTGTAAGTCAAACCTCAATGTACACAAGAAAAGTCACACTAAAGAAAAACCCTATCAATGTAATGAATGTGGGGATAAATTCAGATACAAATAATATATCTAAGGATACATCAGAAATCTCACACAGAAGAGAAACCCTATGAATGTAAAGAATGTGGGAAATTATTCTACTGCAAGTCAGGATTCAATAATCATCAAAGAATTCACACAGGAGGGAAATGCTATGAATGTAAAGAATGTAACAAATCATTCTGCCTGAAGTCATTGTTCACTCTATACACAGGGACATAAGCTATGAATGCCAAGAATGTAGAACTATCTGTTACAAATCAAATCTCACTGTCCATCAGAGGGCTCACAGAAGAGAGACCCTATGAATGTAGAGAATATAGAAAAACTTTCTATCAGATGTCCCAGCTCAGTAGACATCAGGTAGTTCACACAGGAGAGAAACAATGAGTGTGAAGAATGTGGAAAACTACTGTGAAGCAAACCACAGCCACTGCAGCACCAGTTCAATCCCTGCTGCCGGCCAGGG
Organism: Galemys pyrenaicus; assembly: GCA_019455555.1. Lineage (NCBI taxonomy): Eukaryota > Metazoa > Chordata > Mammalia > Eulipotyphla > Talpidae > Galemys > Galemys pyrenaicus. The sequence continues at coordinate 107,096 of JAGFMF010012239.1, forward strand.
CCAGGGAGGTGACCCATGTGGTGTGGCAGACCTCTCCTGCTGTGCCTGCTGCTTCCCCTCAGCAGTGTACTTCAGTTGATCTGCTTGTTCTTCTCCCCGCTGTCTGTGGTGAAGCCTCTCAGCCCCCCCCCCCACACCTCTGGCCTGTACCCCAGTGCTTGTATGCATAAATAAATAAATCTTTAAAAAAAAATAATGTGGAAAACTCTTTACTGGATGCTTGAATTGAATTACCATAAGAGAATTCACACAGGAGAGAGGCTGTATGAAAGAACTCAGTAAACATCAGATTTCACACAGGAAAGAAGTCCTCTGATTGTAAAGAAATACTGTAAGAAAATATGCTATAGGAAGTCAGTTCTCGTTTGACATCAGGATTCACACAGGTGAGAAACCCTATGAAAGTGAAGGAAGTAGGGGCACTTTCTACTATGAATAGTATCTCAAGGTTCATGAGTGTCTTTACACAGCAACAAACCCTGTGAATATAAAGATCTTAGGAAAACTGCAAGAGGCCAAAACTTATGCCACATCAAATAAGGCACACCAAACAAACACCATAAATGTGAAGAATGTGGGAAGGCTACTCCCAGGAGTCAGCCCTCCCTACATCTGTAGAGAATGTGGGAAAATTCTACTAGAAGTTGCACCTTACTAAACAACATGGTATTCCCACAAGCAGTAAATCCTAGGCATGGAGAAAATGTCTATTGGAAATCACACCTCACCAAACTTCAGAGACCTCACTAGCGGTTCAACTTGTGAAAGACAGACTTACCACACAGTCACAAAACACATACTGTTTCTTTGATCTCGGAAAGTCTGGGTCCCTCTACCATGTGTGTTTCTGCATCTGAGCTGTGGCTAGATGTATAGCCACAGAAATGATGAGCAGGACTTCCAAGCCTGCTCACACAGAAAAACTCCATTTTTGTATTTGCCATCCGTGGTTGTCCTGGAGGGACACTCCAGGTTTACCTTGGAACCCTTACAGTGAAGAAGGGACTCTTCTTTAAGGTTGCTGGGTTGATTGCAGAGAATAGCATCTTCCGCAGCCAAGAGTCTTCATGTGTGCTTTTCCTGAGTGAAAAATGAATATTTGGTCTTTTTATCCCTGACACTTGTGAAAGTTTCACTCTGAAAGTATTTCATTGTTGCCTCAGGGGGCAGAAGCATTGTGAGCAGCTCTGCAGGAGGAAAAACAACTCAAAGGCCAAATAGAGAGAGGGAGCCCTAGGGGCTCACCCCTCAGCACATGCAGCCCCTGTATAAGGGCCAACTCACATTTATGGAGGAGAGAAGCTGGGCAAGTACAAGGAGGGATGTTGGGTGGGGTGTGGACTTCGGATGCAGAGCTGTCTGGCTTAAGCTGAGGGTGTGAATAGGGGCTGTTGCTTGGGGTTCTCTATTCTTGCTGTTCACACCATGGAGTCCTTGGCAGGGGTGGCAGGTCATCATCCAAATGTGAGACAGGGTGTCGAGGGCTGGACGCAGAGGGGTTTTGGGGGGTAGTCATCAGTCTCATCACGAGTCTTTCACCTCGTCTGAGGGCAGCTCCACTGCCTTCCAGCTTCACTCCTCTCCTGCTCTTAGCCAGTCGTCCGGGGAGCAGCCACACAGTGAGTCTGGAGGGCCTCCCTGGGCTTGCAGGGGTTAAGTCTCAGCACTTTGAAGCGTCCGCAGCCCAGCTCCTCCCCAGCCTGGGAGCTGACCCTTGGGGCCCAGCAGACCTCTCCTGCCTCCCCGCTGCTCCCCTCTGCAGTGGATTTCAGTCGACCCGCCTGTTCTGCTCCCCACCCTGTCTCTGGTGACTCCTCTCACCCGCCCCCCACACCTCTGGCCAGTATCCCAGTTGTCTGCATAAATCTTTTTTTTAAAAAGTGAGTCTGGAAACTCGCTGTCTTGGGGAAGAGGAAATCTCCCTCGCTTCCTGCGCTGCCGGGGCTGCAGGTTTAATCTTCGTCTTCAGCCCTCCAAGGGTGCGCCCGTCGGCCCCCCTCCCCCATCACTTCAGGTGGCCGCCGGCGGGCGCAGCACCCGCGGAACACAAAGCGCCCCCGGCCCCAGTAGCGCTGCGCGCACAGGCTTGTGGGAGATGTAGTCCGCGCTGCCGCAGCTGAGGCCGCGACCCCCGGACGAGGCGTCCGGCCTCCCTCTGCGCAGGCGCGGCCCGGCCCTGGCCGCTCCGCCATCTTTCGGCGCTGCTTCGCGGGTCCGCGGCCCAAGGTGTGTGCGGGGCGGTGGGGGAGCCGCCCCCCGCGCTCGGGAGCGAGAGGGAAGGTGTGTGCGGGGCCCGCGCGCGCCAAGGAGCTGGTTGAGACTTTGGGGCCGCAGGGCAGGGCAGGGCGGGCCAGAGAGAGACTTCCTCGGACAGGACGTGACACGAGCCCTGGACGGGCGCACAGGTGCTTCTGAAGCCGGCTGTGGTGTCCAAGATCGAAGCGAAGAAGGCAGGGAGCCTGCAGGCGCGCGCCTGCATTTGGGTGTCTGCTCTGCCGCCCGGGAAGCGCCCTGGGCCGGGGGTGGACGCGCCTGGCCTTCAGGTCCGGCGTCTGTAAGATCAGCGCGTTAGTAACTGGCGAGGCTGCAGGAATCCTGGGGACCTGCGCGTGCTGTGTGGCGCCTGTATGTATGGGTTTGGGGGAGTCTCAGTAGGTGAAGTGTGAGGACCCCTCCTGCACATGTGGCTGCCTCACCCCTGATTTCCTTTGTCAAAGTTTATGCAAGACCTGTATCCAGGCACCTAGAGTTCTAGGTGGGATACTTTGTGTGTATGTGGTGGCCTGCGTTCTTTGGACAGGTAGCTGTTATGCCGTGAGAAAGGGCAGTTCAGACATCGGTAGAATCTACTTGAAGAGCATCTCTGTGGCCTGAAGCCTCTAGCCAGCGCTTCCAAGAATCGTAGAAAGAAGTCCTAGCTTTGCGGTGTCAAGCAATTATTGGTAATTGCCCAGAATGCACATGATTTGGGTGATATTACCTCTTCCACAAGCTGTCAGCGACTTTGTGATGCTGGAAGTTTGGGCTCAGCCGTCAGGAGAGTAGGCAAAGTGCAAGAAGTTTTGTGGACGGGGTCTTGAGCTGGCGTGGTCTGGTTTGACAGGTAACCTGTCGCAGCTGAGAACCTGTAGCCTTTCTGAAGTAGGTGCTTATTCCTTGATTCTTCTTCAGTGTTTCCAGAACCTGACCTCTCCAGACCATCCCGTTTGGTATCAATTCCTGTTCTTTTATGAATTAGATTCCTGGTGGTTTGGGTGGCTTTGTCCAGGTATTTCTGCTTTATAAAGAATTTAAAAATCAAAACTAAACCAACGTGATTTGAAGTCTTAGGTCACTCACCAGGGTCACGAGGTTTGTATACCGGATATGTGTTTGTTCTTGACATCATTTTTTGCAAACATGTTTTAGAAGATCTTTCTTTAAACATGCCTGTCCTTTTGTCCCAAACTTCCCTGAGTTATATGCATTCAAGGCATTCATGATAAAACTGTTTCCCACCCAATGGAATAACCTTGAAAACGGTCACCCTTAGATGATCTTCTTAAGTCTCTTCTCTATTTAAAACAAGGAAGGTAGATTAACTTTGTCTTCTGATCTATGGACAGTTGCTTGATATGATTCCCGTGGTCTCTTAGTTCTAGCAATGTCACTGAAATCCATTTAGTTAACACTTGTTTTTCAAAATTTCTACATGTGGCTGTGAAGGTTCTTTTCAAAGATTTTATTTATTTAGTCATACAAGAACTGGGGTGTAGGCCAGAGGTGTAGGGGGTGAGAGGATTCACCAGCGACAGAGTGGGGAGCAGAACAGGCAGATTGACTGAAACCCACTGCTGAGGGGAGCAGCAGGGAGGCAGGAGAGATCTGCTGCACCATGTGGGTCTCCTCCCTGGCTGGGCAGTGAACTCGTGCTGCAGTGACTGCCGTTAGCGTCATAGTGCTGAGGCTCCCTTGCACCTCCAGGGAGGCTCTGCTGTGACGTTTTAATTGTGTTTGGGATGTAATTCCCTCACATAATTTGTTCGAATTAGTTTGGGGATTTAGATCACCAACATTTACAAACTTTAAAATAAAAACACATGCAATTAATTTCTTTTCCTGAAAGTTCTGTGGTTAGCATTTTGGGGCGGGTTTAGTCACTTCCCGTACTCCAGCTGCTTGGGTCTGAAACAAGCCGTGATTTTAAGATACCTTCTCTGAGGCTGCCTGGTTATGGCAACTTCATGGACTGTTTTGGTGGTTTGTGTTGACTGTTGGCTACGATTTGTGCTCCTAATAGATCAGCCCCAGCTGTCTTCACAAGTTAACAGTGCACAAAAAGTAAACTCATGTGCCTTCTCTCCCTGCTCTGCTTCCAGAGTCCTGGATGTGTTTCTGAGAGCAACAGGCAATGAAAAAATCTTCGGTGAGTTATTAATTTGGCTTTTTTCCCAGTTTGTTTTTTATCAGTTTTATGAGGGTTCCTCTATTAAATTGGAAAAAGGTAAAATCCTGCTTCAGGAAATATGCATAGAGAAGACGACGTGGCATATGGAGATAGACAGGTGACCCATGGCCAGGTAGACACACTGGAGGCTGGTCTTTCTGTGCAGGGCAGGTCAGCCTCGCTTCCTGATCAGAAGAGAGCCTTGGAAGAGCGCCCTGCATTTTCACGGCACAGGGACACTTGCAGACATGGAGGCGTAAGAAAACAGTGTCTCTGTCTTCACATCCAGTGTCTGATAGTCTGGAAATAAACACTGCAGTCATTTTGTGGTGATAATGATCAATGCTAAAGCACACCTTGTAAGGTTATTTAGTGTTGCTCAATTACTGTGACTAGGGAGCTTCTGGAAGGCCACGGTTAATACAGGGAACAGAAGGGAGCAAACTTGGAATATCTGAGGCTTGGCTCCACTCCTGGTTCTTAAATCTACCCGGGCGGTTCTCTCAGCTGATCTGTACACGTGTGCTATGCAAGAGACGCTTCAGCTAGTTTGGGGGCAAATGTTTCCAGTGCTGGTTTTCACCTTCACATGCTCAGTGTTTCTTAAAACAGCTTCAGCCTGAGCTACAGTCACATCAGTGGTGCCTGCGCTTGCTTTGCTGGGGCCTTCCGCGTATCAGCAGCGTGCTTTGCGTCAGGGAGTACTTCTCTTCTAGTTTCTGCTGCTGCCTAGCTGATGATTTCTTGTTTCCCTCAGTTCTCATGTGTCTTCTGCTCCCGCGCTTGGGGCTCATCCTACACTCCAGGTCCAGACTCCACGGCTCCCACAGCGCTTCTCCCTGACTGGGTCACCCTCTGTGCGTTGCAGTCCAAACTGTTTGCCTTTAGGCTGGGCTCTCTCCCCAGCTTTTCTTTCATGTAGAAGAACTGGGTTACAGGCCAGAGCTGTGGGGGTGATTCACCAGAGACAGAGTGGGGAGCAGAACAGGCAGATCTACTGAAATATACTACAGAGGGGAGCAGCGAGGAGGCAGGAGAGGTCTGCTGCGCCCTGTGGGTCCCCTCCCTGGCCTGGATTGGACTCAGGCCATAGGGGTGATAGTGCTGAAACTTGACCCCTAAGCCACCAGGGAGGGCCCCCCTCCCCAATTTTTCCTCCACAATTGCACCTCCCTGTAGAGTGTTTCTCTGTAGCTGTCCAGAAGGCACCTCAGCTCGACAAAAGCAGAACGAAGCCTCCTTTCTCTCCTTGCATACGGTGTCGCTTCCTACTAGCTCATGGTTCAGCCCACGAGAGGGATTTCTCCTGAGTCCTCCCTCGTTTCCCGTAATGTGGTCTCATGAAAGTTCTGCTGCTGTTTTTGTTCTTGAGTGTTAAGTAATGTCTGCGTTTGTGCTCACAGCAAATACAGTAACCTCCCCTTCCCCATTTCACCCTCATTCTCGGAAAGCCTGAGGATGTGTGGTTTGCTCAGTGGTGGGGCTCTGTGCCTTTTATTATTTTAACATAGCATGTTGTTTGGGGGCCTCCCTGGAGGCCTAGGGGTTAAAGTCTCAGTGCTGTCAAGCTATCACCAGCCACTGCAGCACCCCTGCCAGGGAGCTGACCCACAGGGCGTAGCAGACCCTTCCTGTCTCCCTGCTGCTCCCCTCAGCAGTATACTTCAGTAGATCCACCTGTTCTGTTCCCAACTCTTTCTCTGGTGAATCTCCTCACTCCCCCACACACACCACTGGCCTGTCCCCCAGTTCTTGTATGCATAAATAAATACATTTTTTAAAAAATTAAATATAAATAAAAAATCAATTCTTTAAAAAAATTACAAAGAAAAAGAGAAAACCAAGGAAAGAGTGTACATGTGATTTAAGGGCCACTGTCAAGTTGGACAATATTTGCATCATATTAACCCTTCAGAGAAAAACGAAAGGTATAAAATGCCTATTAAGGACTGAGAACTTTCCGAACACAAGGCTTTCCAGGTACACTAGCCTTTTAAGTCCCCTTCAGATTCAACCCTAGTGAGATTTCAATGAAAATGCTACTAAAACTGTATATCCAGTTGTTAGTTGGACTTCCCCGTTTACGTTAGAGCAGAAATCAGACGGGATTGCAGCATCTCACTTCTGCCCACCATACTCTGTCTGTTTCCCCAGTTTCACATTGCAGGGCCCACACAGCTGTGACGCAGACAGCTTGCTAGTAAATCTTGCCCATCCCTCTTCTGGTATAAAATAACACCAAGCTCTGTTTCTCTTTTTCCTTTTTCTCTGTTTTAGAATTGCTCCCTGTTCTGTGTTGTTCTTCTGTTATCTCAGAGTTAAGTGTTCAGCCTCCTGTGTTCTCCCTCCTTGGAGTTGGCTGTTGAATGCAGATCCGTTCGTGTAACTTATCTCAGTGTAACTGCCCTTCATTTACATCCCGTGGTTTAGGGAGTGTGCTGTGTTAGCTCTGGGGTGGAAATAGGCAATGTCCAGGAAATATTAGAATGCATGTATGTGTACTTTTAATTTGTAGGTTATTAGAAAATACATCCTCATATTTTTGGTGGAATTAAGTAACATGTAAAATGCAGAATAACGTCATAATCAGTTCTCTGCATAACGTTTATGTCTTTATTGCTCATCACACCCCAGGAGCCTTTACTGAGATACAGTGATGCTTAGGGTTCCGTTGTCACAGCGGTGTTCTTCACATCCTCACGTCTTGGATTCTGCTGTTGCCTCATATTCTTGAAAACACATGGTTCACATGAAGGAGCTTTACATCCTTGGGTCTTGAGAATGCTGAGAGTACAGAGTGCTACTGTCCCACTTTAACACGGCTCTTCTAGGGCATCTTTCCGTTATGTGTTCATACGCCTGTCTCTAAAACCAGGTTATTAGCTACGTTAAGGTGCAGGACTTTATTCACCTTCCCGTCGTCAGTAACCGGACAATTTCAGATGTATAAGGGAAGTGTGGTAGTCCTTCTAGGAACTAATAAATGAATACAGAGCTGGTATATTTCTTCCATGATGTCCTTTTCCTCACCATATAGAATAAAAAAGCATGCTGTATTTTATAAAACACACAGAAAAGAATCCTGTTCTTCTGACTGAGGCTGGTACGTTGAACTGAGAGAATGGTGCCATTACGGGAGATGGTGACCTTTGAGGACGTGGCCGTGAGCTTCACCTGGGAGGAGTGGCAGGACCTGGACGACGCGCAGCGGACCCTCTACAGGGACGTGATGCTGGAGACCTACGGGAGCCTGGCGTCCCTGGGTGAGTGACACGCCCGTCACCGCCAAGTGCAAGCACTGTCTTCTTTGTCGGTAACTATGCTATAGTTTACGAACTTCAAACTCTTTGGGTTTATGATTCCAGGCCAGGAATAATGTGAGCTTTTAACTCTAATAAAGGGTTCTCACTGGCCCTTCTGTGTACAACTTTTGAAACTCTGCTGTTGCTGCTCTTCAAGTGGCATAATGCATCAGCCGTTGTTCTCATCGACAGGGCGCTGCACGACCAAACCCGAGGTGATCGTCAGGCTGGAGCAGGCGGCAGAGCCGTGGGCTGTGGAAGGACCCCCACACGAGAGGCCCTCAGGTCAGTCAGTGCCTGCGAGGCCTAAGTGGAAAGCCCCGCAGAGGTCCCCCACATTGAGCTGTTTTCTATGTACGTATTTCCTTAGGTCCAAAGCTTGGGACCGTTAAACAGCATGTAGCAGATTCATGCATGACTCAGCCTCCAAACATGGCTCTCACGTGTAAATCCTCCCTTTTCTTTTCAGTTACTGTTCACTTCCTTATACTTACCTAGAATCCAGTCTCTTTTTGCCTCCCCTCAGAACTCTGTTTGGTTAGTCTCATTCTGTGTATTCTCAGTTATCCCTTTCTCCGCTCTTCATTGATTGTTTCTTTTAGGCTTCTATTCGTATCTGTTTATTCTTTCAGCATATTAGTTGGGGGGTTTTAGACACTGATCAGTTTTGTATTTGTGGGTGTAGCAATAGAAGTCAAGTAAATGTTCTTTTTATGGCATTTACATTCTGTAGATAGAAAAATGAAGGAAGAAACATGAATAAATAAGATTCATAGAGAATATTTTATCTGGGTAAGTGAGAAAAGTAGTATTCTAGGAATGGCGCTTAAAAGGCACGTGTAGGGATGTAGTAATTTATTAAATAGTCACATCAGTAGAGATTAAGTTTGAGATGACCATTTTCCATTTGATGTGTAATTTTCTGGTGGGTATAGAGTTGGGAATAGAGTGGCTGCCATTTTTGAAGAGGCAGATTAGGAGCTCATTAACTCAAACTGACAGGATTAGAGGAGGTTACCTCAGAATTATCAAGAACCTGGGAAAAGAGGTTCAGGTTTAGGAACCGTAGCATCAGAACTGTGAAGCTGGGGAGCACCCAGCAACTTTCAAACACGCTGGGCGTAGTCTGGGTTACAGACATTAAGTGCTTTAGATCAGTAAGAAGGTTCAGGGCCAAGTAATAAACTGAAGTTTCCCATTTGTGTGAGTCCTAGAAGCTGGCGATGTGTTTAATTTGGAATATGCAGATAGTGGTTCGACTAGCCTGGAGAAGGGATTATGTTTAGACACACACATGCACACACACTCAGAGTTGCCTGAAACGTTCTCTAGGGAGATGTAAAATCTAAATAAACAAACAGACCTAGTTGCAAAATCCTTGTTCCTAAGAAGTGCTCCTGAGTGGGCACTGGATAGTGGCCTCTCCTGGGCCTAGTAACAGACCCAGGAGCAGCACACCACACTCCAGGCTTAGGTGATCACAGAAGGGCCAGTGCCAGAGCAGCAGATGCTAGAGAGGCAATAGAGAGAAGATAGGGGAATTAAGTAGAAGTAGAAGGTACAAAGCCCCCAGGTGATGTCTACTGATGTCTACTGCTACAGCAGATCAGTATTTATACCAAAACTATTTTAGGAGGGAAAAAACAGCCATGATTTGGTGTTTCTGTATCTATTCTATTTTTTACACTATTTTATTAGACAGGAAAAATATAAAATCCATACTGTTTTGTTTTATCTTATGTACTCTTGGGCCAGAAAGAAACTTCTTTGCCTTTATATCAGCATTCCATGGAGATGATTAGATTTTTTTATATATATATGGTTATTTTTATCTCACTTTAGCTATCCAGGCTGTGGATCACGTGATCGAGACCAACCAGAAAAACCAGAGCAGACATTTGTGGCAAATCGAAACCCCCACCAACAAAACATCAACTGAGGAGAGAACTGACTTAGGAAAAACATTTAATTTGAGCTCAATCTATATTTCAAGACTGATGACAAATTACGGAACCTATTCGGGAATAACACCCGAGGACTTGACTGTAAAAGAGAACATATTTCTCTCTGGTGACCCTGATGTGGTTCATGCTGGAGAGAAACATGAGGGCCGGAATACACCTGGAAAATCCTTCCAATATCCTGAGAATCCCAGTTTTCATCAGATGATTGAAACTTTGCAGAAGCCTTTTCAATTGATTAGGCAAAAGAAAGCCTTCAGCAAGGAGGCAATGATACTTACACACAAGGGAGCTCTTGTGGGGACCCCTTCCTGTAAATACAGTGAACTTGGGAAAGTCAGTGATAAGTCAGTCCTCACTGCCCAAGAGACAGCTAATATTGGGGACACTCAGTACAGATGGAACAAATGGGGTAAAACCATTTCTGAGAAACCAACACAACTGAAACTTCATAGAGCTTTTTTCCTGGAGGAACACCATAAATCCAATCAAAGTGGGAAGAATTTCAGTAAGAAATTATACCTCACTCAGTTCCAGAGGTCTCAGTTAGGAAAGAAAGCTTTCGAATGTAATATACTGGGCAAAACTTTCTATAAGATGTCTAATCTCAATAAACATAAAATAAGTGCTAGAGAGAAATCCTATAAATGTGTAGATTGTAGGAAAACTTTCTACTGCAAGTCAGACCTCACTGTGCACCAGAGAACGCACACGGGAGAGAAACCCTATGAATGCAAAGAATGTAGGAAAAGTTTCTCACAGAAGTCAGCTCTAACACTACATCAGAGAATCCACACAGGAGAGAAACCCTATGAATGTAAAGAGTGTAGGAAAAGTTTCTCACAAAAGTCTGCACTCACTGTACACGAGCGAACTCACACAGGTCATAAGCCCTACGAATGTAAAGAATGCAGGAAAACATTCTACAACAAATCAGGCCTTACGGTACATGAAAGAACTCACACAGGCGAGAAACCCTATGAATGTAAAGAATGTAAGAAACCTTTCACCCAGAAGTCATCCCTCACTATACATCAGCGAATTCACACAGGAGAGAAACCTTACGAGTGTAAAGAATGTAGGAAAACTTTCTACTACAAGTCTGCCCTCAGTTACCATCAAAGAACTCACACAGGAGAGAAACCTTATGAGTGTAAAGAATGTGGGAAAACCTTCTACTGGAAGTCAGTCTTTAATAGACATAACAGAACTCACACAGGAGAGAAACCCTATGAATGTAAAGAGTGTAGGAGATCTTTCTATCACAAATCAGCTCTTACTGTACACCAGAGAATTCACACAGGAGAGAAGCCATTTGAATGTAAAGAATGTATGAAATCTTTCTACCAGAAATCTGCCCTCACTGTACACCAGAGAATTCACACAGGAGAGAAACCCTATGAATGTGAAGAATGTAGGAAAAGTTTCTACCAGAAGTCAGACCTTAGTAAACATCAGAGAAGTCATATAGGAGTGAAACCCTATGAATGTAAAGAATGTAGAAAAACCTTCTCCTGTAGGACAAACCTCAGTCTACATCAGGAAACTCATACAGGAGAGAAAATCCTATGCATGTAAAGGACGTAGGGAAACTCTACTGGAACCAGTCCTTGTTAGTTACCAGGAAACCGATACAGGAGTTTCATCTGTGTCATCTATGATGACGCAGAATAAAAATGTTCTCCACGTGTCAATCTAGTGTAAATTAGTAAATCATGCATGGGAATTATGTTAGAGACGTAATGTGTTCACAAAATGTGTTCTTGTTGGTAAAATGCCTTTTTCAGCTTCCCTTTACCACGATCGGGACCTGGAACTTAGCTCTAGCCAGGAGAATAGGAAGACAAGGGATGGCCAAAAATGTGTGTATTCTCCCCACCTTTTTTATTCCCTGTGGTTTGTGTTGGGAGCCATCAGACGAGGCCCAGCCCCAGTGTAGGACAGGATGATAGACTGGGGACCAGTCTTCCAGAGTCTACCTCAACAATCTCAATTTATATTTCTTTCTGACTGAGAAATAAACACTTGTATGCTCAGCCTGCCCATGTGTGATCTGTTTACAATATAACCAGCTCATAGTTGGCCATTTTCCTGATAAATTTGGGACAACCTTGTATAGAAATTTCACCCAGGAGGGAACTGTGTTCATGTTTTTCACCCTCAAGTTAACTGATGGAAAAGCCAAGTCTTCGGAAGAAGCAAAGAGCAAGAAAGGGGCAGCGCCATGTTGGGCAGAGACTGTATGTTGCATGATGCGTATAAAGCAAAGCCTTACAAAGCTCTGTCAGTTTTCAGCATAATGCTACCTTCATGCATTTTAGAGTCCATAATGAATCCTAATTTGGATGAACATTTTTCAGATAGAAATACTTGCCATTGTGTTGAAATTTTTCTTAAAATCTTGACTATAGATTTCTCATCTTGATTTTGCTTCCAAGGGAACATGTTGTATTGCTGGTGGCGTCTTATTTTTCTATTGTTCACAGCAGTTCAAGGACCCATGAAGATTCTAAGCAGTGGAGAAATAGACTCTGAATGGAAGTGTTGCAAGGGTACATTGTGAAAAAGCATACGGAATGGAAAATGTTATATGGCCATCTTTGGGAGTTAGAGAATGGCACTGTTTACTAATGGTCACGGAGTTCACGTAATTTCCACATGCAGCTGTGCCCTGTACTGTTGCATCGGCAATAAAAATGGTTGGATTGGGCCTCCCTGGTGGTGCAGTGGGTTAAGCAACGCACTGAAGCAAACCACAGCCACTGCAGCGCGAGTTCGATCCCTGCCGCCGGCCAGGGAGGGGACCCACATGGCGCAGCAGACCTCTCCTGCCTCGCCCACTGCTTCCCTCAGCAGTGTGTTTCAGTCTGCCTGTTCTGCTCCCCGCACTCTGTGGTGAATCCTCTCACCCCCACACGCACCTCTGGCCTGTACCCCAGTGCTTGTATGCATAAATAAATCTTTTAAAAAAAATGGTTGGATTGGCAGACCCACACTCCACAAATAGGCCCAAAGAGCTCAGTTTATAAAACTGTTGTCTCAGAATCTAGCATCTTGGATTTACATCGTGTTTTCATGCACATAAGGATCTCTGACCGCAGTTTTTTGTGTATGGTTACTCTGGAGACGTGTTCCCCAGAGTGACCAGTTACGTGACTTGCCCACAGTCAGCCTGCAGTGGTAGTGTGCAGAGTTCACATCTGTGACTCTTTCATTTTTTTTTAAAGATTTATTTTTATGCATACAAGCGCTGCGGTACAGGCCAGAGATGTGGGGGGGGGTGAGAGGATTCACCACAGAGAGCAGGGAGCAGAACAGGCAGATCAACGGAAGTACACTGCTGAGGGGAGCAGCGGGCACAGCAGGAG